>VXAD01010357.1:780095-793322 GCA_013399195.1 Dicrurus megarhynchus
CTGCCTTAGTGCTTGTGAGAATATCAGTGGAGTGTCATGAAAATTACTTTATTTGACAACTAAATCATCCTCCCTTCCCGGAGTCCAACCTCGAGTGTCATGGAGGGGCAGCAAGGACAACATCCCACCATGGGAAGATATGAACAGCCGGGCAAGGAAGCAGCCAAATCTCTTTACACCAGTGAGCCCTGGTGGTCAAACCCCCTCGGCAGGAGAACAGCATTGCTGTGGGGATGCAAGGAAGGAAACCTGGCAGGAACAGGGAAAATGCCTGCTTCACAGATGGTAAAATAAAGGGAAGCAGGAAAGCCAGTGTGCCACAGATGACCCCATAGCAGGGGGCCCAGCTGTCCACTCTGATCCCTTTCTGGGTCTTGGACCCTGGGCTGTTCCCACAGAGAGCAGAGACTCCTGCACCTCCAGCTCCATGCCCTGCCCAGCAGCAGGGAAGGAAAGGGAGGAGGGGATGGGGTAATGGATTCCCACTCCTGCCAAGCGCTGGGGATGCTCGGAGCCTTGGAGAGCTGCTCTGGCTCTGCCTGTGGGCACTGAGCACCCTGGAGATTTGGGGCTGATTTCTTGTCCCTTATTTCTTATCTCTTGAGCATTCTCTCACCTAAATTTCCTCCCCACCTGCATCTCTGCTGCCTCAGGTCCCCAGCACCTTCCCATCCCACTGAGGCTCCGGGAATGGTCACCTACAGAGCTAATCCTTGCCCTCAGAACTACCACATTCCTGTCTGCCTGCACGTTTCCCAATCAGGGATATTCAGGAATCAAATGGATGTGTGCTCCCCTCCTTCACAGGGAATGCCTGGAGAGCCAAGGGATAACAGAGGGAAGAGCCTCCCTGCCCACCCCACACTCCCTAAGCAGGGCAGGCTGGGGAGGATGGGCAGGTCCAAAGAAAAGGCTGGATCAAGCAGCAAATTCCCAGCAAGCAAACAGGTTCACAAACAAGGAAATCAATCCACAGGTCCAGTTTAGGGTCAGTCTGTAGGTTGGAGTCCAGACCAGCTGCAGCTGACCCAGAGACCAGTCCTGACACAACTCAGATTAGGACCAAGATCCCTGGGTTAAGCTTAAAAAGAGTTTCTGGGCCACAGGCAGGGTGTGGGTGGAGGTCCCAGGTGGGTTTGGTGAGGAACATTCAGGTTTATTAATGCCCTCAGGGTCCTTACAACATCCCTCTGCTCATCATGCTGGAGCACTGCAAAGGGATTTGTCTTATGAAAGGGATTTTTCCCTTTTCTTTTACTGTAGGGCTATTCAAAATGAGGATTATCTTGAGCTCTGTAATTTTCTGCTTACGGTAGGGATAAGGACTCAGCCAGCAGAGAGCTGGTTCCACCCCAGGATGCTCCAAGGGTTCCTCTGGCATCTTGACACAGCCCCTGCACCCTGGGGTGCACCCTCAGGGGGCTGCTCCTGGGAAGCAGCAGCTCCAGGACTCTGGTTAGGACTGGGGCAGGGGATCCCTGCAGCTGTGGCATGCTGGGGGTCCCTCTGTACCCCTTTTGCCGGGGTTACAATCAGCCCTGGCATCAGCCTGCTGCCGAGTGCAACGTGATGAGAGGCTGAGACCTGAGCCGGGCCGATGTGACGCAGAGATGGGCGATGGCACCGAGACTTTCCTTGTATCGGATGCTTCCACTTTCCGTCCCGTTCCTGAGCAGGGCCACCTTGGATGAAAGAAAATATAGAGAGGGCAGGTGGAGGACAGGGGCTCGGGTTACTGCTCCTCTCCAGCTGCCCTGATCTCCGTTAGGAATATGTTTCTGGAGTTTTTTTCCCCACTTTTCCAGGTTTGGCTGGGCTCCATGCCGTGCCCAGCAGCCCTCTCCATTCTTGCCACCACCAGGTCTCCTCTTGGCTGCTGTCCCAAATAGCTCTTCCAATCTCACACCTCCTGTGGGGTTGGGACCAGGCAAGAGGGTCCCACAGGGATTTGGAACTCCTCTGGCATGGGGTTAGGATGGCACTGGGATGCTCAGAGAGAAACTGTAATGGGAAAAGGGAAGAAGCAACCACTCCCTGGGTCCCACTGGAACCAGAGTGGCTGCTCAGGAAGGACAGACAGACAATACTCAGGGTGTAATTCCTTTACTCTTATTTTTTTCACCACTCCTGCCTTTCCCATTTGCTTCTTCATTTTAAGGGACTCCCCATCCTCTTTTCCAGCTTTTGTTTCCCTGATCCCCCACGGCTGGAGCTGTCTGTGCCTTTGTCCCCCCATCCCTGCTTTTCCTCTCCCACCCCGCTGAGCTCATTTCAGCTATTCCTTGGCTTGGAGTAACCCATCCACTCTGTTGTCCTCCAACAAATAAGCTGACAGGCTAATGAATAGCTTCGGATGGTAATTAGCAACGGAGTTGCTAATAATGAATTTCATTTACATTTTAAGCGCTGCAGAGGGAAAATAAGCCCCTGTCATTAATGCCCCCCCTGCTTCCAGTGCAGCCTTGGCCCTGGGGGGAGCGCACCCTCTGGAAGCTTTTCTGTGATTGCACTTCTCCCGCCTCCATTTCGGAGGCTGCGATAAGCAGAGTTCGTTAAGCAGCAATTAGAGATGGGGGAGAAGCTGCTGCCGCTTCCATCATCCAAAGGTCCAATGGTGGGGGAAGCGCCACGACGCCATGGAAAATGGGCCACGGGAGGCAGGAGCTGGTTCTGGGCCAGGAAAGAAGGGCTGGATGGTTCAGCCAGCACCAGGGATTCATATGGCTTGCCCAGAGCCCTGGAGCTGTCAGCCCTCCATGTCCATGTAACCCTCCCAGGCTACCTGAATAATGACCCTGAGGAATTTCTCACTCACTAAAATCCTTCCCGATTATTTCCCCGGGGGTTTTAGCACATTTTGAAGGCAGGAATTTCCCTGAGGAGTTTAATCCATCCCTGCCTGCCTCAGGAAGGAGCCAAGTGCCTTCTGCAAGGATGCCATAAAGTGTTGTCAATGGAAAGATGGAGAAATGTCATTGTTTTGTCTCGTGGCAGTGAGGAATCCATGGTGGGAGCACAGGGAATAGGTATGCTCACTACTGCAGAGCACCAGAAGGGACTGAGGAATGCTCAAAGCCTGGATCTGGTGCTGGGAGTGAGCCTGGGAGTGCTGCCTGCCCTGCCTCAGTTTCCCTCTCTGTGCCCAAGGGGCCTCAGAGAAGGTTAAATGGATTGGGAAACAATGCTCTGCATCTCCTGGGGTTTTCCAGCACACTGCTCATAGATGGAGGATCCCATCCCATCCCATCCCATCCCATCCCAATGCCCGCAGACCCCCCCTCAGACCCCAATCCAGTGGTTGGATCAGGGGGTGTCCCATATCCACCCCCATTTAGGCAGCGGTACCCCCAGAAAGCTGCTTTGGGGAGCACGGGGATGTGGGATTCACCCCGGATGAGAGGTGATGGCCACATCCTGCCTTCACCTCCACGGACATGGGATCGATTGATTTATTTATTCATGTATTTTTGCAAGCCCTGCTCCAAGTGAAACCAATCCAGGGGCCTCCAGAGGCTGATAAGATTTGACTGCAAGTCAATACTCACATGTCTTTCCACTGTGCAATGATCCCCCGGCCGGCCGGCAGGGCGGGAGGGGACAGGCAGGTGACAGGGGCGGGCAGAGGGCCAGCCTGGGGCAGGGATGTCGCCTCTGCCCCGGGAAGGGATTGGGGGCAGGAAGGGGGCATCTCATGGCCTGCAACAGGGATTTTCTGGGATTTGTTGCCAGCACATGTAATGGTGAGCCCACAGTGGGCAGCTTCTCATTGGGGATGTGGAGAGGAGTGAGGGACCGGGACTGGGAGAACAGCGGGGAGAGGGAGGGATGGGGAAGGAGGAGGAGCGGGGCAGAGAAAGAGAAATCGCCCGTGAAAACCAGCTGTGCCACGGCATCTGCTCCTCAGAGCTTTGGGAATTGAGAGGTTTTCCTGCCGGCAGAGCCGGGGCTGAGGATGCACGGTGTTGGGGGGAGCAGAGCCCTGGCACACTCGATGCATGCCCGGCTGCGATGCCATCTGCCAGGCTTTCTCCTGGCTGTGGGTCCCGGTGGCTTCTCTGATGGCTAATAAGGGTTGAGCTCAGGCTCCAAAGTACTTCCTGAAGTACCTGCTGCATCTTTGTGCCATCCCTGTGCACAGCATGGCTGGGATTCCTCATCCCTCTGGGAATGCCGCAGGGCAGGCAGGCAGGGTGACATTTGCAGTTAGCAGTGGGTGTCCTTGAGAGGAGCGAGCGCCAAGAGAAGGGACCAGGTTCTCTTTAAGGGGGCAGGACTTTGGGAACATCATGAAGGCAAGAGAGAGCTTCTCCCTCTGCCTTCCACCCTCCCCTCCTTCCCTTCGTTTCCCTGTTCCGGGACGGAGACCTGGGTTTCCTGCCCTCCCCTTTGCCTGGCAGAGATGAAGGCAGGAGCTGGGTGCTGGGATGGGCGGCTGAGCAGGGGAGGAGGAGGAGGGGAGGAAGGGGAGGGAGAGGGGGAGGATCTGCTAATTACACAGAACAGCTCTGGGGGCTGCTGAAGTCCAGAATGAAGCAAAGAGCAGCAGAAGCGAGTGCTGCAGTGGGAGCGGAGGAGCCCAAGCATCACCGAGAGCTGGAGCCGGCTGTTATCCCTGCTGGGAGCAACTGGGAGCACCCAGGGGATCCTGCAGCTCTGTCTCCCACAGGAGACAGCCTCTGGCACTGCCACCAAGCCCACTGCCAGCCCCCGGAGAGCCGAGGGGAAGGGGCTGGTGGTTGCAGGAGGCAGGGCTGGGCTGGAGGGCAGCAAGGTCAGCCCTGCCATGGTCCCGGGGGGCTAGGAGCCTGTGTGGATCCACCGGGAAGAGGTGAAGGATGGCTGCCGAAGGAGGGAGAGCCAAGCCCGTCACCCAGTCCAGGATGGAGAACTTCCGAAAGGTGAGGACATCGGAGGAGGAGATGCCATTGCCCTTCCCAGACCTGCCCCCAGACGTGGTGGAGATGAAAGTGAAGGAGGGCAGCAAGATCAGGAACCTGATGAACTTCGCCATGGCCCAGATGGAGCTGAAGGGCAGGCGGCAGATCGTGTTCAGCGGCTGCGGCAGGGCGGTCACCAAGACCATCACCTGCGTGGAGATCATGAAGCGCAAGCTGGGAGGGCTCCACCAGGTCACCAAGGTACGCTACAAAACCGTGCTGGAGGTCTGGGAGAACCAGGACCCGCCGCCCGACGGCCCTGCACAGAACCTGACTGTCCACAAGAACGTCCCCTCCATCTGCATCCTGCTCTCCCGAGACCCCCTGGATCCCAACCAGACGGGATACCAGCCCCCAGAGCCCCGGCACGAGGCGGGAGAAGACACATTGGGATCCTCTGCCAAGGGGCTGAAGCGGCCACTGCCACCTCACTGCGAGGAGCTGCTGCCCAAGAAGCTGCAGGTACAGGTGTCTGACAGCCCCAGGGGCTTGGGGACCACCACTGGCCCGCTGGACCACTGACCCCACTGCCTCCACCCCACCAGCCAGGTATCGAGGCAGGAATATACACTCATTCTGGGGTCCCCAGTGGGCTGCAGGCTCCCCCTGACCTGTCCCCACTTGCTGCTCCTTGACCCTTGTGGATGGGGGATCCGCAGATTTGGCGTGAGGGTTAAAGGGTTAAACCCACCATCTCTTGGATATGGATTGAAGCAGGTGAGGATGTGGGGGGGGAGCTGGTGACCTCTAATTCAGCCCCCCAGGGACACTGTGACCACCAGCCACATCCTGCAGCGACTCCCACTGAGCCAGAGCAGCTGAGGGGTGGCCGGACCATCACCACCGCTCCCCACTGCAACGCCTCATCCATCAGGAGAGACGGGTTTGCCCCAAGCTTGTTGGAATAAAACCTTCATTATCAAACCCGCTGCTGAGGAGATGTCAGGGTTATTAATGCCGGGCTCGGCATCCCACGGGGCCGTGATTCATCCCAAAAAAACCACCCAAACAGGCACAGGGGTTGCTCCCTCCCTGTGCCCATAGAGCCAAGCACTGCACTGTGCTGCCTGCCTGTGGGACAGCACAAGGAAATAAAACAACCCACATCGGATACTCTGGTCTGGAGTCGGGGGAAACCATGGTGTGGGGGGCTGGGGGCAACGGGAGCATTGGGTGGGTGGTTATTGTGACTGGATGCAGTGCCCAGCACAGGAGGAGGAGGCTTGGGGGTCGTGCCTTGGCTGCAGAGCCCTTCAGAGCAAAATCCCTGCTACTTCCAGGGGGTAAAGGGAAATGAATGGAAAATAAAAGCTCTCTAGAAATAGTTGAGATACGTCTACGGGAAAATGGGGGGACCATCTTGGCTGCTGGCCGTGGCACGGATCAGCACAGTGACGGCTGCTGCCAACCCAGGACAAGGGAATCCCAGCCAAACTCTGTCCCTTGGAAAAACAGGATTGGGGTCTCCTGTGCCGGCACAGCAGCACCTGGCAAAGCCCCAGTTCCAGCAGGGGCAGGGGAGATTGGGGGGATGGGTTATGGGATGCCAAGCCCCGATTCACCTGGTTCCCTCAGCCCAGCGCCCAGGGGCACTGCGGGATGAATTAATCAGTATTAAGGAGCAAACCCTTCCCAAAATCCATGTGTGAGGGATTCTCTGGCTGCAGCTGCCTTATCTCCCTGCCTCACTCCCGCTCTCCAGGGACAGCCAGCATTCCCTCTTTGTCAAGGGCTTGCTTGGCTGGGAGCGGGAATGAAAGGAGAGGAGGAGGAGAAGGAAGCAGGGTCTGTTTTGTGTGGCAATGACCTTGCTATCTCCCTCAGCAGGCAGCTGCTCCTCGGGCCAGAGGCTCGTGCTTATCTGCCCTGCTGCAGATTGATTCCCTTCACTTGAACATTAATTTCCAACTGGTTTTTTATGTTAATGATCTTTTTTTTGTGGGTTTGGGGCTGGGAAAGCTTTGGGCTCTGTCCCATCCAGCTCTTCCCATTTCTTTCTCCAGCGCAGAACCCGTTCAGGATCAACCCTCCACGCCACACGGGAGCACCAGGTGCAGGCTCCTACCCCGAATACCTTAAATATAACTAATAAAATTAATTAATAAACCTGTAATTAATAAATCCCTCTGTAAACACTCTAATCAGAGGCTGAAGACTGTGGGAGCCACACAGTTGAACACTAACAGCCCTTCACCTTCACTGCTGCCACTTCACATTTCTCTGAGCAAGGAATAAAAATAAAAATCACTTATTTCTCCTTATTTTGCTAATGTGCAAAATTCTTTTAATTGATTCCATAGGCAGGTAGTTTCCAACCACGGAGGCAGCACTGGGGATTTTACCCTCCTTGCTTTGCTGGTTGTGGACTGACGGCTTCCTGCATGAGAAAATAATGACTGTAACCCAAAAAATTAAGTACTTAAAACTGGACGATGATATCAGGGGACATGGCGAGTGGAACAATCACGATGGTTTTGTGCGGCACTGCTGAGGAACAGCCCCAGGGACGATTTTGGGGGCGATTTCGTAACCGGGTCGGAGCGATGGTGGCTGAGGGCAGCAGCCCACGGTGTGGGGACAGGAACACTTTCAGAGAGACGAGGAGCTGGCGGACGCGGCAGCTGAGTGGGTCTGAGCCCACTTCCCTCATAGGGACCGAGTCGGGGGGTGTCCATTGATAGGGGCGGGGAGGCTGCAATGGAGCCACAGCTGCGCGGGCTCGGCTAAGGGGGGGCAGCAGCAGCAGCCAGAACCCCCCGCCCTCCCAAACCCCTCAAAAACGAGCCTGAACCCCTCAAAAACGAGCCCAGTCGCTCCTAAGCAGCTCCTCGCTGAAGTGAGGGACTCCCCGTAGCCGCTCCCCTCACGCACAAAATGGCGGCCGGCCCCGCCCCAAGATGGCGGCGGTCCCGCCCCACCGCGCCCCCAGCCCATCCCCGCGGCCTCNCGCCGCGATCCCGCCGCGGTTCGCCCCCGGGGTCCCGGCTCGGCGCTGTGTGAGCCGGCGGGGCCCGGCGTGTCCTTGTGGTGACCCCGCGGCCTAGCGCAGGCCGCCCCCGCCGCCCCGGCTGCCGCCACCGGGACCCCCTCGCCGGTACCGGCTCAGGGGGCACCGGGCACCTCCCGGGGGCTACAGCGGGGGGCGGCGGCGCTTTCTCTGCACCCCCCGCCAAGGTGACATTGATGGAGGGCGGCGGTGACCTCCGCAGCACCGAGGCGCCGGCCACCCCCGGGCCTGCTCCAGCTCCGCGCCAGCCCTCACTATCCTAATTAACACCCCAATTAATTATATTTATAATATTAACACCTTATTAACGCCCCAGTTAATAGGGAGAAGAGGAGGACTAGCCCCAGGCAGCGTGGTGTGATGGTGGCCAGGGTGGCAGGGCTGGAAGACAGAGACTGCAGAGAACGCACTGCCTGTGCATCGCAATTAATAGCTAATTAACTTCTGCATCACAATTAATAGCTAATTAACAGACACTAGTAATGCTTGGAGACTTGCGTGTGCCTCTGCTGCGGCACGTGTGAGTTAAACAGCTGCCTTAGGGAGCCTGTCGCTGCGTCTTTTTAAGTAATAAGCACAGGATTTCTTAGATGCTGCGTAAAACCCTCGGTCTTTTGTTATTTTAAATCCACTAAAAGTCTTTGCTCGCTGTTGCTTTGAGCTGCTGAACCCCGGCTGCTTGTGGACCTCGTTTCCAGCAGGCTCTGTGATCTTCTTTTCCAAGGTCTTGTGTTACAAACATCCCACTTAAAACTGCTGCGACCCCTTCGCTTTTGGGTGGCCTTGTGGGGTTTGTGTTGCTGCAAAACCTTCCCTGTGTAATCCCTGGGCTCCTCGTTCCCAGATTTTCAGTAAATTAATTTTTTTCTTCATGTGCGTTTTCCTTCTGTGCTCATTACCAGAGAAAACTGACCAATCCCAGCCCTTGCGGAGAAGCTTTAATATCTTTTTGTGTCATATTAGGTGATTTTAGGCTTCTCAGGCTCTTGATGCCTGTTGAGTTCACTTTAAAGTGAAGGTACTTTGCCTTCCTTGAGCTGGGAATCTCTGCTTGGATAGCTTGGCGTGGTTTGGCTGTGTCACACGCACACGTCATGTGTGTGACAGTGACCTTGATGGACCCCGCTGAAACTCAGGGCAGAGGGACTGTCAGAGTCCAGTCTCCAAGTACAGATAGAAACATTAACGTGGAAAACACAGGGTAGAAAAGAAACGTGGCAGCAATTTAAAAACACACCCTGGAAATCCAGAGTTTTAATTCTTACGGCCTGTATTTGCCTCCTGGACCCAGGGAATGGTTTTGTTGAGGAAAGACTTCAGATTTTGACTTAAAGATGGCATTTGAGTACTTCAATTTAGGCTTTTCTCCATCTGAGATTTGCTGTAGGATTCTCCATAGGATTTTCTTTCTGTTTAGGGAAAATAAGGATTCTCCTTCAACCAGCTGAAACCTGAAGGGTTTTCAGCAGTGTCCTGGGAGCAGGAGCATTTACAGAGCCCTGCTCCTGCTCTGAGCTCAGCTGTGCAGGTGATTTGTTGCAGAAAGCAGGGTCAAAGGTCTGCTTTGGAGCTGAGGAAAGGAGAGGGAATTTCCCTACAGAGGCCAAAAGAGCATTTTAATTCTGGCTTGGCTTGTTATTTACTTTTCCATAGCTAAAATAAATAAAGCTATTTTCATGCTTCCATTGCATAAACCACGATTGTAGCTGAAATGTTGGACCAGGTTAAATTTTGTTAAAAAAGCAGATTGCCTGCTAATTGGGCTGTCATTAATGAGACCAAAGAGAAGTATATCAGCAAAAATACAACCCAGTTCTGGTTTGTTTGTTTGTTTGTTTTAATAAAATTCTGTAGTTGATCAGTGTGAGTGGTTCATGCTGGGTTAAGAAAGAAAAAGTCAGGAGCTAAATTTGACTTCTGTGAAGCAGAGCTTTGAGCTCCAAGGCTGTATCTGATGTGCGACCTCTGCAAATATTAGTGGAGTGAGATTAGCAGTGGGGAAAGGAAGCACCAGACTTGTGGTCCTTTAGTTTAGTTCCCTTGGAAAACTGTTCCAACCTTTGTGAGGTAAAAAAAAGACAAGTTCATCCAAAAAACCAGGAATTTGTGACAGTGCTGAGTGAAGAAATGAATTAATAACCGTATCAGACTAATTTGTGCATTAGCATACAATCTGCTTTTGTGATTAGTTATCAAAAATTAATGCAGTTGCAGCCCTGAGATCCAGGAGTTTTCTCTTGGATAGACACAGAGTAATCATTTTTTTTCTTCCTCCAACCCTTCTGTTGGAGGGAATATCTCTCATCCCTTTGCTTTTGAGAGCGTTGCAGGAATTGCATGGAATTTTGTTGATGAAGGATGTGCATGGTGAAGCTTCTCTGGCTCACTCGGCTGTGGGAGGAGGGAGAATTCCTGTATCTTACAGAAACAGGAATGCCAGAAAACCTCTGTAAGGACTGCTATCCAGAGTTGATTTCTGTGTGTGTTACTCCTGCTCTGACCAATGCTCTGGGAACACTTTGGAAGTCTGATGTGCAAAAAACCAGACACTTTGCCACAACATAAACCATGATATTTAATAACTTACATCCACCCAGTGCTCATCCAGGACTGATCCAGAGCGACTGTAACAAGGGAAATCTGAATTTTATGGCTTCTGGCCTCTTGGTCAGGACTAAAGTAGTGTTATTTTCCTTTTGCTCCAAATTTGTTCCTTTTTTTTCTGGATTCAGCTGTGCTTCCTGCCCGCTGCTACTCTCATGGGTCACAAGAGTCAGATGAAGAATTTGATGCTCGCTGGGTGACATATTTCAACAAGCCAGATATCGATGCCTGGGAGCTCAGGAAAGGTACGTTGAAGAGCAGGGAAGCGTAACATGCAGTAAATATAAGTTTTGTGACCAGAAATAACAACTTTACTTGGCATTCTGCGGACTCCCCATCCCTGGGAGTGTCCGAGGCCAGGTTGGACAGGGCTTGGAGTAACCTGGTCTCCAGGTTAACCAGGAGGTGTCCCTGCCCATGACAGAATGGTGGACTAGATGATCTTTGAGGTCCCTTCCAACCCAAACTATTCCATGATTCCATGATTTTAACACCTGGATGGGAGGGAAAGTAACGTTTGCTCCAAGGAAAGTGTGCTTGGGTTCTCCTACGCTCCTTTTTCTTTGGACTTTTGACTACTGTCTTGGCCATAACTCCCCGCGGACTTTTTGTCTGGTTGTCTCCAGTTGTTTGCAGTGAAGTTGCCAAGTTTTATTAAACTTCCCCAATTAGGCCTTAAAAATGTGGTTGCATAAGCAGATAATTGCAGCCAGAGGGATCACTCCAGCAGCACGTGGCTGACGAGGTGTTGGCTTTTTCTATTGGAGAGGAAGGGAATAGACAGCAAGGGGTTCCTTTTGAGAGCATGACAAGCTGGTTCCAAGTTCCCCTTGTTGTTTCCTTGTCTCCACAGGCATAAACACACTGGTGGGTTATGACCTGGTCCCAGAACCCAAAATCATCGACGCGGCTCTGAGGGCCTGCAGACGGTTAAATGACTTTGCCAGCGCTGTCCGCATCCTAGAAGTTGTAAAGGTGGGTGCAACTGCTCTGTTCCCGTTGCTAGAGCCTGGCAGCGAGGGAGTTTGCCCTGGCTTTTTCCTGCTGCAAAGGGAGACCACACATTCCTGCCGTCAGAATCAATGGCTCTGTGATGAGCACGAAGCTTCCTGGCTCCTTGAGGGACCGAGTGCTGGGCTGGCTGGGAGTTGTAACTCAGAAAGCTGTCTTGGAGAACACCTTAAACCAGCTCCTTGAAACCTGAATCCAGCCTCCCCCCAGGGAGTTAAGAGAAGCCAGGGCTTTTATTTCAGCCCTAGAGGCCAGGAGCTCTGCTCTGCCACAAGTGAGGGCTGAGGTAGGAGGCTTCGGAGATGTGTGTATTGAAATAACTCAGTTTTTTGGTTTTTGGGGTTTTTTTCAGGACAAGGCAGGACCCCACAAGGAAATCTATCCTTACGTTATCCAGGAGCTTAGACCAACTTTGAGTGAACTTGGAATCTCCACTCCAGAGGAACTGGGCCTGGACAAAGCATAAACCTTGTTGGTAAGGTTCGATGTTGCTTCCCAGACTCCTGTACCCCAAAACCCCTGGCAAAGACAGGATAGGCAAGACCTAATGTGCTGTAATCCCAGACTAAAATTAAGCCCTAAATAAAAATTCTCGTGGAAGCGAAGGCTCTTAGCTCAGTTTCCTTAGGAGATGACCAGTGCCATATTCCTATTTTAAATACTATGCTTGGAATAGAGATACTGCATGTCAGACTGCTGCAAATAGTACTTGATTCTGGATCTTTTAAGTTCTGGGATACAATGTCTTGGTGCCGCGGGTCCTGAATCAGCTGTGCTGGGAATGCAGTAGCTGCATTTTTGAGCTGAGGATGGTTAAACAGGGCTTTGAGGGTAAAAGGGATGGAAATAACTCATTTGGGACCTCATGGAAACTTTGAGGAGATACTGGGCTGCTTCTTTAATGGCTTTTTTTTTTCCTGTTCTTTTCTATTCCAGGTGCATTATTCAAGAGTTTTACTGATGCTACCTGATTGTACACAGTCACCTGGAGGGACAAACTTTAAATCTTACCTGAAATAACTGCTTCCTTTGTTGAGTCACAATGTAAGTGCTGTGGAGTTGGGCTTAATAAAGGAAAAACTGGTTTGACTGATGTGGTACCAGTGCCTCGTGTGGTTATTTCTTGTTGCTGTCATAAGGAAAAAGAAGGAACGAACCATAAACGTGCTCTTAGGCGCTTATAAATTGTTACTTTGCAAAGCTTGTGTCCAGAGCCTTCCCAAGCACCTGGCTCTGGGAGGAGAAGAGAAGGAGCTGTTTGGAGAGCATGGCGACCTTCCTGTATGCACAGCTCTGGGGAGGAGGAGAACAAGGACGTGGAGGAGGCGTTTTCCTGGGATGATGTCCGAAGCCTCTGACGTGGGTCGGAGGCTGCTGTTCACAAGGGTCATGTCCTCACCGGGAAGGGGATGTGTTCTGGGAGGGATACTGTCCCTGTTTCCCACCTCAGCTCTGGCCCTGGCAAGGGCTTGGGAAAGAAAAAAAAACAAAAGTGGGTGGGAGGAGAAGGGCAATATCTTCATTCTGTTGTTATTTTCCTCCTAGAAAAGGGGAATTTTCTGGGAAAACAGGAATATTTTTTTGGCCCAGTGGGCTCAGGGCAAAAGCCGTTTGGGGCAGGATCCCTTGCTGTTGCGTCCCGCTGTCCCGCTGTCCCGCTCTCCCGCC
>VXAD01010357.1:793873-815616 GCA_013399195.1 Dicrurus megarhynchus
CAGTATGGGAGGTGGTATAGGGCTGGGGGTGTCTGTAGGACAGTATGGGAGGGGGTATAGGGCTGGGGGTGTCTGTAGGGCAGTACGGGATGTGGGCAGGGCGGGTATAGGGCTGGGTATGTGTGGGGGGCAGTACAGGAGCAGTAGAGTGGGAGAGTTCGTCTTTCAGAGTTACCCACATGGAGGCACAGTGCTGTATACAGTGTGTGTATATATATATATATATATGTACACACACACAGAAGTGTATCAGCTGGCTAGAGAGGGGTATGGCACATGCACAGGGATCTGGGGGGCCGCTGCCTGCCTAGTTATTCCCACAATAAGGCTCTGCCCTGCTAATTCCGGCTTANCAATAAGGCTCTGCTCTGCTAATTCCGGCTTAAGACACTGAGGCTAATCCTGGCTGTGCTCTCCAATCATCATCCCAAGTCCTCTGCCTTGTTCCTTTAATTCCACATCCCTCCTGTGCCAGCTCTCTCTGATTTTCCCTCGATTTTCTTCTTTACCCCTTATGTTTGTGGAGTTTTTTCCTCCTTCTTGCCCTTAGGAGCGCTGGTTCTCCTTGACAATAATTGGATAAAAGGAGAAGCTTGAAAGGATCAAATCTCAAATTAAAATAAGATATCCTTACATTTGTGTTTGATTAACCTCTCAGTAAATCTCCTCCACCGCCTTTTCCCAAGTATTACTACAGCTAGGCTTGCACAGGAACTGATGGTGACTACCTGTGCTTTTAATTAGCATCACCATTCCCAAATAATCCTTTCATCTGCTAAGAGATCTCCTTACTCCTTTTCCTCTCCCTCCTCCTGGGCTGGGGAGGAGGAGCTGTCCCCCGCACCAGCTGACCTGGGGACAGATTTCCCTGCTGACCTTGAGCTCCCAGGAATGCTTGGATGCTCTGAGATGACTCTGCTTTACTTCATCCCCACGGAGAGCTGCTAAATATGCTTCTTTCACCTTTTTTTTAGCTGATTTGGGCTGAAAAGAAGAGGCTGAACAAAGGGACAGATGCAGTGGAAAAAAGGGGTCCATACATCATGAGCAAACCTCCCTCCATTCAGGCCAAACTGAGTAAGTGATGCTTGGTGGACCCTGCCAGGATTTTGGGAGTCATTTCCACCTCTCTCCCAGAGCTGGAGTTACCAAAAGCCCTTTTATTCCTTGGTGGGATAAAACCTTTATAAAAACCCATAGAGGTGCCTTTGGAAAGCACTGCACTGTGCCCATGCTCACCTGCAACACCCTCCTCACCCATTCCCCAAAAGAATAAACCCTTTGGGAGCACTTGGGAATTTTTATCTCTGTCCCTGTGCTTGGCTTTCAGAGAGGCAGCGGGAGCTGGCAAAGGCAGCGCTGCGAAGGCAGGGGCTGCTGGGGGGACCCACTGCCCCGAAACCGACTCCTAAAAGGTCTGATCCCCTCTTCCTAGTCCCAAAACGTATTCTTCACTTTTCTTGGGCAGACTGGGAAACTCAGAGGATTAAAAAATAAGAGTTTGGGACCTTATTCTGCTGGCTCTGCTCAGCCAGGAACATCCAGTATAATAAATAAAATAAAGTGCTTTTCTCTTTATTTTGGGGATGAGTTGGTGGTATGGATTTATTTGGGTATGCTGGAGTTCAGCTGGTGGTGGCCCTGGACAGTGCCTGGGTGGGAAGGAGTGGGATTCCTGCCCTGGCTCCTCAGCCTGTCAACTCCATGGATGTGTTTCCACATAAAACATCTGTCCTGGTCTCACTCCTCTGCGTTCCGGCAGGTCGGTGAAGTTTAACAAGGGCTACACGGCGCTCAGCCAGACGGCTGATGAAAACCTGGTCTCCCTCGACTCAGACAGGTGAATATCCCAGGATTTTGGGTAAATATCCCATGATTTTGAGGATGGGGGTGCTCACAGATGGCTTTTTGGGGGGTATGATTTTCCTTGTCACTGGTAGAGCATCCCTGATGGCACTGGGCACCTCAGAGCAGCGAAACGCTCNGTGCAAGAGGATGGTATAGGGCTGGGGGTGTCTCTAGGGCAGTATGGGGGGCATGTGCAGGGCGGTGGTATAGGGCTGGGGGTGCCTGTAGGGCAGTATGGGAGGTGGTATAGGGCTGGGGGTGTCTGTAGGACAGTATGGGAGGTGGTATAGGGCTGGGGGTGTCTGTAGGGCAGTACGGGATGTGGGCAGGGCGGGCATAGGGCTGGGTATGTGTGGNAGTGGGAGAGTTCGTCTTTCAGAGTTACCCACATGGAGGCACAGTGCTGTATACAGTGTGTGTATATATATATATATATATGTACACACACACAGAAGTGTATCAGCTGGCTAGAGAGGGGTATGGCACATGCACAGGGATCTGGGGGGCCGCTGCCTGCCTAGTTATTCCCACAATAAGGCTCTGCCCTGCTAATTCCGGCTTAAGACACTGAGGCTAATCCTGGCTGTGCTCTCCAATCATCATCCCAAGTCCTCTGCCTTGTTCCTTTAATTCCACATCCCTCCTGTGCCAGCTCTCTCTGATTTTCCCTCGATTTTCTTCTTTACCCCTTATGTTTGTGGAGTTTTTTCCTCCTTCTTGCCCTTAGGAGCGCTGGTTCTCCTTGACAATAATTGGATAAAAGGAGAAGCTTGAAAGGATCAAATCTCAAATTAAAATAAGATATCCTTACATTTGTGTTTGATTAACCTCTCAGTAAATCTCCTCCACCGCCTTTTCCCAAGTATTACTACAGCTAGGCTTGCACAGGAACTGATGGTGACTACCTGTGCTTTTAATTAGCATCACCATTCCCAAATAATCCTTTCATCTGCTAAGAGATCTCCTTACTCCTTTTCCTCTCCCTCCTCCTGGGCTGGGGAGGAGGAGCTGTCCCCCGCACCAGCTGACCTGGGGACAGATTTCCCTGCTGACCTTGAGCTCCCAGGAATGCTTGGATGCTCTGAGATGACTCTGCTTTACTTCATCCCCACGGAGAGCTGCTAAATATGCTTCTTTCACCTTTTTTTTAGCTGATTTGGGCTGAAAAGAAGAGGCTGAACAAAGGGACAGATGCAGTGGAAAAAAGGGGTCCATACATCATGAGCAAACCTCCCTCCATTCAGGCCAAACTGAGTAAGTGATGCTTGGTGGACCCTGCCAGGATTTTGGGAGTCATTTCCACCTCTCTCCCAGAGCTGGAGTTACCAAAAGCCCTTTTATTCCTTGGTGGGATAAAACCTTTATAAAAACCCATAGAGGTGCCTTTGGAAAGCACTGCACTGTGCCCATGCTCACCTGCAACACCCTCCTCACCCATTCCCCAAAAGAATAAACCCTTTGGGAGCACTTGGGAATTTTTATCTCTGTCCCTGTGCTTGGCTTTCAGAGAGGCAGCGGGAGCTGGCAAAGGCAGCGCTGCGAAGGCAGGGGCTGCTGGGGGGACCCACTGCCCCGAAACCGACTCCTAAAAGGTCTGATCCCCTCTTCCTAGTCCCAAAACGTATTCTTCACTTTTCTTGGGCAGACTGGGAAACTCAGAGGATTAAAAAATAAGAGTTTGGGACCTTATTCTGCTGGCTCTGCTCAGCCAGGAACATCCAGTATAATAAATAAAATAAAGTGCTTTTCTCTTTATTTTGGGGATGAGTTGGTGGTATGGATTTATTTGGGTATGCTGGAGTTCAGCTGGTGGTGGCCCTGGACAGTGCCTGGGTGGGAAGGAGTGGGATTCCTGCCCTGGCTCCTCAGCCTGTCAACTCCATGGATGTGTTTCCACATAAAACATCTGTCCTGGTCTCACTCCTCTGCGTTCCGGCAGGTCGGTGAAGTTTAACAAGGGCTACACGGCGCTCAGCCAGACGGCTGATGAAAACCTGGTCTCCCTCGACTCAGACAGGTGAATATCCCAGGATTTTGGGTAAATATCCCATGATTTTGAGGATGGGGGTGCTCACAGATGGCTTTTTGGGGGGTATGATTTTCCTTGTCACTGGTAGAGCATCCCTGATGGCACTGGGCACCTCAGAGCAGCGAAACGCTCCTGTTGTCCCAGATTTCAAATACCCCTTGGGGTTGCACCGCCAGCCCCTTTTCCCCCCTGAATTTCCCTTATCTGCATCCTGAAGTCTCCATTTCCTGGCCAGCTCTGTTTCTTTTTTCCCTCAGTGATGGGGAGCTGGGATCCAGGTGTTCCTCAGGATACTCCTCCGCTGAGGCAAGTGCGGGGCTTTGACTCTTGACACTGCGGGGTCCCCACGGGCTCCCTCGTTCCCCTGACCCCTCGAGGCTCTGCATAGGGGCTGGAAGCGTCACCCCACAGAGCGTGGATGTGCGTCCATCCCGCAGAGCCCCACTTTGTCCCCCGCAGCAGGTGAACCAGGACCTGAGCCGGCAGCTGCTGCAGGACGGGTACCATCTTGACGAGGTCCCCGATGACGAAGACCTGGACCTCATCCCCCCAAAACCCGCTGCCTCCTCTTCTTGCCCCTGTTGTTTCGGAGAAAATCTCTCCTGCGTGATCCAGTAGCTGCACAAGAACAGGTCAAAATCCAGCACTTTCTTTGTCCCGTGGGATGGCTGTTGGGTGTCCAGGTCCCATGCCAGGACGGTGACACAAGGACTGAATGATGCTGCTCATGGCACAGACCAAATGACCCCAAAGGACTTCTCCTTACACTCAGCAATATCAGGGAGAGGTGGCACAGGGACATTTTGGTGACCTGGATGGAACCTGGCACTTGGCTGGGGTGGGAAGGGAGGACAGGTGGAGCCCGGCACTTCCACAGGGGTATAAAGGGAAGGATTTGGGAGTTTCTGGGGTTGGAGCTAATGGCTTATTCCCATTCTCCTCAACGCTGCTTTGATGCAGGTGAGGCACAGCCCAGACCCCCCGTCCCAGCTCCGCACAGGGCTTGGATTTGGGGGGCTGGAGAGCCTCCCTGCTGCAAACCATAAACGCTGCCTTAAACCATGGTCCTGCTCTATGACATAGAGGACAATCAGCTTCTTATACAGAATCCTTATTTAAATATTTCATGTCAAGAGACATGAACTGGTTGGGTGGGGGGCATGTTTGTATTTTACTTGTAAAAGGGAGCACTCAATAAACTGGATCTCATTACTCAGAGGGGGTGCTGGTGCTGTGAGGGGGACTCCCATTTTCCCTCATCACATTTTACCCCTTTCCTGTGCCTGAGGAGCAACGGGGGGTCGCAGCCAGTGTTGGGGGGGATGCTGGAGCTGCTCCCAGCCTCTCTGGCCCCTTCCATCCTCCTGCTCCCCCCACCACGCTGCCCTTTGCCAGGGACAAAGTCACCTCTTTATTCACAGCACCAGAGGCTCTCCCGCTCCATCACCCCCCACACAGCCCCCTTTTACAGCCAGGGAAGGGCCCACCAGAAGCAGCAGAAAGCCTCAGCCTGCTCTGTGCCACATCCAAGGAGTCGATCCATGGAATAGCTCTTTCTATACATCAGGGCTGGTTTGGGGATTTAATAGGTGGAGGGAAAACTTTCAAGCGAGAAGACTTTGCCCACACCAGTTTCTATCTACTCAAACATGGAGCGATGCGGAGGAAGTGTCCCAGGTCCTGCTCAGAGGAGGCAGCAGGCTCGGAAGAGCAGCATCCCATCAGGCGAGGAGAGATGGAGGGAGATGCTCTCGTTGGCCGAGATGAAGAGCACGGAGCCGCGGTGCAGGGACATCTCGGAGGCTGCGGCTGTGGAGGTGCCCACGGCTGTCCCTTGGATCACCAGCAAGATGCTGGCGGAGTCCATGGCAGAGATGAGGTACAGCTTGATGGAGGCAGGGATCTGCCAAGGGAAATGTCACTGTGGCTGGAGTCTCCCTCAGCTTTCCTCCTCCCTGGAGAGCTGGAAGGGGGTTGTCCCCATTCCCACCCCTTTGCTGTGCCTGCAGCAGCCCAAGCCTAGGACAGTCAAGACTTCTTCCTGGTTCTCCCTCTGCCCAGAGCTGCTGGAGAAGGTGAACAGGCTCCAGGCAGAGGGAACAGGGGAGGGATAAAGAGCCAAGCAGCCCATTATGCCCGAGCATCCCTCTCTCCTTGCTGGGACACAAATTACCGAGGTGGGCGAACGCCAGCCAGCACTGGGGTGTCCCACCTGGAGCCCAGCACGGATCTGTCATCGCTCACCTCTATCCTCATGATGGTGAAGTCTGGCACGGGTGGGTCATAGAGGTAGACATTGGGATCGAGCTGGCTCTGCGCAGCCGGGAAGATCTTGGAGCTGCTGGGTGCTGGTGTGTAGTTGAGCATCTCACACAAGGTGAGCACGTCGATGAACTTGGGGGTGAGCCCGGCGCGCACCGTGTTATCCGAGCACGCCATGATCTCCACGCAGTCTGCAGGGACGAGGCAGTGCTGTCGGCCCAGCCCAGCCCAGCCCTTCCGCACGATCCCACAGCCAGTCCGTGCAGGATGCTGGGGTAGGAGAGCCCGCCCGACGCTCACCTCCGTGCAGGTAGGCGTGGGGCTCGTTGGCTCCCAGGAACATGGCCTCCCCTGGCTCCAGCCTCACCAGGTTCAGGAAATAAATGGTGAAGCAGCCGATGTCCCCCGGGTACTGGGAGTGCAGCCGCAGCAGCAGGTCCCCGTTGCTCCCCGACGTGTCCTTCCCTTCCGCCGCTGCGCGGGAAGAGACCAGGCCCAACATGGGGAGGGAGCTGGGGGTGCCCGGCCTCTCCCCCGAGCACAGCCCCTCAAACCAGTTTGGGGTGTCACAGCCAGGACCCACCTTCCTGGGAGATCCTCCTCACCAGCACGTTCAGCTGGTCCACGAAGAACTTCTTCTCGCTCTTCATGAGGCGGGTGAAGCACACGCGGAGGGCGGCCGAGACCCCGCGGGGGTCGTCGCTCCCGCTGCGCTCCAGCTGCTCTGCCGCCACCTCCCCGATCAGCGCCCGCAGCTCGGGGACGTCTGCGGGGCCAGCCCCAGTCAGAGCCAGTCCCCCATCCCAGGGGAACACAGCCCCAGCACCCCCATCCCAGGGGAGCACAGTCACCATCCCCACACCGAGTCCCATCCCTGGGGAGCACTGCCCTCGCCCTGAACTCCATCCCGAGGGACCACAGCTCCCATCCACACCCCAAACCCCAACCCAAGGGAGTACGGCCACCATCCCCACCCTGAACCCCATCCCAAGGGAGCACCATCCCCACCCTGAACCCCATCCCAAGGGAGCATGGCCACCGTCCCCACTCCACGGTCTGACCATGCACCCTCCATCCTTACTCTGGAGGAAGGAGACAATCTCCTCCACAGGCCGGAAGCCACACATGCCCTCGAAGGGGGTGAGGGCGATGGCCATTTCGGGCTTGTGGTTGGCATCGGGGTAGTGCTCAGGGAACTGGGCATGAAGCTTCGCTGCCAGCTCCTGGAGAGGGGGGAAAGGAGCTGGGTGACCTCCCCAGGGACATGGAGTCCAGCTGAGCCGCCCATCCAGGGCTCTCCCTACCTTGTTGGGGTGCGCCTGGACAGACAGGGCGGTGTTGACCGACAGCACCTTGAACAGGAAGGGCAGCTGTCCCTGGAAGGCGTCCTTCACCTTCGCCCCCAGGCAGGCGGGGTTGTCAGAGATCCACTGGCCCAGGGTCTTTTGGGGGATGCGGTTATCCCGGATGAGGGCATCGCCCCGGGGGTGCGTGCCCATCCACAGCTGCGAGACACCAACAGACAGATGGCACCCTGAGCCGGGCAGCCAGCGCGGATGACTTGGGCTTTTCCAGAGGCTGCTTGGCCCCCGAGATGATCCTTGGCAGCTCCCTCGGGGGCTGAGTCATGCCGGGCTTCCCTCCAACCCAGGCACCCCCCCGGCGGACATGGGGCAGCTGGGGGTCAGCATCACATCCTGCTAGGACACGGGATGGTGAGAGCCACAGCCCGGTGGGATGAACACAGCGACGGACACACAGACGGGACGGAGACACGGACAGAACGGACACACAGACACACTCACCTCCGCGTAGGGCTGGTCAGGCTGGATCTGGACCAGGGGGTCGCCACTGGCCACCAGCTTGGCCACCTCGCTTTCCAGGCCCACCTTCCCCCAGGAATAGTTCTGCACCACGCAGGAGAGGGGGAACACTGCGGGAGGGAAGTCAAATGTTAGCAGGGCACAGAAAGAACCCCCCAAAATCCTTCCGGACACCCCCAAAGCCCCCCGGGGCAGGGTGAGAGGGTGTCACGGAGGGAGAGGACCACGGGCTTGGGAGGGCAGAGTGTTATGGGGGGGATGATTTTCAACAGTCACACGGCGATTTGGGGGTGCTCGGGCCGGGGGCAGGAGTCACGGGCCCACCTCCCCATCGCCCTACGGGGGTCCAGGTGGGGGGTCCCCATCCCCGCGGCCCCCATCCCCAGCGCGGGCGGTGGGTGCCCGGTGCCCCGCTCACCCCGGATCTCCGCCATGGCTCGGCCGGGCAGGGCCTGCCCCCCTCCCTTTCCCCCCTCCCCTCCCCCGCCGTCTATAAGCGCCGCTGTGACGTCACGCGGCCACGCCCATAGGGTTAACCCCGCGCGAGCTGTACGCGCCGCCGTGACGTCACGCGGCTCCCGGTCACGCGGCTGCCCCGGAAGCGCCAGGAACGGCGGCGGCGGCGGGAGCGGAGCGAAGCGGACCGCGCCCATGTCGGGCTTCGACACCAACCCGTTCGCCGACCCGGTGGACATCAACCCCTTCCAGGTGGGCGCGGGGCGCGGGCGGCTCCCCCCGGCCCGGCCCGGCCCGGCCCCCCCGTACCCCGCACGCCGGGACGTGGCACTGACTGAAGCGCCTCCGGCCAATGGCGGAGCCGCTCCTCCGAGCCGCGGCCAATCAGAGCGAGGGGGCGGGACCAGGGGGGGCGTGCGGCGGCCGCGACCCTCGGCCCTGAGGGCGGCCTGGGACCCCGTGCCCGGACCCCGCCCGGACCGGGTGTCCCGCTCCCCTTCCCTGTGCCCCAGCTGTGGTCGGAGATCCTGTCCCCCTTCTCTGTACGCCCCATCCTCGTGCCCGCCCTCCCGCCGGGGCCGGGGGTCCCGCTCCCTTTCCCTATCCCCCAGCTGCGGCCGGCGGTCCCGCTCTCCCTCCCTGCATTCACGTCTGGCCGGAGCAGAGGGGCTCATCTCCCTTCTCTATCCGCCTTCCCCCTGTCCCCCTCTAGCCCCGACAGGGAGTCCCGAGCCCCCCGCGGGGCCGGGGGTCCCGTCCCCCTTCCCCAGCCCACCCCTGAGCGCTGTGACCCCCGCGGTCCCCGCACCAGGCTGCTCCTCACCTCGAGGAGGGGTCTCCCACCGCCTCCCCTCACCTCCGCAGGCAGCGGGGAGAGGGTTTCCTGCCTCTCAGGATGCACGACAGCTGTGAATGCTTAATCTGTGGGTTTATTAAAAATAATCCATTGCTGGAGCTCTCTTGGCCGTGCCGCCTGGTGGTCTGGTTGTCCGCTGGGTCTCTCTGGGTCTGTTTTTAAGGTGCTTCAGCTCTTAAGAGTGACTTCCTAAGGCAAAGCTGAGGATTTCATGGCTCAAAGCAGGAGATTCCTGTTGAGGTCACTGAGGACTTGGTCTTGTGTTCACTGGGTTTCTCCTCTCTGGGATTAACCTCTGCAAATTGGGGTCATTTAATGCAGGGAGTTGGCCTGGAACAGTCTCTGGGACACGGTGCCTGTGCGGTGGTGTGAAAATCAGTGTCTGGCCTTTGGCTCCCGTCTGTGAGCTCAGCCTCACCTCTGCTGCTCGGCTGGGATGTGATCCACAGGAAGGAGTGTTTTCCTGACCTTGGGTTTCAGGGCTGAGCCAAACAGAAATTGTTTGTTGGTGAAGCTGGGTCTTTTGAGGAATCAGAGTGAAAAAATTCTTTCTCTTCTTCCTCACTTTCGTTTTAACATGGGCTTGTGACTCTGACGAATGGGAAGGGTTGGGACAATCGTGTTCCTCTGATGTTTGTTCTGAGGGGTGGAATATATTGCTGTTCATGGACATGGGATTTGTTGCTTCGGCTCTGAGGAAGTAACTATTCCTAGAATCACAGAATTGTTTGGGTGGGAAGGGACTTTAAAGCCCATCCAGTCCCGCCCCCTGCCATGGGCAGGGACACCTTCCACTGTCCCAGGCTGCTCCAAGCCCCATCCAGCCCGGCCTTAGCCTCTTCCAGGGATCCAGGGACAGCCACAGCTGCTCTGGGCACCCTGTGCCAAGGCCCGCCCAACCTCACAGGGAACAATTCCTTCCCAATATTCAATCTAATCTCTGTCAGATTGAAGCCATTCTCCCTTGTCCTGTCACTTCAGGCCCTTGCAAAAAGTCCGTCTCCATCTTTCTTGTCGCCTCCCTGTGCTTTGTGCACATTAAAGCTGTCCTGGTATCTGGCAGAACAGGGCCGTGCTCACTCTTTATTCACTGTTCAAACAAAAAAAAGGTCGAAGGTGATTTCCAGCTGGTAACTCCCATGTCAGGCTCACTTCTTAACGAGGATTAACGCACGTCCCACCATGGATTCCCCCGTGACGGCTCTTTGCAGCTCATCTGCTCCTTGTGGAAGGTTCTGGATCCTCCTTTCAGGACTGCGAGGTTTTGTCTTGCCTTTTTTTCATTTTTTTCAAGAAAAATTCCCCAGTCCCCAGCAGCCGGTCGTGAGGAATTTTTGACTGCTGCTTGCTGGAGCCTCGAAGCCTTGTTGGTGTGATTTGAAGTGGAATCCCAGCCTGTGGGACAGCCTGTTCCCTGCCAGGAGCTGGACCCAGGCGTTGGTTCTCTGGAAGGAGCAGAAGCATCCTCACCCTCCCAGCCACAGCACCAGGGCTGTCCCTCCTTGCTGGGGATCCCAGTTCAGTGCTTCATCCTCCAATCCTGCCGTGACCAGGATCTTTGCCTTTTCGGGAGACTTTGTTCATGGTGCTCGTTAAGCTCTGTGTAAAATAAGCTGCTTTGATCCTGTTAAAAATATCTCTGGCTTCTCTGTTACTTATTGTAACCAGTTAATGAGAGATGATTAACTTCCTTCCTTTATCTAGTAACCGGCTGGAAGTGGCAGCTGCCTCCAAAACTTTGGTCCAAGCCTCAGACAGAGCTGGAAACTTCCATCCTTTTCGGAGATAGCAATAATAAAATCCTTAGGATCTCTCTCAGTGCGTCTTCCAGGCAGTGGCATCACTCCGAGTCTGCAGGACTGGTTATATTTGGGGCAATCCTGTGATATTTTGGCAACTATGTTAAGTTCCAGGTGATTCTAGGTTGAGCTTTTTTTTCCTTGATCTCATCTAGAGAGGCCTCTCCTTTTGTTTATTTAACCTGTGTGAACAGAAAGAAAAAATAGAATTTCTTGCACAAACCTGTTGTAGCCAAACCTTTCGGCAGCGCGACAGCAACTTCGTATTTGCTGCATTTGAAAATAGTTTTAATACTCATGGCAGTGCAGTTTGGTTGAGATGTGGAGTTGTTCTGCTCCGGGGGCGTCTGAAGCCGTGGAAAATGGCATCACACATCCCTGGCACTTGAGGAGGCGCTGGTGGAAGGGCAGTGAATGGGATGTGCTCGCTGGCATCCTGCAGGTCGAGCCGCTGCTTTGTGAGCACGAGCTTTGTGGCTGGACACACTTACTGTGGCTCTGAGTGGTTCTGAATTAAATCCCTGCCTCCTGATCCCTTCCGAGGACCAGGCCCACGCTTGTTTCAGGAGGGTCAGCTGCCTTTTGCTGTGTAGCTGGCAGAAAATAGCTGTAGAAGGTGAAGTTTGCGGGCACCCCCTGGTATCTCTGCATTCCTGGTGCTCGCTCATCCCGCACGCTGCCTGCTCCAGGCTCACGGAGGCTGCTGCCTCTGTATCACCCTCTGCTTTCCTTCCTGCCCTGCCCAGGCACGTGTCCAAACACTTCAGCTTTGTTGCACATTCCCTGCGCTTTGGGTTCCTGTTTTAGACACACTTGCACAATAGCAGGCGAGTTAAGCTGAGCTGCTGTGCCTTGGCCTTACGGCCTAGTTATGTGATTTTTTTGAAAGCTGTGCAGTAAGATGAGAGCTTGTCTGCCTTGGGAATCAAGCTGGTGCTGCTCTCCCTGCCCTCGGAGAGCATCCAGCTTTCTTTTGGGGTGGAGATGAGCCAAGGGAAGTAAGAGGTATGTTTTACCGTGGTACTGTAGCTTTCCTCCCAGCCTGACCAGCCGGGCTCTCCAGAGGGTTATGCAGCTTTCTCTTTCCACCTCCCATGCCTTGAAGAGAGTTTCTCTTCCTCGTGCAGTTGTTTTCCGCTGGACTTTAGTCCAGCTGGGGCTCGTGTGCTCCGGACTAAAGGGTTTGTGCTGATGTGCAGCACTCCCGTGCGTGCGGGGAAGCGTCAGCTTGTGCCGACAGCCCTTATCTCTGCACAGCTGAAGCTTCCAGAGGAGTCTGGAGTGAAACAAAAGCACGTTTCATTTCCAGCCTGGCAGTCCTGCCGGTTCTTCCCACTTTTTGCAGCCCTTCCTTGCTGGGGAGCTGAACCTCCCCGAGCGGCACCCGAGCGCTCTGAACGCGCAGCGCCTCAGCCCGGGGTGATTCACAAACGAGTGCGACCTGTTGGCAGGGAGTGCCTGCCGTGCAGGAGCTGTGGAGCTGCTCATTAACTACTCCGTGTGCATCCTGCTCGGCAGAAGGCCGTGCTAGAACCCCGGGAATGGGTTCTCACCCCATTAAACACCGAGTTAGAAGGACTGGTCTGGACACTCGAGTTGCCGAGGGAGGGATAAGGAGCCACTTTTTAATCTTCTGACCCACACCCAGCTCTCGGCTTGCCAGGCAGGAGGATTTCCGAGTTCAAAAAGGGCCTTGTTTCTGGAAGTAACTGCGGAGAGGAGCTCCAGAGGGCAACATCTGGCTGTCCGAGAGGAATCTCTGCATGGAAAGCAGTGTGTAGAACAGAGGAGGTGAAAACAGCTGCGTGCGTTGCAGCTGGGGGGAGAGAGGTGTTCTCAGAGGTGCAGAGAGCCTGTGTTTAAACACCAGAGGATTTGATGGAGACGAGTGGGAGGTGCTGTGAGCAGAAGTGAGAGCTGTTATGCCAGCAGCATTAAAACCTCCTCAAATAATTGGTGTCACACCTCCAGCTCACTTTTCCTGAGTGTTTCGCTTATCCAGAGCAATCATTGGCGTTTTAGCTTGCTGGCATCCCTCAGCCAGGATCAGTCGTATCTAAAAGCTCATTTCGTGGGGCTCTGCTGTGCTTTGTGGCTCCGTGCTTGCTTTGCGAGGCCCAGCAACCTTCTGATCATGGGTGGATGAATCCAGAGCCCTGGAAATTAGGAATAACTCGCTGTGGGTGAGCAGAACTAACCTGCGCGAAGTGTTCCTGTGCCAAAAGCAGGTTGTGGTTGTTCAGACATACCTCTTGGCTGAACAGGAGATTATTTCTGCTCACAAATCTTGCCTGGCTGGTACTCACCTCCTTGGATATTTAAATTTCATGCCAGCCAGGGCCATCCCTGTGTGGCAGGGATGTGTTTCACCCCCTCCAATTCCCAGCAAATGAGCAGATGGAAAGCAGGCAGCACAGATAGGCTGGACCTGATGTTCTTAAAGGCCTTTTCCAGACTGAACAATTTAATGCTGTAGGTGATGATGCCCTGTATGCAATGCTGATTTCTCCTTGTGCTCTCTCCCTCCAGGACCCCTCGGTGACACAGCTCACAAACACCAGCCAAAGTGGCTTGGATGAATTCAACCCCTTTTCCGAGAGCTCCCAGCTGGTACGTGCCACGTGTCTTTGTGCTCTGTGTGCCTGGTGGTGGTTTTAGTGGTGTAGAAGTTCCTTCGATGGGTGCAGCTTAAGAAAAGAGGGAATTCTCAGCTGATTTCCCTGTGGAATGTGGCTCGTGGCGCGCAGGAGCGGGCAATTGCTCCGGCACTGGAGCACTAATAAGCTCCCAGCTGGAGCTCTCCGCTGGTGTGGAACAGCTCCTCTCCAGCTGGCTGCTGACTCGCAGGGAAGCCACATGAAGTGTGAAGGGGAAGATGGTTTGTGGCAGGACACAGCAGGGTTTATTTGGCCCCTGGGCTGGGAGCTGAGCTGCCCTGGCGGTGCCGCTGATGGATGGCTGGGAGAGCCTCATCCTTATTCCCTGGCTGCTGCCACGAGCCAGGTGGGAGGAGGAGGAGGACAGGAAGCCAGGATTTGTGGTTTAAACAACTCACCCAGAGCCCGCCGTGTTCCTCCTGCCGTGTCTTTACCCCGTTGCCTGTGGTCTCTGTGCAGACGAATGCGGCGCGGACGACGCCGGCAGCTCAGCCCTCGGGCCACTCGCAGCCGGCCGTTCTGCAGACGTCCGTGGAGCCCACCCCACAGGTATGGCCCTTCTCTGCTGCCTTCCCAGCCTCCACGAGCTCCCAGGGCCTCTGGGAACACAGGGCAGTGGGGTTCCCCGGGGTGGTGACTGGGAAGCTGCAGGTGATGTTTTCAGCTTGCGTTCGCGAGGCGGATCTTTATAGGAAATACACGCATGCAGTCCTTCTTCTGTCTCCTTCCCTGTCCCTCTGGTGGCAGAGCTCACTTTGCCTTGTGTCCTTTTGGCTGTGGCTTCCCTCTGGAAACCCTGGAACGTATCCTGCTAATGCTTTTAGCTTAGTTCTGGTGTCTGGTCAGACGCGCTCCATGCCAGGAGCATAAATGCAAGTACCTGGCTGCCAGGACCACCTCATCCAAACAACTGAGGCTGCTGGGGGAAAGAATCATTCCTCAGAATACAAAACAGGTAGAAGAGATCCTTAAGAGCTGCTGTAGGCAGCTGTCTTGCCCTTCCTCTCCAAGCTGGGGAGGTAACTGTCCTGGTATGCCCAGGAGCCCTGCTCGCCACTCTTGTGAGGTGCTCAGAGCGGAACTGAGGGGTAGAAGAAGCTGTGGATCAGCCTCCTGAGGGCTCTCCCAGCCCTATCCCCCTGCAGGATAACTTGATTTTGTCCTCCAGTGGCAGAATCAAGACGTCTGAGGCTGAGCTTTCACGTTGCCCTGTGCCCTGCTTCCCTCCCAGCCTGGCAGCCGGTGGTGCCACCGCAGCCCGGCCCCACGCAGGGCTGACCCCTCTGATCTCTCTGTCCCCTCTGCAGGCCGTGGCTGCAGCGGCACAGGCAGGGCTGCTCCAGCAGCAGGCAGAGCTAGAGAGGAAGGCAGCTGAGCTGGAGAAGAAGGAAAGGGAGCTGCAGAGCCACGCAGCCAGCATCGACCGTGAGTACTGACTGCTGCCCGCCCTCCCTGGGCGCCCAGGGCAGCCTGCGTTGCTTGGTTTGCCAGGAAAACTCCAGTGCCCCTGTGGCAACCCTTCTGGGACAGTGCCTGGCATCCCACAGCTTCCAGGATGGGAAGGCAGCTCAGAGGTGGGGTGCTGGAGGCAGCTCTGCTGGGTCCCTGCCCTCGAGTGTGCTCTAAGCTGCCTTTCACCACCACGAGCTCTCAAACACCGATCTGTAGCCGTGGCAGAGCTGGTGAGTGACACTGCCACGCTGAGGCTTCTCACTGAGAGCACCAAAGCTCTTCTTTTCAGCCTCAAGGCTCTCTTAACCACAGGAACCCAACACTTCCCCCTAATCTTGGTTTGAAGTGGCTGAATCTGGGCGTGCAGGGCCGAGGGATGGTGGTCGCGATGGCCCTTTGGCCAGTGCGGCGGAAGTCTGCCTTCCTCGAGGGAAAACCCCCGTGCTAGGCTGCTGTGCCAGCAGTTTATCCCCTTCCTGCTGTGCCACCTGCTCAGCCGTAGGAACTGACCACCCCCTGGGCTCTGCCAAGGGTTTCGTGGATGAATTTAAACAACAGCTGAGCGGCTGCTTGGGAATTCTGGGGTGCGAATTAGTCTTTGGACGAGAGAAGAGCGAGTGACGAGCTGCTGCTTCCTCCCTTCCGCAGCGAGGCAGAACAACTGGCCGCCTCTTCCCAAGAAGTGTCCCATCAAGCCGTGCTTCTATCAGGATTTTTCTGCAGACATCCCAGCCGACTACCAGCGGATATGCAAGATGCTCTATTACTTGTGGATGTGTAAGTTAATGGCTTGAACTGCAGTCAGAATTCTTTCTGAGGAGGTTCTGTGTGAAAAGCTGCGCTCTGTCACGCAGGGAGCTCTGTTGGTGTCGCCTGCAAGGCTGAGATCATGTTTCCCTCCTTTCTTATGAAGGTAAATGTGAGGAACCCCAAGTCGATGCTTTGGGAATACCTCATTCATGACAGAATTTTAATTGTTTAATGGAGGCTTGAACAGCTGTTTAAGATTTGGCCGTAAGCAGCAGGATCAGACGAGCTTCTTAGGTCAAGCTCTGTTTCCCCTCCAAGGGAGGCAGGGAAATTAGATGGCCCAAAGTCACCTTAATTTCTGCAGCTCTCTGTGTGTTCAGTGAGAGATTAGGGATGCCTTGGAGTTTCCAAGAGCTTGCTGATGGTTATTTTTTTCTCTCTCTCCCACCCCAAACAGTGCATTCCATCACCCTGCTCCTAAACCTGCTCGCTTGCCTGGCGTGGTTCACAGTCGACAGTAGCAGAGGAGTAGACTTTGGTCTCTCGATTCTGTGGTTAATTTTATTCACCCCTTGTGCCTTTCTCTGTTGGTACCGACCCATTTACAAGGCTTTCAGGCAAGTCCTGGGTTTTTTTCTGTAATGGGGATGTATCTCTTAGAGGGAGGAGCTGTGGGTCTATCTGTTCCCATCGTGTATTGCCTGCAGGATTTTTCCAGCTCTTTGCATCATTAGATAAACCCAAACCACTCTGTAACTAAACATACTAGATCTGTCTGATAGAACGTAATTATGGTGATCCTTTTGCATCCCTGAATTCCCAGCCTAGGCAGGCGTAGGGCGCTTTTGGTTCATTTTTTATTCCCTCTATTAATTTCTGCGACACTGTTTGGTACATCGATGTTGAGCACGCTGCATTTGTGGAAGGAACTGCCTTCACCCCATCCTGCACTGGGCAGAGCATTGGATTTGCAGTGGACACATCTGGGTGCCCAATTCCTCCCCGAATCGCCTCTCCTCAGGAGCTCTTCCCTGGAGAAAGGAGTTCACTGAAGTCGTTCCCCTCCTCTTAGAGCAGGGACGCAGTGCAGGGATCACGGGTTTCACTCCTGCTGCCGTCTCTCCCGCAGGTCTGACAGCTCCTTCAGCTTCTTCGTCTTCTTTTTCGTCTTCTTCTGCCAAATAGCAATCTACATCATCCAGGCTGTCGGAATTCCTGGCTGGGGAGACAGGTAAGCTTCGTTTCGCTGCCTGCCGTGTCACAGATCTGTTTCTCACCAGGGCTGTGACTGGCAGGAGCTCTGGGGCCCGTTTCTGACAGCTGCCTGTTCTTCCTCCCGCGGTTTTCCTCTCTCAGCCCATGCACAGCCCTGGCAGGTCCCAGCTGGGCTGCCTCCCTGCTCTGCTCTTCCCATCCTGATCCCAGCAAAGTGCGTTCCTTGGCGGCTTCGGTGCAGAGGGGAGTGTGGGAATTACCGGATATTGGGAAGGAATTGTTCCCTGTGAGGGTGGGGAGGGCCTGGCACAGGGTGCCCAGAGGAGCTGTGGCTGCCCCTGGATCCCTGGCAGTGTCCAAGGCCAGGGTGGACAGGGCCTGGGACAGTGGGAGGTGTCCCTGCCCACTGCAGGGGAGTGGAATGTGATCAGTTTTGAGGCCCCTTCCAACCCAGACCGTTCTGTGGTTCTGTGATAACTCTTCCATGCCTCTTCTGCTGCCTTCTCCCTCACTCAGCACAGATCATATTAGCTCCTCTAGTGTGAACCAGATCTGCCTTGTTTAAACTGGAGCCCTCCCTGACAGTAGTGTGAGGCTGAGGGATCTCTGACCTGAAATCTGGATACTGCTCAGCTAGATACTGCTGCCACCAGCCTGACTGTCCCCAAACTCTTCCTGAATTTCTCTGCAGTGTGTTGGTGGTGGGCTGAGATAAGCAGAGAGGGTTTTAGCCTCGCCCTTTCTCGGTGACATTGTCCAGAAGGGTGAGCCTGGGCTTCTGGAGCGGGTCCAGCAGCCTCGTGTGGGCAGCTGTGCCCTGCAGGGAGAGCACAGCCTTTCCTTTCGCCTTGCTGCCTCGGCTGCAGCTCCGATTCCGGAGTCACAGAGCGCAGAGAAAAGGTTAGCAGCCCCTGGTGGTTCTCCCGAGGGGAAGCCTTCAGGTGGGAGCTGCTGTCTATTTTTGCCCGCTGCCTGCAGAAGGGCTCGTGGGCAGAGCTGTCCCCGGCCTCCCCCCACTGCCTGAGTCATGGGGAAGGGGCACTCCGGGTTTAGTCTGGCTTGGAGAGGCTGCCTGGAGCTTTCTGCTCCGCTTCCTCCCGCCAGACAGCGCGGATATTTTTGGCTGCAGCGCATGGCGTGCCTTTCCGCTCCCCTGTGCCGCGAGAAGCGGTGCCGCACATCGGATGGGACCCTCGGCTCGCTCTGTTCCCCCTCTCCTGGTGGCACACGGCGTGCTTGGTTTAGCAGTTGGAAAGGTTCCTTTCTCCAGCACCCAGGAAGGTGTTCGGAGTGAGGTGTCTCGGTATTTTCAGCCACAGCCAAGCACTGGTAACTCCGTGAGTTCTCCCTGCCCCTTCCCTTCAACAGCTCCCAGTGTCTGTAACTTAGAATTGTGGAATCACAGACTGGTTTGGGTTGGAAGGGGCCTCAAAACTGATCATATCCCACTCCCCTGCCGTGGGCAGGGACACCTTCCACTATCCCAGGGTGCTCCAAGCCCCGTTCAACCTGGCCTGGGACACCTCCAGGGATGGGGCAGCTACAGCTCCTCTGGGCACCCTGTGCCAGGGTTTCACCACCTCCATCCCTTCGCGCCTCTTCCTCCTGCTCCCAACCCTTACATCGCTGTCAGGGTGACACACAGGTCCTGGCTCCAGACCTGCCAGCTGATCTCTTCCAATTTAGCTGTTCCAGCCTATCTTTACCCCACTTGGCTGAATTTTGAGAAGGTGCCCATGGAAGTCACTGTTGGCGCTGAGGGTATTGATTTTGCTGCCTGAGGGGAGGGCACAGGGCTGGAACGTGGGGGGGATGAGCACAATCCTCCTCTAACAATGCTAATGGAAACTCTATCCCCAAAACAAGGCCCTGGCTGAGCTCCGGGCTCCTGTTTCCACAGCTGTTTGGTTTTGCAGTCCCCTGTAACCTTCCCCTAAAGCACGTGTGGGTGCCTGTCCCTCCTGTGCTCCACGTGGTGCTGTGCTGGAACGCTGGCCGCGCTCACCCCGCTCTCCTCTCCCCGGCAGCGGCTGGATCGCGGCGCTGTCGGAGGTGCACGGGAACCTGGCCGTGGTGGTGATCATGATGGTGGTGGCAGCGTTCTTCACGCTCTGCGCCGTCCTCTCCCTCTTCCTCCTCAAGCAGGTGAGTGGCTCGGAGGCCAGCGGAGCTCAGGCTGCTCCCAGGGGTCCCGGCTTCGACGCCTCCATTCGCCCGTCTGGGAACGATGACAGGATCGGGGCGCTGGCGGGTCAAGAGGTTTTAATGAAAGTATTTTTGCTTGTGCTTCCTGCATCGGTGCCAAATTTCTTGGACATTCTTGAAGTGGGAAGGAGCCTCCCTTTGGAGGAGAAGAATGTAGAATCATGGAGTGATTTGGGTTGGAAGGACCTTAAAGCTCATCTTACTGCAACCCCTGCCGTGGGCAGGGACACCTTCACTACCCCAGGCTGCTCCAAGCCCTGTCCATCCTGGCCTGGAACACTTCCAGGGATCCAGGGGCAGCCACAGCTTCTCTGGGCACCCTGTGCCAGGCCTCCCCACCCTCACAGAGGAGGATTTTTTCCTGATATCCCATCTAACCCTGCCCTCTGGCAGGTTCAGACCAGTGCTCCTTATCCTGCCCGGAGCTGGCAGAGCAGAGGTGGTGGCCGTGGCTCTGTTCGGGATCCGGGGCTTCTCAGTCACTGCTCCCACAGCGTTGTGGGGCTGCTCAAACTCTGGTGGGATCCCAGTGAGTGCCTTCCCACTGGCTCCTAAACACAGCCCTTGGCCTGCCTGACCACGGCAGGGCTGGGTTTCTGCAGGCACGGCAGAAATGGAGCTTGGGGGACGGCGAGGACAGCCTGGACCGATCCTGTTGGTATTGGTACTTCCTTCTTTCCTCCCGCTTTTATCTCGAAGGAAATACCTGATGCTGTTGGCACCTTCAGGTCCTGCCCTCCAGTAAATGCTGGGTTAAGTCTGTGCCGTCACAGCATGGGGAGTTTTGGGTCTGAAACCAGCGATGTCGCTGAGAACTCCCACATTTTACGGCAAGGGCTCCTGAAATGCGCAGCACCCCGCGCTGGGAGCGACGGAGCCGCTGGCTCCGGCCCGTCCTCTCCAGCTCTCAAGGGAGCTGGTTAGCAACAGAGCCAAGGAAAAGCAGGGCCACGCACTGGATGGATTCATTCTTTCCCTCCCCTTTCGTTCCCAGGTGCATTCCCTGTATCGGCGCACGGGAGCCAGCTTCCAAAGGGCCCAGGAAGAGTTTTCCCAAGGCATCCTCACCAACAGGAGCTTCCAGAACGCAGCGGCCGGGGCGGCCTCCTCAGCTGCACAGAGTGCTTTCCGGGGAAACTAGCCCTTCCCAGGAAAACCAGCCCTTCCCGGGCTGCCTCCCTCTCGCTTCCTCTGCCCTCGTCTCCCCAACCTTCATTTATTTTATTTTTTTTTTTTTCTAAAAATGCACTTTTTGGGGGTACCGTGTGAGCTCTGTGATGCCGACACTCGTGATGAGAAGAGGTTTTTTTGGCTTCAGCTGAGCTACGGTTTTGATGATTGGTTTTCCCTGTCTTGTTTTTGGGTGTGGGGAGATGGGGGAAGACATTCTCTGAGGCAAATATTCTCTCCAGGACCTTCCGGGTGTTTGTCTGTTCCTCCCCTCACTCTGTCTGTAGCAGGAAGACGAGGGGAAGCAGGTTTTTGATTTTAGTCTCTCTTCTCTTGGCCTTTGCTACGAAGAATTTGATTATCTGCTGTTTTGGGAGGGTTTTGTAACGTGCATGTAGTTTATGTCGTTAATTTTAAGAACAGAAACTGTACTTTTGGTTTATTACGCTCACACAATGCTGTATTTTGACCTCATAACTGCTCGGCTTCCTGAGAGCCAGAATAACGTGGCATGAAGGAAAATCTGGGAGCAAGGGGGATATTGTGTGGGGGGATGTATTTCTCCTGGTCCCCCCAGGGCACATCCCGTGCTTCCGTGAGGATCCTGCAGGTGACAGCCCTGGGCACAGAGAGGGGGAGAAGGGATCAGTGCGGGCTGAGTCTTCTCGGTGACTCAAAACCAGGGGAGAGAGGGGAAAAGGGATTTTGGCTCCCAGCTCCGACTTGGGGCAGCTGAGGACACCAGGTCACACAGTGCCTGTGACGCCCTTCTCCAGCTAACCCTGAATGAGTCTTTCTCCGGGGAAGGCTCCTCCTCACGAGTTTCATTTTTGTTTTAGCTGGGAAGGAGCTGGTTTGATGCGTGTTCAGCTGCATCCCGAGATGGGATGTCCCTTGGGACGCGGGCGAGGCGCAGGGGTGGATGGGGGCAGATTCCCACCTCTCCCTCCTCCAGCCCCGTGTTTTGGGTGTCGGGGAGGGGGTTTAATGCAGATGTGGTTTTGTGGTGCCCCTTTGCCAGAGGAGGGGTTGTACTAGGCCCCCATCCTGTGCTGGCGAGGGGCGGCGGGGGGGCGCTGGGATACAGAAATCAGCATTTTTACACCCTTTTCCTCGTGTACTGTTGGGTTTTTCTCTCCGCGTCTGATCTTTTAATGTTTAAAACATTATTAATAAAAAAAAATGTTCACGTGGTCCAGACACGGTGCTCGTGCGGCCGGG
>VXAD01010357.1:816944-827665 GCA_013399195.1 Dicrurus megarhynchus
GGGGGGGGGGTCTGCCTAGGGCTGGTTTCCCCCTCTCCACCTCCCCCCACCGCTCCTTGTCCCCCCGCAGAAGCGCTTTTTGGGAAGCCGCCCTTTGCTTCCCGCTCCTTCGCCGAGCTGGAGGAGAAGATCCGCAGTGACCGGGCCGTGGAGGTAACGTGGCGTGGGATGGAGCTCGGGGGGGTTCTCACAGCGCTCAGTGGGCTCAGCCCCTTCCTTCCCCAGCTTCCCAGCCGGCCCCAGCTCTCTCTGGAATGCCGGGATCTCCTGGGACAGCTCCTGGAGAGGGACCCTCTGAAGCGCATCTCCTTCGAGCGCTTCTTTGCCCACCCCTTCGTGGACATGGAGCACGTCCCCGGCCCCGAGAGCCTCGGCAAGGCGGTGAGCGGGGGCTGGGGGCTGCTCCCTGGGACCGGGGGGTTCCAAGCCCTGAGACCCCCCTCGTGTCCCCCAGACCAACCTGGTGGTGGAGGCAGTGAGGAAGGATCAGGAGGGAGACGCCAACGCCGCCCTCTCCCTCTACTGCAAAGCCCTGGAGTATTTCGTGCCAGCACTGCGCTGTGAGTCCCCCCAGGGGCTGTGTGGGGCCTGGGTGTATTTTTGGGGGGTGCAGCACCCTGGGGGAGGCCGGTTTTCAGCCCGCCCACCCCAGTGTTTGGTCGTTTTCCCCCTCAGATGAAAGCGATGCACGGCGCAAAGAAGCCATCCGGGCCAAGGTGAGCCAAAAACCCCGGGGGGAGAGGGGGCAGCGCCCCCATCCTCTGCACCCCTATCGGGGGTCTCCTCACCCCCAAAATGTGCACAGGTGGGGCAGTACATCTCCCGAGCAGAGGAGCTGAAGGTTTTGGTCACCTCTAGCAACAAGAACCTCCTGGAGAAAGGGAACCCGGCCAGAGAGCTCCTTAAAGGTGGTGATTCTTGAGCATCCCCCCAGTGTCGGAGCTGGCAGGGGGCAGTGCTGGGGTTTTGGGCTGAAGGGTGAAGGTTTTGGGCAATCCCCAGAGCCACGTCCCCCACCTTGCAGAGATGGCCAAGGACAAGCCTCGGCTCTGCGCGGCGCTGGAAGTGGCTTCAGCTGCCGTCGCCAAGGTGAGGGGTGGGCTTGGGAGTCCCCTCACCTCTCGAGGGAAGGGGAAGGTGCAGACCTGGTGCGGAGGGGGCTGGTGGATCCCCCCAGCTACAGCCAGCCCCCGGGGTCCTTGCAGGAGGAGGAAGGCAGGGATGACAGTGATGCCCTGGAGCTGTACCAGCAGAGCCTGGGGGAGCTGCTGCTGCTCCTGGCCGGTGAGTTGGGACTGTGGCAGGGGTTTTAGGGCAAGGATGGATCCTGCTCCCATCCCTCATCCCATGGCACGTTCCTCTTTGCCTTGCAGCGGAGCCGGCAGGGCGGCGGCGGGAGCTGCTCCACGCGGAGGTGAGTGCCGGGACACCCAGCCGTCCTCGCTGGCCTGGCTCCAGAGCGACTGTGTCCTCTCTCTCTCCCCCAGATCCAGACCCTGATGGCCCGAGCCGAGTACCTGAAGGATCAGATCAAGGTATGATGGCTGCGGAGGGGGTCGGGAGCGTGCTGGCAGGGGACAAAGGCTGGAAGAGCCCCCTCTCCCTTGGCAGATGCGGGAGGCACAATCCATGGGCAAGGAGGCGCTGGCAGAGTCCGTCCGGAGCGGTGAGTCCCCCTCGGAAATGCCTCCAGCTGCCACGGCCCTGGGGATATCCCTGCCTGCGGCTGATCCCGGCCCCGCACGCCCTCGTCTCCCCCAGCACGGGCTCACCCAGCCCGGGAGCCCGGCCGGGGGTGGCAGCGGCGTGTGCAGCCCGGTGAGTCCCCGTGTCCCCCGGCGCAGCCTGTACCTTGCAGTGATTCCCGGGAGCTGCCCGGCCGGACGCTGCTCGCCGCCCTGCCCGGAGGTGCCGGTGCACAGACGAGGCTTCCGTCCCCCCCCAGCACGGTGACACCTCGGGGGTCACCCCCAGGCTCCCAGCCCCGGGGGGCCCGCGGGGCCATCTGCCGCTCTGCCGGGCGCTGGCTCATTTCCCTGCCAGCCCTGCCTCGGCCGTCTGCTGCTGCAGCCTCCCCTGCCACAGCGGGCGGGTTATTCCACTCTAATTCCCTCCACTGGCTGCCACGGCAAGGGTATTTTTATCCTGGCGCTGGGCTCTGGCAGGATTTCCCCCCTGCTTTTTGGGCTGGGTGCTTCCTCCACCTCCCGAGTTCTGGGGGAGCCTGCAGGGCCCAGGGCCGTGAATCGGGCCGGGAGCTGAGGCTGGACAGGGATGCTCCGCTGTGCCTTCCTCGCCCAGCATCTACCTCTGCGTCCGCCGCTGCTCCTCCAGCCTCCAGCACCCCACTGCACTGCCCCAGCCCCGCCAGACCTCCCTCCCTCTCGCTGCTGGAGCGCTGGGAATGAGGCTTTTCCTTCCTAAACCTGGAGTCTGACAGGTACTGACTGCGTCACCAATGTCACGAGCGTGAGCAGTGCTCAGCGGGGACCGGTGAGTCGGGCACGAGCAGCGATCAATCACCTTCAGGGAGACACTCTCGGCATCCTGCCTGCTCTGCTCCACTCCTCAGGGCTCTGACAACCCCAGCATCCAAATCATGTTCCCAGGGGTCACTTGTCCGGGGTGCTGAGGTTGCCTGTCCTGCAGAACAAGGTACCTGTCTCAAAATCTACTGTATCTCAAGGGAATGTAATTTATTGTCTTTAATAAATTCTAATTTTGGTTTCTCCACCTCCTCCGCACTCGGGTTTGGGATTTAAGCCTAAGAGGGGTCCCCAGGCAAGCCCAGGACCCAGAGCCAGCCTGGGGTCCTGGAGCCATTGAGGAGGGCTGGGGACCCTCGTCCCTGTTCCCCCAGGAGCAGAGCCGGGGTGTCCCCTCCTCTGCTCCAGCAGTGCCCTCCCTTCCTGTGCTCCCCAGGGACACGAGGCAGCCAAAGCAAGGTTTGACCTTGTTTTCACTTCCCATCTTTTTATTTTTTGTGTGTGTGGAAAACACGGAGCAGAGCAACACGAGCCGTTACGTAAAATCCTGTTTTCTCCAATAGATTTTTGTGGCGGGTGAGGAAGGGCCGGGCTGGGCCATGAGGGAAGGCAGAGGAGCTGGAGCAAACAACAGGGGGATTTTTGGGGTATCCCATGGATATTCTGAGCCATCATCTCTTCCCAAGACAGCCTTCCCCCCCCAGATCCTGCCCCTCCAGCTGCTCCGTGCTCAAACCGGCGCAGAGCTTCCCGGGCGGATGCGACGAGGCATTTTTTTGTTATCTTTTTTATACTTTTTATTATCATTATTCCGAGCAGAGATTATATCCCGAGGCTTTAAAGCTCTTTCCAAGCCCGTGTCCTCCCCCGGCCCGTGGTGAGCACGCAGCCGCCGGGGACGGCCGCACCGGCTGGCTGCGGCAGCCGGCGCGGATAATCGCATCTGCCTTCACGCTCGGCCGCCAGCGCGGCCCATTCCCCGGCCTTTGGAAGCAGGACGAGGCTCCGGCTGCTCCCCCGGGGCTGATGGAGCCCGGGCTGGCCCGGCTGTGTGTCAGGGTGGGTGTGAGTGTCTCCTGCACCGGGGTTGTTCGGTGGAGCGCTGCCCGAACGTCACCGAGGGAAGGTGGCACGGAGCGAGCGGTGCCCAGCCCGGCCGCGCGGCCTCTGTCGCGCGGCTGCTCCGCTCCGGTGCCATCCGTGCCATCACCCAGCCCTCCCAAAGGGCTCTTCCAGCCCTCACAGGGTGGCTCTTGGGGCCGGGTTGTCACCCAGGGAGGCACGGGAGTGGCAGATGGGTTGTCGCCCTCGTGGTGCCAGCGCGTGGGTTGACGCGAGGTCAAACACACGATGGGTTGGGGGGAGCTGGGTCAGGGTGTGGAGCCAGCCTTGGGCTTTCCCAGGGCTCTTTAATCTGGGTTAATCCCGACTGCTGCACCGGCAGTGGGTGGATGGATGGACCACCCCTTCCCACAGCGGCTCACGGGGAGGTTTAATTGCCTGCAAAAAGGAGGGGGATTCCCCAGCCTTCCATGGCTGCTCGTTTGTTTCAGTGCTTTAACAATTGCTCATTTTGTGCTTTGTCCATTGGGGAAACCACTCGCTCATCCCACACTCACCCGTGGGAAGGAGGAAGATCCTGCAGCCGGCTGAGGAATGGGCTGGTGCAGGAGGGCAGGAGTTTCGTCAACAAAATTTATGTTATTTGAGCAGTAAAATTTATTTTATTTAATTGACAAATTTCCCTACTGCCAGCACCTTCCAGCAGCCAGCGAGGGCTTCCTTGGACAAACCTGTCCCAGTCCTGGCCCCACAGGTGAGGAAATTATATAGGGCCTGTAAAAGAGAAAAAAAATCCATTTTCTCCTTTAATCCACACTTATTCTTTGCTTTAAGATTTTTAGTCTGTGTGTTGCTGCCCAGAGCAGCCGTATGCCGTGGAGGCAGCCACGATGCTCGGGGTACAGCAGCAGGAACCACTGGAAACTGGGATGCATCCCTTGGTGGGCAGGGAAAAGGCAGGAGGGGGCTGCCTGCCCCTGCTCCCTCCATCCCAGCCTCTCATTCCTCCATCCCAGCTTCTCCTCCATCCATCCCAGCCTCTCCTCCCCGCTCCAGGCAGCGATCCAGCGATGGGAGCAGGGATGCAGGCTCGGAGGAGCATCCTCGGAGCTGCCGCTGCTTCACCGGGAACGCTTTGCCGGGAAGGCTTTGCTGAGGCTTAACACGTCGCGCGGAGCCGGGCGGGGGGAGCGCACGCTGCCTGGCTTTTCACATGCCTGGGGGTCATGGAGCCTCCTAAAATAAACCCGCTGAGCTTCACGCGGCCTTTACGTGGCGGCACGTGGGCCGGGAGAGCGCGGAGCACAGCCCAGGGGTCGGGCATGGGAAGAGGGGGCCGAGGAAGAGCTGCGGGAGAGGATCCCGGCTGGTTGTGGGGAGGGGATGAAGCCAGGGCTGCACCCCTGGCCCCACGGCTCCCCGCTCCGGTTGGGATCCCGCTCTCCCATGGGATGATTGCGGATCGTGCCTCGCCATCGGCCTGGGATTTAAACACCAAGGGCTCGGCTCGGTCCGTGCCTGCTCCCTGCTATCCCTTTCCTGGTGGGGGATTAGATCAGCTCGGGCTGATCCTCATCAGGTATGATCTCCTTCCAGAGCTAAAGCTGCTCCTGCCAATCTCCCCTCTCGCTTGTCCCCAGCTCCCGGTGCTGTGTGGGGCTGGACTGGGGATCTGACGGGAGCGGATGTCCCCGGAGCTGCAGGCAGGCCTCCTGGTCCCGGGGGCTGCAGGGTTGTGAGGACGTGTGTCCCCATGGGCAGAGCATCACGCCTGAGCTGCCTCTGTCTGTCTGTCTGTCTGTCTGTCCTCTCAGGGACGGACAGCAGGAGTTTCCCAGAACTACCTGGCCCTGGCACAGGATTATCAAGGGGCTGGGGGCAGAAAGGAATCTCTTGGCACAGCAGCCCCAGCCACGGCCTGATCCAGCACCCATAATAATAATAATAATAATAATAATAATAATAATAATAACAACAATAATAATAATAACAACAAGATCCGTTTCCCAGCACCCTCTCCTGTGTTTTCCTGGATGACCCACCCTCCCCTGTAAAACCAAACTGCAGTTAATCAGCTCCCACGGGATTTGGAGCGATGAATTCCCAGCCCATGCCAGGTTTTTCCAGGAAGCCTCACTGCGGGAGCCCACTGCCTGCCGGGATGCCGTCAGGGCTGGGAGTCACACCTGTACTCCCACGGGCTCATCCCTGTGGAGAGTGTCCTTGCTTGGAGTGCTGCCCTGGACATCCCGCAGCGCTCGTGAGGCTCAGTGTTCTGAAGGTTTTATATTAAAATAGCCAAAAATCTGCGGAAAAAGGGGAATTTTGTTTGCTTTTAAACCCAACTGCCAACAACGAGATGCTGGTAGCATCCCTTTGGTCCCAAAACGTGAGCACAACCAGGAGCGATGCTTTCTTCGGGATGCTGCTGCCAGGGAGCTCTCCTTGGGGCTCCTGCCCTGCCTTGGGAAGGCACACCCCAAAACCTTGGCCGGGAAAATAGAGCTCGGGGAGAAAAAGAAATGCATAGACATCTCCTGGTATTTATTCCACCGGTTATAACAGTACCATGGCACGGGGACAGCACAGGAGGTGCAGGGACACTCAACCGAGCACAGCGCACAACCACAGCACGACAAGCGGGAGGAAGGGGACATTCCCTCATCACTTTGTTCTTCTCCTGGAAGGAACAAGGACAGGAGCGGATCCCACCCCAGGAGAGGGACACCACTGCTCCGGGGAAGGGCTGCTGCGGGCTCGGCTCAGCACCAGGGAGGGCTTTTGTTCCTCTCTGGTGTCAATCCAGGCTTCAGCCCTCTGATCCTCGGCACCCCCTTCCCACAGGGATGAAGGGATCATATAGCAGGTCCTTCCCGGCTGGCTCCTTCAGAGGGGCCCTCAAGGGCAGAGGGGTTGGTGTTCCTTGCAGGGATGGGATGGCATTTCTCAGCTGATGGGTACGGGACGCGGGGAGGGGCGGGGGGGGGGGATGTTCCACACCCTGCCTTGTCCTTGCGAGGCGAATCGGAGCCTCCCGGTCATTTCTAGGAGGCTGAGTGGAAATGTGGAGGCAGAGCCGCAGCGTGCGGCCACCACGCAGCGTCCTGCCCACGCTGGCGTGGGTCAATAACACTCCAAGGTCACTCTCCCTCCCTGCAACCTCCCCGGCTCTGGCTGCGGACACGGGAGGAGGCCCTGGGGTTCGAGGGGGACATGCTGGCTCTTGGCTCTACCTCAGCCCGGAGAACGAAACGAAAACCACACATCAGGGACATCTGGGTCAGGGACTCGAGGGCTCACACGGCTCAGGAGGGCCCGAGCGACACACGGCAAGGGTGACAACGTCGGTGGGGTCCCCGCCGCAGGCAGCAGCCCCCGCCAGACCCCGCGCTGCGTCCCCTCCCTGCTCCCCCACCGTCGCGCCGGCGGCGAGGGGGGCTCAGCCCCGTCACATCACGGAGCACTTCTCCGCCGATTGCTTCAGGTCCTCTAGCGTGGCCGAAGCTTTGTCCTTCAAGGAATCAAGGTCCAGGTTCTGGATGTTGCTGAGCTGGCCGATAACCGAGTTCTTCTCCTCCTCCTCCTCGTTGTCCTGCTCGATCATCTTGGCCAGCTCCTTGGGCAGCTCCACGTCGCCTCCCACCAGCTGGATCTGGTTGTCATCCGTTTCGTTCTGGAACGGGCCGGGACAGAGTCAGGAGGGGGGATGTCGCAGCGGGAAGGGGCTTCTGGAAGCACGCACAAGCCTCACAGGAGGGGCTTTGGGCCGCCTGCCCGCTTTGAGGGAAGGTGCCTGGGGGTGAGGCTGGGATGTCGATCCAGGCTGAGCAGAGCCTGGGCGCTCACAGCGAGAGCTGAGCTGAAAACCCACGCGCAGCACCAGTATAAACTGGTTTTCGGCTGGCGTCGCGGGGGGTTAGGCACCTAATTAAGCCGCGCGTATGCTTAACGACCGCTCCCACTGGCGATGGGGATCGGCTCTGCGCCGGGAGCCACCGGGAGACTCCGGATGAGGCAGCCCGGCTGCCAAGCGGGATCAGCAACGAGCAGAAGAAACTTGTCAAAAGATGAGAAGGGACATCTCAAGCACAAGAAGGCAGCGAGAGGATTGTGGGGCCGGATCCAAACAAATCCCAGTTTCCCCTGGAGAAAAAAAAAATCTCCATCTCTTCTTTCTCTGCCTTTCCTGGCTTTTGGCAGGGGGTAAAAGAAATTCTCCAGCTTTTTTGTTTCCTGGATATAAAAGGGGGGTGGGAAGCAGGGGGGGGGTGAATCTAGGCTGGCTGAACAACGCCGAACAATCAGAACAATCTCACTTGGCTTAGCTGACCCTTCAGAACTAATATTAGCCCAGCTCCAATTTGGAGTATTCACCACTGAGCGACTCTTCCTGAATAAAGGGTGGGTTTGGAGGGAGAAGAGCTTGTGACAATTCCAAGAAAGGCTGAATTATCCCTTGATTAAATTGTTTTTAGCGAATCGTTCATCGTGCGGAAATTCCAAAGTTGGAGTTTAGGTGCCAAATGTTTGCCAAATAATCCGGGGAGAGGAGCTGGCTAATCCAGCTGGGAAGGTGTAACCCTGGCTCCACTCCCAGCTCCAGGGAGTCCGGGGTGAAGGTGGTTTTCCCTCACCCAGCTGGATTTAGGGGGCAAAAGCGAGGAAGAGGAGGGTCAAGCAAGGCTGCGAGTGCCGCTGTCTCGGGCTGGTGCTCTGTGGTGCTTAGGGGGGGAGGAAAGGGGCCAAAGTTTGGGGAGAAGGATGGTTTCGAGGGAAATTTATTTGCATTTGGGCTTTGTGGCTCAAACCCCAGCCAGCCAAGGGGGTCCTTGTCCCTTCCCCTCGCTCCAGAGCTCCATCTGGAGCTTGGCTGCCCCTGTGTCCCCCATTCCCAGCACAGCCATACCTTGGGGAGCCTGTACTTGTCTCGGAAGTGGGACCTGACCGTGGCTCTCTCCGCCTTGCGCTGGGCAAACTGGGCATCTCTCTCCATCCTGCGGAGCACACGGGGCACTTATCAACAGCCCGTGCCCCCCGTCCCCGGGTTTGCGCTTCCCCCCAGCCTCTGTACCCCCCATTTTCTCTGAAAAATCCCGGTTTCCCACAATTTCCTCCCCCCAGCGCAGCCTGGAAGGAGAAAACAACCCCATCTCCCGGGCGAGGAAGCGGATTAAGGGATTAGGGGGCTCATTAAACTCCCTCACGGTCCTGCTGTCCCCAGCGCTGGCTCCCCCCAGCTCCCATGCAGGGGATGGGGACGGCAGCGGGAGCACCCCCTTCCCGCAGGGACGCCGGGGGCTGCAGCCCGTCCCGGTGCCCGGTGCCGCCCGCACTCACTTCTCCTCCACCAGCTGCCGCTGATATTCCTCATACTCCTCGCGGGTCATGCCCTGCGCCTCGGCCGGAGACTTCTCGCCCTCGCTCTTCTCCTCGCCGCCCAGGCCGCCCGTGAGGTTCTTCAGCTGCCCCCCCACCATGCTCTTCACCATGAACGCCATGGCCGCGCCTTCGGGGGGCCGGGGGGCCGGGGGGCAGCGCGGGTCTGTCGGGGGACGCGCGGGGTCACCGCGGGGCTCGGGGAAGGTGGGGATGTAGAATGTGAGGTGTCCCCGAGGAACGGGGCTAAGGGTGAGCCGGAGCGCCGGGGAGCCGAGAAATGGTCAGTGCTGGAGTGCCGGGAGTAGGGAATTACCGGGAAGCCGGGATGCTGTGGGTGGGAGCTCCTGGAGAGCCGGAGTGCCCGGTTCTGGAGCAGCTGGGGTCAGCCGAGAGGAGCTCCCGGGCAGCTGGAGTACGGAGTGCTCGGGGAGCTGGGATAGCGGGCGATGGAAGAGCCGGGGTCAGCGGAGCTGGGCTCCTGGGGAGCGGGGGTTCTGGGTTAGGGAGGAGTTGGGAACGGGGGAGATGAGCTCCCGGACAGGAGTTGCGGTCAGCGGAGCCGAGTTCCCGGGCAGCCGGGATGCTGCGTTGTGGGGGATCCGGGATCAGCGGAGCCAAGCTCACAGGGAGTCGGAGTACCGAATTCCTGAGGAGCCAGGATCAACAGAGCTGAATTTCCCGGGAGGCGGAATACCGAGGGATGGAGGAGCCGGGGTCAGCAGAGCCGAGCCCCCGGGGAGCTGTGGTGCCGGGAGGAGAAGGGCTCAGCGGAGATGAATTCCCGGGATGACGGAGTACGGAGTTCCCGGGATGCCAGAGCACTGGCTGGTGGAGGAACCAGGGACGGGGGAGATGGGTTCTCGGGGAGCTGGGGCGCGGGGTTATGGAGGAGATGGGGTCAGCGGAGATGAATTCCCGGGATGACAGAGTACCGAATTCCCGAGGAGCCGGGACCAGCGGTCAGCGCAGCGGAGTTCCCGGGATGTACTGAGAGATGGAGGAGCCGGAGTCAGCGGAGCGGAGTTCCCGGGCAGCCGGGATGCTNGGGCGGAGCCGCCGCCGTCCCGACCCGCCCCGGGACACCGCGAGTGCGGCCGCCCCCGCGGGAAGAAGGAGCCCCCAGGAGCCCCCCGGGGACATCGAGGGTGGATGGAGCCACGGTGGGGGCTGCGGGGAGCCCCCCGGACACCCTCCCCTCCCTGATTCCCACCTGCTTCATCCCACCGAGGAGCAAACCCAGTCCAGCGCTCTTTTTCTCACTCTAGTCCCCATCCTTCGGGTCTGGCAGGAGGAAAAGCCGGGCTTGACGCTCAGAACAAGCCATATGTACCAGCACAAGTCACAACTGTTGTTTGCTCATCGGTCCGAGGCCTGGCGTGCCCAAAAGTTCTCTCCCGTTTAATGATTATTAATGATTATTATTAATGATATCCGTGGAACTATTCCCATCCCTAGAAATGTCCAAGGCCAGGTTGGATGGGGCTTGGAGCAACCGGGTCTAGTGGAAGGTGTCCCTGCCCATGGCAGGGGCTTGGAACTCGCAAGAGCTTTAAGGTCCCTTCTGACCCCAGCCATTCCGTGACTCCACGGTTTTATGATATTAATTAACACTAAAGNTGGAGAGGAGTTCCTGGGACAGCCGAGTCTGGAGCTCCAGGGATGCCGGCGTCAGCGGAGCGGAGTCGCCGGGATGCCGGAGTGCCGAGTGGCCGGGATGCCGGAGGACGGGATGCCGGAGTTGCTGCCGGGCTGCGCGGGGCTCAGCGGGGCCGCGCCGCCCGGCCGCCCATGGCG
>VXAD01010357.1:844633-859079 GCA_013399195.1 Dicrurus megarhynchus
GGACAGCGGGGAGAGCGGGAGAGCGGGGACTGCGGGGACTGCGGGGACAGCGGGGAGAGCGGGGACAACGGGGAGAGCGGGGACAACGGGGAGAGCGGGAGAGCGGGGAGAGCGGAGACAGCGGGACAGTGGGGAGAGCGGGGACAGCGGAGAGAGCGGGGACTGCGGGACAGCGGGGACGGCGGAGACAGCGGGACCCGCACAGGGAACAAGACACGCACCGGCAGTGGGACCCGCACCGGGAACGGCAGCGGCAGCAGCACTGGGGGCTGCACCAGTAGTGGCACCCCACAGGCACCGGAACGGGGGCGGGACCTGCACCGGCAGTGGGAACAGCTCCCACACCGGGAACGGGAGTGGGAGCGGGACCGCACAGGGAACAGAAACGGGAGCGGCGGCCGCAGCTGGACCCGCACCGGCAATGGGAGCGGGAGCTGCACCGGGAGCGCCCGCATGGAGACCGATAACGGGACCCGCACCGGCACTAGAACGACACCGGCAGCCGGACCCGCACTGGGAACGGGACGGGGAGGCGCGCCAGTGGCAGCACTGGGACGGGGACCGACCCGCCGGTTCCTGCCCGGGCCGTGGGTGCCTGCTCGGTGTGTGCTCACGTGGGCGCAAAATAGTACTGAAACGGTGCTAAAATGCCAATAAAGTAATAAAAATCATTACAAATACAGTAAATAACGATAAAACGGTCAAATGACAATGATTAGGATAGGATAGGATAGGATAGGATAGGATAGGATAGGATAGGATAGGATAGGATAGGATAGGATAGGAAAGGATAGGATAGGAAAGGGTGGGGTAGAATAGAATAGAGTAGAATAGATCTTTAAGGTCCCTTCCAACCTAGGCCATTCTCTGATTCTGTGGTTCTAGAAGATATTATTATTATTATTATTATTATTATTAAAAATAATAATAACAATGCAATATAATTGCTCAAATAACAAAGTAATAATCTATAACATGACATCACATAAACATATCAGAGAGCATAATGTCATGATATGACATCATAATATAGAACAGAATTAGCAGAATGAAAAGGTGACCTTTAGGGTACCTTCCAACCCAACCCATTCCCTGATTTCTTGGTTCTAAAATATAATATCAACCACAAGAAAATAATAACAATAATAAAAATGATGCTGATGGGGGAGAGTGAGGGTCTGGCTGTGGCAAGGCGGGCAGAGAGCAAGGGGTCTGTCTTGGGGTCTCTCCTTGTATCTCCCCCCCCCGGCGGCTCTCTGGGGAGTCGCAGGGATGGCATCACCCCGCCACACCCTGCAAACATCCCTTGGCTGCCCCAGGAGAGAACGGGACGGAGAGAGGGATGGGAGGGAGGACAGGGCCATGGGGTGTCCTGGCACTGTTCCTCATCCACCACCCTGCTCCCTTGGCGTGGTGAGGTATCGGCTCGGCCCTGGCGCAGCCGTGCCCTGGCAAGGGTGCAGGCTCGTGGGTGTGTTCCCACTGGAACGCCGAGAGGTGACATGAGGTGACACCGAGGTGTTTGTCACTTCCTTCCCCGGTACTGGTACCTGCACCGTGCATGTGAAGCAGGAAGTCTGGGTACTGGCCTACTGCTGGTTTTTGGCTGCCCCTTGCTTCTCCCCAGCCTTCAGCATCCCAATCAGAACGCCATGGAGCAGGAAGAGGTTGTGACCGCTGAGAGTAACACCCCAGGGATGGATCTTCTGGTGGAAAAGGGGTGAGAACCCAAAAACAAGTGCTCAGCCCTGGTCCTGCATGGCTGGGACCTGGAGGGAATGAGGGGGCTGGGGACAGGAGGTGGAGATGGGTCTGAAGGGGACAAAGGGACCGCAGGGGACAGAGGAAGTCAGGGCGCAGAACCAGGGAGAGCCCAGCAGCCACGGGAGCGGGTTGCAAAGCCCAGTTCATTTTTCGGAAGCACATCCTTGCTCCGAGAGCGCGCAGGAAAGATCCAGGGACCCGCTGCTCCATGCGGAGTCAGGCACCCCTTCGCAGCCCCGAGTTCCCCCCGGGTCTGGAATGTTCCTTTGGCCTCGGGTAGCTGGGGAAGGGGCTCATCCTCTCCCAGCCTCCAGCAGAGCCGTGCCGGGAGGAACCGAAAGCGGCTCGTGCACCAGAAATACACCTGCAGCCACAAACCCACGGACGCACGGCCCAGTGCCCCCACCCGGCCCTGCCCTGCCCGCTCACGGCGTGTTTGGGGTGACTGTTCACCAGAATCCCACAAATCCCCTCAGCACGCCACCGCTGGAGCCGGGAGTCCCCTCCCCGGGGCTGGGGAGCAGCAGGAGGCTGCTGGGTCTCAGTTCTTGGGGGAAAAACCAGGCACGAACCCAGCCTGGTGGAGAATCGTGCCCAGTCCCAAGTTTTCCCGGTCCATCTGACCCAGGAATAGGGAAATACTCTGCCATCGGGGTTTCTTCTTCCCCCTGAAGCCCCAAGACCTTCGGCACCCCCAGGGATGGCTGGAAGGACGATGCAGGGATTTGGCTGAGGCTGGTCCGTGAAGGAGACGCGGAGGGGAATCCTCTGGGCGCGGCTGCTGCAATGTCCCGGCTGGAATTTTTCTCTGGAAGGGTCTTGGTTTAAGGGTGGGCGAGCTCCTGGCTGGAAGGGAAGGATGGATCTGTTCACGGCGAGGCACGGATGGCCATCTCCCTGCCTTGCACCAGGAGAGGGGGCCCTTCAGCCGGCTGCAATCGGCAGGAAAACGGAAAATAAAAGAAAGGAGGGAAAAATGCAGCAGAGGAGGAGCTGAGGGTGAAATCCCGAGGGAGTGAAGGATGGAAAACCGGCTGCCCTGTCGCTCTGCCGCTTCTCTGCATCCCCGGCTGGCTGGCTGGGTTAGTCCCTGTGGAGGAGCAGCGGGCTTGGAGCCTCCGAGGGATTCCGGCAGCGCGGGCGGGATGAGAAGTGGTGGGCAGGGAAAGGGAAGCGTTCCTGCCGGGGATGTACGAGACGGCGCAGGATTCGCAGGCGGCGGCTGGGAACATCCGAGTAAAGCCAGCGTGACAGCTCCCAGCTCATTCCAGCCCGGAGAATTCACCTTCCAGCTGAAACTCGCGGAGGGAGCCAGGTTGGGCTGGTTCTGCTGCTCCCGGGGCTCCGGGGGCCGTGAGGGGTGCGGGATGCTCTGCTGGGGGGTCCCGTCTCCTACAGATCTCCCTCCCCAGGTGTTCCTCCCCTCAAAAAATCTCCCACCGGCGGTGAAACCCGGCGCTCCTCCGTGCCCAGCCGCCACAGGCAGCGGCGGAGCAGTGTCACAGGTGCCACCGGAGGGCGTTCACGTCCCGGACGGCAGCGGGAGGGGACACCAGTGCTTCAGTGAATGAGGATCCTGCTCCTTCCATCCCAGTTCTGCCTCTCGGGGCACTCTCCCCGCCCCCGCCAACCCCAAAAGCCCCTGGGCTGTGGAGAACAGCCTCATTTCAGGGCTGTCCCGGGCAGCCCTGGTTCCCAGCATGTTTTTAGTTGAAGGGGAGCAGGCTGGGCACACCAGCTCTCAGCAGGTGGCTTTTCACCTTTGGGCTGGGACCCCCCAGTGTCCCCCACCCTGACGGCACCAGCCCTGCTCTGCCCACCCTGCTGGGGCTCAGGGAGCTGATTTTAGGGGCGTGAGAATGGGGCATAACTCTTGTTACGGGGCCGGGGAGTGGGGATCTGGGGGGGACAGGAGAGCCTGTCCCTCTGCGTGACCCCACCTGCCACTGCTACACTGCCAGCCTTGGGGACACGGAGGGGACAGCCAGCTCTGAACGCATCCCGGCTCTCCAGCCCAATCCTGCTGCCAAGGCAGAGTTTGAGGAGCATCCACCATCCCGGAGGCTTTTGGCTCACACTGCCGGTGCTTGTGGGACCGGGTGGCCCCCAGCTTCACGGGGCCTGCTCCCATCTCTCACCCCATGGAAAATCCTGCCAGGGTGGGTGTACAGCCAGGTTTGAGGGAATTCCTGGGACCCTGGAGCTTTTCCTGAGCAGGGCTTTGCGTGCAGGGAGGAGTTATCTCCGCATCTCTGCTCTTCCCTTGTCAGCCTGGGGACAAACTCCATCCTTACCCTGTGATTCACAGGTACCTTGTACCTCCAACGGCACAGGGCGATCGATCAGCCCAAACACGGCCCCTTCCCACCGGGAAGAGGGAGGAGGAAAAAGGCTTCACACTGATTTGGGAGCCCCACTGGAGCAGAGCCCTGTGCCCGGCTCCTTCGGGTCAAGCTCTGCTCCATCCACAGGTTCAACCAGTGTGGAACCAGCATCTTCCTCACCCACAGCTTTGCCCGGGGAAGGTCCCACCAGCTTGTGGAGGCTGAGCAGAGATTTTTTTTTTTCCCCAAAAAGGCAGAAACCAGCGTGGAGTTCAAGGCATGGCAGAGCCCAGTGGGGATGCAAAGAGAAAGATGCTGTTGGGGGGTTTCCTTCTGTCGCCAGTGCTGGGGACAAACCGCAAAAGTGAGACACGCATCCATGGGGAGATGGCTCCTGATAACAGACCTCAAACAGCCAAAGGAAAGAAATTAGAAATCAGATTCACTTCTAGTCAGGAGGGCCATTAAATGCTAGAGCAACCCCTCACTTCCATCCATGAGGAAGAGACACACATGGTTGTTCTGGCCCATGTTGGGGCTGGGGACCGGCTTTCCCAGCGAGGAGATGCCACCAGCCGGAATGCTGGCGTCAGGCAGGTGTCTCAGCCAGAGGGAGAGGTGTGCGTGTGCCCAGACCTCGTCCTGCAGGTATGAGGGTGCTGGCAGCGTTGCCCCGCTCTGGAAGAGGAGCTGCAGCCCTTGACTCGTGACTCATTCAAAACCAACCTTAAAAGCAATTGGCCATGGAGCGATCAAAGCTGCCCCCGCTTATCACCACCCCGATTCCGGTAACAAAATCGTGGCGCTTGCAGACTGCCCAGGGTGTAATTGGAGGGCTTAATTGAGGAAGGTCGTTAGGGGCAGCAAAGATAGGGGAACTGGAGCCTCTTACCTACTGTGAGCTACTGAGGCTGTCACGGCAGCGATGGTGAAAAGGGGAGGTTCAGGTGGGATATCAAGGAAAGGTTCTTCCCCCAGAGGGTGGCTGGGCACTGAACAGGGAATGGGCACGGCCCCAAAGCTGCCAGAGCTCCAGGAGCGTTTGGACAACGCTCTGAGGCACAGGGTGGGAGTGTTGGGGTGTCTGTGCAGGGCCGGGAGCTGGACTCCATGATCCTTGGGGTCCCTTCCAGCTCAGGAGATTCTGTTCTATGATTTTATGGACCCCAGCAGGAAAACTGGGGCCTCACCTGGGGTCTGGGCTGTTGGACGGGATGTCCAAGGAGAGGTGAGCATGCAGGGATACCAGGCCAAGGGCTCAGGGGTCCCTCCTGCCTTTGCAAAATGCCTGGGAAGGTCTTCCGCAGCTCCGTGCGATGGTTCCATCAGCATCAAGAGAGGGAGAGGTGCTGAATGTAGATGGAGAGTTACAAAGCGGCTGCTCTGCCTCCCACCCCGTGAAGAGAAGGCAAGGAAAACTGCCTGCCCATTCCTCTCCCCTCCAGCCTCTTCCCTTCCCCTGCTCCATCCTGGCACAGGGATGACTTCTTCAGCCCTTGATGAATGGATCTTGGGGAGACCTTCCACCAGCAAGAGGCTGTTCCACCCCACTAATGTTAATATTAAGCTGCTTATCTGCCCCGGGGCTATAAAACTCTCATCTCCAAAGGGGGAAAAACACTCCCGCTGTCCTTTATATCTGCTCCTGCTTATTGCAGCCTTATCAGCACACCCAGCCAGCCTGCAGGGCGAGGGAGTCACGCAATGGCTGCGGCAAATGCGGCCGTGGTCCCGCAGCGGGCCCGGCACAGAGCATCCCCGCTGCAGCCGAGTCACCGGACCAAGTCCACCCCGCGGGGACAGCGTGGCACTGATCAGTCCCTGGCAGTCCCACTGCTCTTCTGAGCCGCCGAGTGGGGCGCTGAGATCCACCTCCAGTGGATGGTCCAGCTTCCCCTGCAGCAGGTGAATGCTGGCTTTGGGATGTCCCTTGGGGGAAGCGGGGTTGTGACTCCGTTGCGTGGCTCTGCGTCCTTTTTGTAGTTGGTGGAGCTGTTATTTGGCTGGTGAACCTCGTGGGTTGTCCTAAAGCAGGACCTGGACACACAGAGCCAATCCTTTTCCCCCAGGCTAGTTTAGCGGGTCTGGACAAGCCGGACTCTCCCCGAAGTCTTGGGCAATCGACTTCCCCGTTCTCATCGCCACCGCGCTTTAATTTCTGCCTCTTCTGGGAAGCTTTTGTGCAACACGCGGTGAGTGATCGGCACTCGGACATGACGGGAGCTCTGGTTGGAGCCGCACTGCTCGGGGTCCGGGGCTGCGGGGCAGGACCCTCCCCGGGGAATGGGTTCAGGAGCAGAGTGTGCTGCACCAGGGCGTTGTGCTTGTTCCCGTGCCATCACTGCCTGGCAGCAGGGTTGGCTGGGTGGCTCTGCGTGCAAGCTGGGGAGAAGGAGGCATCTGGCTCTGCCAGCACGGGCTGACTGGCAGCCAATGTAAACTCTTGGGCTTGAGCTTGAATTCCTGTTCTCATTCTCTTCCTGCCATGAAAACACCTTTGTTCCAGCCTGGAAGAGCAGCAGCTTGGCTTTCTCAGCAGCGAGGGCTGAAGGTGCCCTTCCTTGTGTCCTTCAGGCGTCCTTCCTTGTGTCCTTCAGGCGTCCTTCCTTGTGTCCTTCAGGACCAGCACTGACCGTGGTGAAGGAGGTGGCTGAAGGTGCCAGTTGCACCTGATGCCTTGAGAGGCCTCCTAGACGCAGAGACTAGACAGCAATAAGGGAATAAAGGTNCACGTGGGGACACAGGTTAGCGGTGGCCTTGGCAGTGCTGGGCTCGATGATATTAAAGCCTATTCCAACCCTAACAGTTCTGTAATTCTGCAATTCTGACACACCGATGGGGGCTGTGGGCTCACGGTGTGGGTTGGCTGTCCTTCGTCTACCCGAGAGCGACCCTGAAAGGATACAGTCTGAGAACAGATGTGGTGAAAGAGCCAACATTTAATGGAATATCCAACACCAGAAACACCGGGAAACGAAAAAAGGCACGAATTGCTACAAAACGAAGCAGATAAAGCGGGAGTCCCGATGGTTTGGGTTTATTACATCGCCCCACCAAGCTGTTCCAGGCCCAGCTCTGGAGATGTCCGTTCCCACCGCTCAGCTCCCGCTCTTCATGGGGAAGCGCTGCCTGACCTGGAAGTGCTCACACCTGCTGTGCTTCAGGGACAGGCCGTAGAGCGGGGTCATGTCCACCTTGGTGCCCTGGCAGACACTGAACTCCAGCTGCTGGAGCAGGGTGGCCAGGAAGAGGAACACTTGCCACCGGGCAATGGTCTCCCCGATGCACCTCCTCTTCCCCAGCCCAAACATCAGCACCTTCTCCCCGTCCTCTTTGCTCACTTTGGTCCCGTCAGCACTGAGGAAACGCTCGGGGCTGAAGGTTTCTGGGTCCTTCCAAAGCTTCCTGGAAGGGAAAGCATCAGGTGTTGAGACGGTTTCTCCTGCTCATGGGTGTAGGGGGAGCACCAGAAGGAGGGAACTGTCGGGAAGAACACCCCTGAATTCGGCAGGTCCCTCACCTGCTGCCTTTTCTCTGCGGGCAGGTTGACCCCACTCCTGCCCAGGAAGAGAACTGTGTAGGAAGGGACCTGTTTGTCACTGCAGGAAGGGACCTGTTTGTCACCACGGGAGGGTTTGTGCCTCACAAGGGACTTACTCATCATGGTTCACTTGCCACTGGTTGACAAACACGCAGCGATCCTTTGGGATGTAGTACCCGTTCAACACTGTGTCCCTGGTCGTGCTGGGGAGAGAAAAGACCGAGAGCTGGGCAAGCCCAAAGGTTCTCCTGCACCCTCAGGGGACTGTCAGGCTGCTCCTGACGCTGCTGAGGGAAGGCTGTGACCCACAGGGGTGGTTTTGTGGGGGCAGCTGTGTCCTCCAGGAGCCACCACAAGGTGCCTCAAGGCCACCTTGTCCCTGGAGCGGCTCTGCCAGCCCTGCCCGTACCTGTGTGGGATGGTGAAGGGCACGAAGGAGGAATGCCTGAACGTCTCCAGGATAAAGGCTTCCGTGTAGGGCAGCGTGCCCCGGTCCGACAGCCGCGGCCGCCTCTCCCGCCCGATGGTCTGGTCTAGGGGAGGTGGAGAGCGGGAAGAGGGTCAGGATCAGGGCTGACCGGGGAGGTTTGGCCCTGCAGGAAGGTGATTCACGGGCTCACCGAGCTCTTCCTGGATCCTCTTCTGGATGCCGGGGTACGTCACGAGATACATGAGGCTCCAGGACAGGGCCGTGGTCACGGTGTCGAAGCCTGGGCAGAGAGGACAGGGTATGAGTGAGCTCAGCGCAACGCCCTGGCCCACGGGCTGACCATCACATGGGGCAGTCTGGGGTGGCTGAGGAGGCAGGGGACACCCTGGACACGCAGCGAGGCTTGGGGCTTTATTCTGCCACAGAAAACTGGGTTAAAATACCCTGCTCTCTCAACCTGTCTCACTCCTGGGTTGTGTCAGGTTTGTGCGACTTCTCCGGAATCGGGGGAATTTCCACAGAAAGGTGAATCAGCCCACAGGCACCTCCCTCAGCCAGGAACAGCCACCCCGGCCTGTGAGGCTCAGCTGAGCTATAACCCACGCCCTTCGCTTTTCCCAGAGCTGATGTCCCAGACTGGTCTCCAGAGGTATCCCTGGAAGGCCCAGTGAGCAGGAGAGAGGGTGCTTGGACCCAAACGAGCTGCCTGCTGTTGGAAAAGGAGGGGTCAGACAGGAGGAGCCGGAGAAAACCTGAGATGGCCTGCCACAGCTGAGGAAAGGTGGAAGGGGTACCTGCTCCGAAGAGGTCATTCACGAGGTTGACGATCTTCTCCTTAGGGATCTGCGTGGCCGCGTTCGTTTCCACTTTTTTGTCCAGGCACTGCTCGATGAGGGAGTCGGTGATGTCCCGGATGTTGTTCTTAGAGGAAGAGGAGACGAGGTCATGGCAGCAGGAGCGGCAGAGGAGCGAGTGGGAGTTCCTGAGCAGCCCCACCCGGTGCTGGGGGAGCGCGGGGTCATGAGAGCTGCCGTGGCCCCCATGGAAACAAGGAGAGGGTTCTCCGAGGAACCCGAGCACAGAGCAGATGTGCAAGCACCGGACTGGCCACATCACGCAGGGCACGCAGGAGAAGCTGAGAGGCTCATGGAGCCGTGCCAGTGGAGGTTTAGGCTGGATACCAGGAAAAGGTTCTTCCCCCAGAGGGTGCTGGGCACTGAACAGGCTCCCCAGGGAACGGGCACAGCCCCAAAGCTGCCAGAGCTCCAGGAGCGTTTGGACAACGCACTGAGGCACAGGGTGGGATTGTTGGGGTGTCTGTGCAGGGCCAGGAGCTGGACTCAATGATCCTGGGGCCCCTTCCAGCTTAGGAAATCCCATGACTGTACAATATTCTATGATTTGGTGAGAAGGAGGACCGGGGAGAGACAATGGCCATTGCTGCTTGGCTGCGAGAACAAAAACACCTCGCTGATAGAGACGGGAGGAGAGCGGGGACGCACCTTGGTGCAGGTGAGGGACCTGCAAGCTCTTACCTCGTCGTAGGTGTCGTAGTGCTCCTTGACCCTCTTCTGCAGGAAGCTGAGGAAGTACCTGTTGAAGTCTATAAACAATTTCATGCTGCGGCTGGGGAGGTAGCGGAGCAGGGGGATGAAGTCGGCGGGGTTGCCAGCAGCAGCCACATCGGTGAACTCCTGAGCTGAATTCACCAGGCTGACCAGCTCCTGGTCGTCGTGCTCGTAGCGCTTGCCGAAGCACATGGCACAGATGACGTTGGCCACCGACACCACCAGGTACCGGTAGGGGTCAAACCTCTTCTCCTCCTCCATCAGCTGCAGGAACTTGGTGACCAGGTACTCGGCCTCCTTGGACACGTGCTCCTCCAGCAGGCAGCTGGAGGACGAGGTGGGGCTGGGGGCGATGGAGAAGCTCTTCAGGGCGCTCTGGGCCAGCTTCCTGCGCGCTTTCCACACCTCCCCGGAGTCGGGGCTGAACGTCAGGCTCTGCCCATCCGTGACGAAGCGGAAGCTGTAGAGGTCGGGGCGGCCCATGAAGTCCTCTCCTTGCTTGACCAGGGCTTGCCTGATGGTGTCCAGCCCGCTGAGCACCAGCACGGGCCGCGTGCCGATGCGCACCTCCATCACGTCCCCGTAGCGCCGGCTCAGCCGCGTCAGCGCCAGGTGCGTGTCCTTGCGCAGCTCCAGCACGTTCCCCAGGACGGGAAAGCCTCGGGGGCCCGGCGGTCTCTGCAGCCCCTCGGGCACGGGCTGCCGCTGCAGCCACTGCAGCAGCAGGAACACCAGGCAGAACGCGGCAGCCGCCAGCAGCGCCTCGCTGGCCGGCACCGCGCCGTGGCTCCCCGCCAGCGACATCGCAGCCTTCAGCATCGCTGCCGGCACGGAGCCGCCCTAAAGGAGGGAACCAGAGCGACGGCAAGGGCCGGCATCAGCGAGGGGCTGCGTGCTCCGGGTGCTCCTGACACCGGCACGGGCAGCGAGAGCCCTTGACCGGCTCCGGGGCTGGAGCTGCCCCTGCGGCACCGGGGCTTTCCAGGGGCGCAGCTGGAGACCTGAAAAGGCTCCAGACACACCCACCCATCCCTTAAGGGGCTCCTCAACTGCCTGAGCCTTCAGTGACACCCCTCTCCCCACAGAAGCCCCAAGCCCCTACTGGCACAGCCATGGCTCCTGCCCAGGGAAGACAGTCTTGTGAAACAAGGCATGGAAAACTGCAGCTCAGCAAATCCCAGGGAAGCAGGAGGAGAGGAGCAGCAGCTCCTCCGTGAGTGTGGTTCCAGGACTACCAAACCCACGAGGAGCTACAGCCAGGAGGATGGACCTGCCGGCCACAAGTCCTGGGGGGCACGGGGAGTGGAGGTGCCGCAGGGCTGCTCTGCGAGAACGCACAGCTCGCTGGGCAAGCAGGGAGACCCAAACACGGCCTTCCCGGTCCCATATCCATGTTCAACCCCCCCCCCCACACACAGGCTGTCTCCTACCTGCAGGTCCTTGAGCTGGTTTTACTGCCCAGGGCTCCCAGCACAGACTGGCAGAGAGCGCCTGGCACTGGGAGCAGGGGGGATTCTCCTCTGTCTCCTGAAACTTCTTGTCCTGTCACCTTGTTCTCCTCTGCCTGGTCCTTCTTCTCCTGCCACCTGGAAGTCCACGGCTCTCCAAGCTCTCCCCTCGCTGCACCGCTGGGTATTTATCTCCAGAGGGCCGCTGCAGAAGCCCTTGGGAATAGCTATCCATTAACAAATGGGGCTGAGCCTGGCTGGAGCCTGCCCAAAAGCCAGGGAACAGCCTTTCTCCTCTCCAACAGGCTCTGGGGCATGAATGGTGACTTCTCCTCCTGCCCAGGGCCCTAGAGCCTGCAGTGGGGAGGCAGAAGGGAGTCCCTAGGACAGGGAGGAATAAGGGGGTCCCTAAGCCCTGCCTTGGGGAGGATGTAGGACACGCTCTCAGCATCGCATCCCTATGGAATGTGGGCGCCAGCATCTCCCCAAAAAACTTTTCTGGGCTGGCCAGACTGTTCCCAGCAGCCAGGCAGGGCTGTCGCCTCCATGGCCTCTCTGGAGGTGCTGGGAGCTGCAGGCTGTGAGCGAGGGGAGGTTTTTGTGACAAGGCATCCCCAGCCCTCCCCATCCATCCCTGGGGAATCATCCGGCAGGTCCCACGTCCCGGCAGCGGTGGCGGCAGGATCATCCGGGCCAGGGGCAGAGCCAGGGCCAGGTTAACGATTGCCCAGGTTTGCGTGAGAAGGCGGCTGGCTCGCTTCCCCCGGTTCCTCCGGGGCAAACAGGCAGCGAGGAGGAGGAGGAGTGGCGGGGCAGAGGGGAGGAGGTGAGCCCGGCAGATAGGAGAGGTGAAGGGGCAGCACGGGGCAAGGCTGGGGCAAGGCTGGGGCAGTTCATCCCCCTGAAAGCACTGGGTGGCACCCGACGGGGAAATGCTCGAGCCAGCGGGGCTGCGGTTCTTGCCAGGGCAAAATTCAGGGGAGTTTGGGAAGTGCAGCTGGGATGAGCAGGAACTCGCCAAAGCTTTTGGGGTTTGGCCTGAAGTTTCATTCAATCTTTGAAAATTCCAGTGGGAATTTGGCCCAGGTAAAAGCTGAGCTAATATTTAATAAAGGCTTTCAACATCTGGTCTAATCGGGCTCGTTAATAGCAATGACACCGTTCATTAATGTTTGGCAAGAACAGTTACAAAACCCCGGCTGCTCATATCCCTGCTGATAACTCCCAGCAATGCCGCAGCCCTCCCAGCCCCGGCTGCACCGGCAAGGAGGACCCTTGGGAACGCTCTTGGGGAGGCAGGCTGCAGGAGCAGGGCTTGGCTGGCAGGCTGGATCCAGCCAGCGTCTCCCTTCCCCGTGGATCTACCCGGATGGGGTAGGGGTGGAGGAGCCGGGTGACTCCCCCAGCAGCGTTTCAGACCTTGGCGGCCCTTGTGCTGATGCTGAACCCGCCCACTCCTCATCCATCATATCCCAAAGCTCTGGAGAAGCCGGGGAGGGTCCCGGCGAGGTTCCCCAGGACCCACCTGCCCCTCTTCCACCCCTTCCCAGCCCTCCCCGGCTCCTCCAGCCTCACACCCCAAAAACACCCTCACCCCCGGCCGCCGCCCCTCGCCGCGCATCCCTGGAGCCGGCTGGGAGCAGCCGGGGGGACGCTGCCGGCCCCCTGCCCCCGGGCGGGACTTGCGCTGCCCTCCGTGGGCCACCACCCCGCGGCACGGGCCGTGCCAGGCTGTGCGTGCAAGGACGGGCGGGAGCGAGCGGGGACGGTGACGGTGCCCGCGGGCACGGCCGCGTGTGGCACGGACACGTGCCCGCGCACGAGGGACACGGAGCTGTGAGGGACGCGGAGGGTGCTGGCATCCCGCAGCGCGTCCCCGCACACGGGTGCGTGCAAGGAGCCCGTCCGTGCGGGGACACACCCGCGCGGGTGCGCAGGGACGGGGGGTGGGCGCTGGCAGGGACCTGGGGGCACCGCGACAAGCACACGGCGTGCCCACGGGCGTCGTACGAGGCGCCTCGGTGCCAGGGACATCCCCGGCCGGGGGTTTATGGACACCCTGACGTGTGTCCCGAGCCGTGTTTGTGACATTTGTGGTCAGCCCTGCGGTGTGGGGCGCGGGTCAGTGTGGCCTGCGGCTACCAGGGGACATTTCAGGTGGCCCGACTGGCACCTCCCCGCTTTGCACACCCCTCTGTGCCACTCCTCGCGGCTGGTAAGGGTTGGGATGACTGTGTCCTGTCGAGGGGACACAAACGACGGGGGCACTGCTGTCCTCTTGCAGGTCATGCAGCGTCCTGTGGCAGAGGGCACCCCCCTTGACCCCGACGATGTCCCCAGTGCTGGGGATCCCCCACAACCTCCCCAGCAGCCGGCCGATCGGGGGGAAAACCGATCCTGAGCTGATCCTGAGCTGCTCCGGCGCCGCCTTGACCCCGGGCCAGGCTCCTGGACGTGAGGCCNCTTCGCACGCGATGTCCCTAATGCCACCTCTGGGACCCCCCGGCGGGGCGGGACCCCCTGGCCTTTCTCCCGCCTCGCCGCGGCTGCGCTGGGAACAACGATGCGGATGGAAGGGGGCAGATTTTGGGAGCGGGCTGGTTCGCCTCGTCCTCCCTGAAGGGCAGGACCTGGCCCGTCACCCCGCGGGGACCGGGGCTGGGGGCTGCAAACTCTGCCTGAGCCCCCCCCTTTGGACATCGAACATCGCCCCCGACGTGCCCCCCGTCCTTTCGGCTGCACCCTCTGCCCCATCCCAGCCCCACCTCGCCCCTCGGGTCGCCCTGTCCCCAGGGGACAGAGGTGACAGAGGGCACGGCGGCTTCTCACGCGAACCTGGACAATCTTTAACCGGGCCGGGGCAGCCAGGGCCGTGACCCCCGGGGCTGCCCCGCCGCTCACGTCCCCACGGGGACCCTATGGAGCAGTGGGGTGGTCCCGCAGCCTGAGGTGGGGGGACGCGCTCGGAGCCGGCGGTCCCCGCTCTGCTTTACCGGGCACACCGGCGGCGGGATGGGCAAAGCCCCCGCGGTGGTGTGCGAGCGCTTCGGCCCCGCGGCGGGTGGTCCACGCTCATCCCCGCATGTTCGCGGAGCCCCGCGGGGGCTGCATGCCCCGGTCCTCCCCTCCTGCCCCGCACCGCGCGCCCCGGGGCGCTTTTCCCACGCTCCCGCTGTCCCCGCGGCTCCGGGCACCGCGGACGTCCCGGGGCTGCGGGCACCGGGGCGGGGGGCGCGGCTGTGGATGTACGGAACCCTCTGGGGCTGGGGGGGAGCAGGACAGCCGGGGCGCCCCCCGGGGGGGTCCTGGGGAGCAGCGGGGCGCGGGACCGGCGCCTTTAAGATCCTGCCGGTAGCGTGACTAGAGTGACC
>VXAD01010357.1:867419-897464 GCA_013399195.1 Dicrurus megarhynchus
GGCTGGGCTGGCACGGCGCCTTCCCAGGGGCCTAGGCCTCTCATGGACTCCCGTGAGGCGCGGCCGCGGCGCCAGGCCCTGCCCGGCCTGAACGGGCCGTCGTGGGGAGGTGGGGCCGGGGGAGCCGCGGAGGGTGGGAGGCCCTGTGGGGCGCCTGTGTTTAACTTGGGGTCCCCGTGCTTACCTGTGGGAGCCCTGTGTTTGCCTATGGGGGGCTGTATTTACTCGCGGGGGGCTTGTGTTTACCTGGGAGGCTCCCTGTGTTTACCCACAGGGTGGCCTGTGTTTCCCTGTGGTGGGAGCTCTGTGTTTACCTATTGGGGGTCCCCCCTTTTTACCTTGGGGGCCATTGTGTTTGCCTAGGGCGGGGGGGCTTGAATTTACCTGTGGGAGGTCCCCGTGTTTACCTGTGGGGTCCCCGATGTTTTCCTACAGGAGTCAGGCTGGACACAGCCCCCCTCCCCACCCCGATCCAACCCGGGGATCGTTTAATTTATATTTGCGCTCAAACATAGATTTATTGTTTTGTTGGGGTTTTTTTTGCTGAAAGGTGGCTCTTATTTTTAGAAAGAGTCTGTGTAAGGTGGTGATGTGTGCTGAGCTCTTTCACGCGTTTCCTGAGGGAGATTAAAAAGAGAACAGGAGATGGGATGAAGTTTTAGTTTTCCCGTGGATACCCGGGGATGTGTTATCTGTGTTTTGGAGAGTGCTTTTTATCAGCCATCTCCTTGGAATGCAGGCAGTGTCATCGTGGGTTAATATAAACACACAGCCACAGGAAGGAGAGGAGGCTGCTCCCGATGGATTTATGGCTTAGTGACCGAATTTAGTGTTTTCTTCCCTTTGAAGCATCCCCTGTTTTCATTCCTGTGAAAGTGGGGGAAGTGAAATTTTTTTTTTTTCCTCATCCAGGTTTGTTTTTTTTTTTTTCCCTTGCATCTTTTTCCAAGAGGCTCGGCTTGCAGAGAATCCAGCTGCCTCTCCCAGAAGCGTGATTTATCCATGGATGTTGTTCTCCCTGGGCTGTCTCCTGGGTTTCTTTGTGCTGCTCGCAGTAAATGTCAAACATTCTCCCTCTTTGATTGCAGCATGAAAGGCAAATCTATACATTTAGGAGCTTGTCACGTCTCTCGCTCTCCGTGATGCTCGTGAGCCTGTCACCAGGAAATCTCGCATCAAAGGAGCTGTTTAGCCACTTCCAGGAGCGCTGGAAACGCATGTCTAAACAAATTGGAGTCTTTCCTCCCTGATTCTGACAGAACTCGAGTGCTGGGAAGGAGAGCAACTGTTTTTTAATTCATTTATTAATTTATTTAATCATGGCAGTGATGCTAACCCTGCCTCTGCAGGGCGTGAGCGCTTTTGTCCCAGGCTCCAGTGCTGGGGAGTTTCCCCCCTTCTGTGTTTCTCTGTTCCTTTAAGGTGTTGGTTGGGGTTCCCCTCCCGCCCTGTGGCTCTGGTCCCTGAAAGGCTTTGCTTTTCATTTGCACGTGCAGAGATCGATCCTCTCGCTGCTGAATATTCCCTGCTGCCCCAGTGTCCGTATGCCAGAACTTGAACAAGGAGAAGCGAAGATAAATTCCCGGTTTGAAGTCGCAGGGAGAATATCCACGGGCAGGACGCAGCACTAAATGTTTCCCTCGGAAGCATCAGTCTTGAATTCAGTCAGTCAGACAAAGATCTGCCGTACAATGGGAAAGGCAAAGCCCCATCCAGGGATTTACACTCCCGCTGGGATCCGTGGTGTCCGTGGGGATGTTATTTCCTCCCCACAAAGCAGAGAGGAGCTGACAAAGCCGGAGCCTGGGAGGGAGCCAGGGCTGTGGGCCGGGGGTGCGCTGATGCTGATTCAGGTTGTCACTTTGTGCATCTTGTTACAGCCAGGCCTGCGTCTCTTCACAGCAGCTCCGTGCCAGAAATATGGCTACGGACTGGCTGGGCAGCATCGTGTCAATTAACTGCGGAGAGAGCTTGGGAGTCTACCAAGGCAGAGTGTCTGCTGTGGATCAGGTCAGCCAGACCATCTCCCTGACGCGGCCTTTCCACAACGGCGTCAAATGCCTCGTGCCAGAAGTCACCTTCAGGTTAGTGCCTGCCCGTTCTCCCCCTGCCTTGTCCCCCAGCAAGGGCTGGGCGGTGCATCGGATGGGTTTTTTTTTTTTTTTCCCCTCAGGCGTGACCTCTTTGCCCTAAATTTCCTTGCCGCTGCTGAGTGCCTCTGGTGTTTGTGTTAGTTTGTGTGCAGGAGATTAATTCCTGGCTTGGATCCTGGAGTTGGAGTGGGGTGGCTCAGGCTCGGGGGTTATTCGGGGGTCAGACTGCGTGGATATATACAGATATATATTTATCTGGTGTTGTGTGTGTACGTTCTGTTGTTGGGGTTTTAGGAGGCTGACATGCTTTTTTTAAAGCTTTGCCCTCAGCAGTTCTTGCCCACCAGTTCCTGGCAACTCTGTGCTTAAAAAAATATAAATAAGAGTCACTCATCACTGGACATTTTCCTGTTCCCTGGAATATTGTAGTTAAGGATCTGAGTCACTCATTTTTCAACAAGATTGACTCCACAAATACTCTTAATTTGTTTTCCCTTGGATTTTGAAGAGAGACAGTGGGGGAGGACAATAGCCATATCCTTCCAGGGAATGTGTGGAAGTCTCTCCGCTTTCATATCGCACTTGGACAAATGCTGAGTTAGAACTAGAAGAGCCTAATTCCTGATGTATTTCTTGCAGTCAGTGCAAATGGAGGTCTTTATAATCACTCCTTTGTTTCCTTTTGGCTTGTGCCCAGTGCTAGATTAGTTTTCTTTATCCTTTTTTTTTTCTGTGGAAGTGGGAAGTACCATCCTTGTCTGAGCACGAACTGCCCTCGTCTAAGGGTAGCTTTCTGCAGAAATGGATTAAATGTAACAGTAGCCTCAAGGCTGAGAGCAATTAATTAGCTAGAAACTGTTAAATTAATGCAGATTTCTGCAAAGGTCTGTGCCAGTTGCTTCCATTTTTTGCTTGACTGATTCCTGTTTCAGCTGGGGACAGAACCTTTCAAACAAAATCCGGGTGCAGTGTAGGAATACTGGTTATTTTGAAGAGCTGCCGTTTCAGTTTAACATTTTGCTGTCTGTGGAAATGCCCTGTGTGTTTGAGTATTAAAATCCTTTTATTCCCTTGTTCCTGTTGAGAATGGCTTCGGAACAGTCCCACTGGACAATGCTGGATGTTCTTCCTCAGGAGTTGTTTTTTTTTTTTTTGCCAGGGTGTGCGCTAAATTCCTGACTCTGGGCTTTTCTTGTGCTGCTTTTAGGGCAGGTGACATTACCGAGCTGAAGATTCTGGAAATCCCAGGCCCGGGGGACAGCAGGCAATGCGGGGACTCGCAGCAGATGGAAACGGGCATCCCTGGGGTCGGGTGCCAGGTGGGGCCCAGCCAGAACGGCACTGGGAAGGTCCTAAAGAAGCCCATGTCCAGCAGTGCCCCACAGAACATCCCGAGGAGGACAGACATGAAGAGCCAGGACATTGTCATCTCCCCGCAGCAGCAGTGCTCCAAGAGCTACATGGATCGACACATGGAAACGCTGACCCAGTCCAAAGGCTTCCGTCGGAGGCACAATTCCTGTGAGTGTGGGGGTATCCCGGAGCTTTCCTGCTCCAGCATCTTCCCTTCTTCAGCAAGAGCTTTGCAAACAGGCCTGGGAGCTTCCACTGTGCCACCTCTGTGTTATTCTGACACAGGATGTATTTCTGTCTACACAGACAGCGTCTAATGCCATAGATTTCCTCAGTTTGCTATCTTTCCTATTTGAAGATTGCCCAGCTTCCAGCCTTTTCCTCTAAAAGGAGCTGCAAGCAAACTGCAATATTATCAGGCTTTTCTATTTAAGGCTTGTATACCTGTAACCTATTACCCTGTACAGAATTACAAATGGGTTTTGGCTGTGTTGTTGAAAATACAAATTAGCGAGGGTGATGTAGGATACAGCCAGAGCATCCCAAAGTCAAGCATCTGTTTTTTTTATTTCTCTTGATAAAATCTTCAAAACTGGGCCAAAACTGCCTTTGTTCGCTTTTTTTTCCCCCTCAGAGCCCCCTGAGCTATCTTCCTTTCCAGATCCTCATAATCCAACTCCTGAAATGTCAGTGTGTGTCCAGCATATTTCCATGACTTAATTGTTGAAGCCTCAGCATGCATCCCGCATAATTCCACGAATTCGTTTTTCCCCCCCTTGCTGTCAGAAAAGAAACCACCCAAGGTGGACGAGGCCAGTTAAACAGGTGTGAGGCTGTGTTTTTGAGGAGAAATTCCTAGACCTCTGCAATTCTTTCTCCCCCACCAACAGCTGGGTTATTTTCACCCCTTCCAGGGTGTTTGGTGGGTCTGGGGTGAGCAGAGAGTGCTTCAACCCATGAACAGCTCATGTTGGGTTTACATGAGCACAGCGGGTCACTTTTACAGTCTTTGAGGCAGGTTGAGCGAGGTCCCAGGTGTAGATTGTTCGCTTGGGTTTATTTTGGGATGAAGGAGGTGGAGAAGGGACGTCTTCCCCTATAAAATGCGTGTATTTGGAGCGTAGGGTGAGTGCTGTGTGAGTTTTGGGAGGGGGACGGAGTTGGGCCTGGCTTTGTGCAGGTGGCAGGTGCAGGAGTCCAGGGAAGAATGGGCTGAGATGTCATCCAGAACTTTGGTGCTACAGCTGGGAGTCGACCTCTTGTTGGCCTCTAGCGTGCCGAGTCAGGGCCAGAATTCCTCTTTGGAACGCTGGTGTGACAGGAATCAATAAACAACAAACACCAGCGCAGGTTTCCCAACAATGGCTCTGGTGCCGTGCTGGCACCGGGCTCGTCGTGCCAGGGCTGGCAGCAAACGCTCCCACAGGGATCTCTCTCAGGAAGGGAGCCAGCTTGCTGGAGACTTTGTTTGCTTGTGTGCTGTACGTGAAAGGGTTTTTATTCCTTAGAAACAAAAAAAAAGCCCGGGAAGGATTGTTTATCTTGTGAGGGAGGCGCTTTTCTGTGCGGCATAGGAGCTGCAGAGCTGCTCCCCTCAACAAGCTCCGTGCAGGGCAGAGGCACTGGAAGTTGTGATCCAAAGGCAGCTGGAATAGGAGATTTGGCTTTCTGCAGCCTGACTTTGCTTTCCTCCCCTTGCCCTTTTTTTAACTCTTCTCTTTCCCCTGAGCAGAACTAGCTGTTGTTTTTGCTGTCTAGAAGGTGATGCTGGAAGAAGAACAGCTCCTAACTTTGCTCCCAGCTTGTTGGAGGCCTGTGCCATGTTCGTTGCAGCCTCCGTGAGGGGGCTGTGGGGCAGGCAAGGCAGAGCTGTAGGGTCAGCAGTATTCCAGAGCTGGCACCCCTCGGGAGGGATTAGGGAGCTGCCCACCACAGTGCCAGCGGGGCTCATTTTGATGAGGTAGGCTCCTGGCTCCCATTGTTTGTGGCTGCAGGGAGCTTTCCAGCCATTGTTCCCCAGCTTTTCTGGTGCAGCTCTTTCTTCCATCAGCATTTACACACTGCTCACATCAGCTGCTCCTGTCCCACTGCACGGCGGTGTCCGGCCCCACATTCCAAGTTTTGGGGCAGCTGAGGGGAGTGTGGAGTTGTTTGCAGAGGGATCTGGCAAGGAGTGTGACAGGAGCAGCCTGAGCTGGCCAAACACTTGACAGTGACACAAGGAGCGGGCCTGGTTTGCCTTTGTGGCAGTGCAGGCTCCAGCTTGTTCATCTGAACCCTGAGAGTCCCCTGGCTTCTGCTTGACCTGCAGTTCCTGAGTGCTGGGAGAACTCGGCCTGTTGTGTTTCCATTCCTCATCTTCCTCCTCCATAGCAGCAGCCGTGGCTGGGATTCCCTCAGCAGTGGCAGTTTAGCTCCAAACCGAGTCCCATCCAACTTTGGAGTGGTTTAAATGTCACCTTTGGTTTGGGAACCCTTTATCTAGGACAGAGAGGAAGTTGCTACCAAAAAGCTTTCAAAACTATGCACAGAAATGAGTGTGCCTACTGAAATTCTCCTTCCTGGGAAGCCTAACCCTTTCCTCTCTCAGAAATCCTGTTTTGTCACCACGATTATGGAATTCTGCTGTCTGTCTTTCCAAGAGAAAAGGTGCATTATCATAGACCCTTCTCACTTGAGAAGGGTGTTTGGGTTTTTTTCTTAATGGGAAACCAATGCAAAGCCTGGAAGGTTTGGGATCTTGCCGTGGGGCCTGGGAAAGCTTTCGGGTTAGTCATTGACCAGTTCTCCAGAAAAACCAAGTCCCACACTATCTGAAATGAATCCTTGCTGAGACAATGCATTTCTGACTGGGAATAAACCAAGTTCACATCCTTAGCAAGTCGCCTTTCAGCGTGGCTGAAACTGGACCTGTCTGCACTTAGAGAGGGGACAGCTGACTTGAAGGGTGCTCGTGGAGTTTGTGCTATTGCAGATCTTTTGGGATGTTGGCCGAGTCTCCTTGGATGGCTTGAAATTCCTTGTTTCTGTGTTGTCAAATGGGTTCTCTCAAACTCGTTTGTATAAATCCCTCACCAAGGGGATTATCTTAAACAACAGGAAATAGTTTAGTAGAGCAAGCAGTTCTGGCTTGAGAACTTACTCCATCTGTTGGACGCTGTAGGTGATTCCTGTAACTGCAGGAATTGGCTTGAAATACTTTCTAGTGATTGCAAATGTAACACTGGGAATGGCAAACAGATTGATATTGTCTGGACCTGAAGAATAATGGAAGGAATAAGCAACTAAAGGATATGTAGTTGTATATTTGCATCAGTTCTTAATCTCCAGCCATAAGCAGGAGACTTTCATCAGTCTCACTCCAGAGAATTTGGGCTTTCCCAATGACTTGTGATTGGAAAGGAGTGTATTCCAACATACAAGGTGATGGATAAGGAGGAGAATGAAACAGGAATGAGGCAGTGGACTGTGTGTCATAGCACAGAAATCATATCAAGGGTGAGGAAAGAGAGATCCTTTACATTCGGGGTTTGAAGTTCTCCCTTAAAGACCTTTCATATGGAAGAAAACACCTACAGTAGTTTCTGAAATTTAGGGAAATTCCAAAGGGTGGCTTGGCTCACGCACCTGCCTGAACACGAGCTCGGTGTAGGAGAACTCCTAGGTCCCAGCTGATAACCTTGCCGCTGACGTGACACTGGCTGGGCTTAAATAAAACTTGGAGAAGCAGCTCTTTTGCTACTGTGGGCAAGCTTGTTTTTCTAACCTCACTGGTGGCAAGTCCCCAAAAGTCTCTTTGTTGATGCTCTTGTTCTGTTCTCTGCTGGCTTAGCTGAGCCTGAGTAACGCCAGGGATGAGCTCCACGGCGAGTATCCCTTGAGGGGTTGCACTGTGGACAGGAGCTCCCCTCTCCCCCAAAATCTGCTGAGAAAGTGCCTCTTTCCATTTAGGACACGCTCTCAACTTGCTTTTCTTTTGGCTTAGGGTCATCCAGCAGCCGCCACCCGAACCAGGTGACCCCGAAGAAGAGTGGGCTGAAGAACGGGCAGATCAAGAGCAAGGACGACGAGTGCTTTGGGGACGACATCGACGAAATCCCAGACACTGATTTTGATTTCGAGGGCAACCTGGCCCTTTTTGACAAGGCAGCTGTGTTTGAAGAGATTGAGACTTACGAGAGGAGGAGCGGCACCCGCTCCCGAGGGACCCCCAACGAGAAACCCGCTCGCTACCGGCACGACGAGAACATCCTGGAGTCGGAGCCCATCGTCTACAGAAGGATTGTGGTACCCCACAACCCTCACAAGGAATTCTGCACGGGTATGCCACCTCCCTTCCTGATAAGGACCCAAACTGCTGCTTTTTGAGGGGCACACACGATGGATTTTTGCTCCGAGGGGTGTCTGTCAGCTTAATGTGGTCCAAGCAAGGGCAGCGTTCACGTAAGGTTGGATTCGTGTGTCTCTGCACAGCCTTTATTTGCAGGGTTTCTGAGATTACAAATACTCAGAGAGGCCAGCAAGGTAAGGGTTGCTCCAGTAGGGAACGAAGCTGATGGTTGGGAACTGAGTAAGGGGTGTTTGAATCCTCTCTTGGATTTCAGTAGCCTGGTGAACCCACGTGGGCTTGATTGCTGGCTCTGCAGAGGGACAGAGGCATGGTCTCAGGATTTATGGTTTCAGATTTCCTGTGCTTCTGGCACTCCTTGGGTCGTAGTTCTCCCTTTCTGCATGGGTTTAAATACAGCTCGTGTGAAAAGAACTGATGGCACATTTAGCTCCAAATTCCAGGGAACTGTAGTCTCCTTGGGATGATATCTTGCCTTTGATTTTAAGCACTTGCAAAATGTAGGAGTGAAGGAAATTTGGCATTCCAGGAACGTTTCTTTTCCACGTCAGAATAAACTCAGATTTCAGCTCTTCTTGCAGGGACTCAAACCAGCTGATATCCTGGTGGCCTGAGCAGAAGTGTGAGCAGCTCCTTGGGCTGTCATTCATCCTCTGCCTGGGAACTCCATCTGGGGTGTGAAACGCTTCAGGGGAGGAAGCTGATGGAGTTGTAATGATTTGCTGCTTTTCAGTTTTGAAAAGTCCTTTTTTTTTTTGTGGTTCTGGGAGATGACAATGTCCTAGTTCTCCATTTCTGTCATTCCTCTTCCTATTGTTCCGTTCTGCTCTCGAGTGAGAGGAAAACGCAGTGGGTTGTAGCAGCTCAGTGTTGTGTTTCCAAGGATCCTCAAAGAAAAGTGAGAGAAACGTGCAGTGAGACTTTCCCCCACTGCTTTGTCTTTCACAATTTTAAGACTTCCTGAGGCAGCAGTGAGAGTTCAGTATTAACGGTGCTTTTTTCTGCTTAATTTAACCTCTTGCTTTCTAAATCTCCCCAAGCTTTCAGCACCTCTCTGTGGAAGAAGCTGCACTGATTGCCCGTGTGCTGTGTGAATAAGCACCTCTTCATTTTGTGCGTGATTTCCTATCTATTTTGTGGGGTTTTTTTTCAAATTTCCTCCTTGTCAATCCATCTTCCAGCTGGATTGTTTGAGAGGAGACAGGGCCTCTGTGGATGTCTAGTCTGAAACAAAAGCTAAGCCACTGTTGGCAGCCAGTCTGAGCAGGATGGCTGATAGGGGATTCTAGCAGTAGAATTCCTGGGAGGAAAACTGCCATGCAATGAGCAGCAGTGAGTAAATCCAGGGATGAAAACGCAGTCCTGTTTGCTGCTCTCCGTCATCCTTCCCTCCGGAATCCTGGTTTGCAGCGCGCTGAGGGGAGCCTGGCAAAAGGAAAAGTGCCTTGTTTTGCTCTTGGCAGGGCTGCCCAGGGAGGGTGGTCAGCGACTCCCCTCGGGCCTTGCAGGGTCTCGCCGGCCTCATTAGCTGCTGTCGGCTGATTGGTGTCCCCTGGGCATTGTAGGTTTGTTTGGAAGAAAGGCTGCCGTGTCACACCGGGGGCAGTGCCCGCCTGCGCCGAGCCGGGCACGTCCGCAGGCTGGGCAGCGAGGAGAGAGGTGTCCAGGGCTGCGCCTCGGGATGTTTCCCACAGAGGGTGACTTCCTTTGTGTCCGCTGAGGAAGTCTCCTCTTGCCTAGGGAATGCTGCTGGCTGTCCAGCAGAGGCTCTGGGAAACAGTTGTAGCTTGCCTGCTGTTCCTGGCAGTCAGAGGGACGGCGTGCCTGGGGTAATGATGGGCTTCTCTTGGGGAAAAAACCCCATCCCGATCCCTTTGTTTAGCAGCTGGAAGGAGGGTGCTGAGCTGTAGGCAGCCTGCCTCTTAGCGGCTCAAAGAGCAGCTGCTAGGATTAAATGAGTGCCAAAGAACTCCATAAAGCCTTGATTTGGGATGTGTCTGTGGCAGGATTCTGCCTCCAGAGTTTGTTTTGGTTTCCTAAGGGAAGCTCTCCTTGCAAAAAGCGCTTCCTAGTTATGACAAAGCACTTCTTTCTGCTATTTTTTTTTTTTTTTTTTTTTACCCCAGGCCAGTCTGAGAGATGATTGTGTTAATAGAGCCCTGACTGAGACAGTGATTCTCTGTCTGCTGCAACAGCACAAAACTGATGCTGGAGATTGGCAGGGAGTTAATATCCAGCTCTTGTCACTGTGGGATCCCTGTCTCTGGATCCCTGCCTACTTTTTGATGCCATGGAGGCAGGGAATAACCAGGATGGTGCAGAGGTAAAACTGAACTGCTGATGTCAGTTTTGAGTTGGGCTTTTGAGTTCCCAGAAGACTCATCTGCAGGACTTCCAGCCTGGGATTTTATTGCTGACTGGAGTAAGTTGGAGTGTGTAGGATAAACACTTCAGTCCACCGGGATGCTTTTCTGAGAGCTGGTTTTGTGGAGCCAGGCTGTCAAGCGGGCACAACCCTGTGGTTTGGAAGTAAGCAGGGAATGAAGAAGGTGGGAATCTGTTCCAGCCAGAAGTGAAAACCTGGAGCTAATGGAGCTTACCAGGTCTTTGGCTGTGTCTGAGCTGAGTCCACCCCTGGGACTCCACATGTGAATCCCTCCTAAATACACCATTAGTCTTCACTGGTTTGGGCTGATTGCTGTTGATCTGTCTCTTTATTTACTGGGAAATGCAACTGTTTAGCAAAAACTGCCTCTCTGGAAAGGCTGATTTTTGCATGAGGTGTGAGCCGCCTTTTTCTACTTCCAGAGCTGTGCAGCCGGAGAATTTAAATTGTGTTGGCTCAGGTCTGTCTCTGTTCCTTCTGTTGGCACTACAGCTCCTGTGTTTGAACATCTCTGTGTTTTGGGACCGGGTCCTTTAGCAAAGCCAACGTTCTGCAGGAGTGTTGGAGCTCAGAGGAGTTTGCAGCAGGGTCTGTCCTTCAAACAGCCCTTTTTCTTCACAATAAGGAGATGGTGAAAGAAAACAGGAGCAGGCAGAGCTTTGTGCCAGGATCAGAGCTCAGCACCAGGGCTGGGTGTGTTCTGTGAGGTGATGCCAAGAGTGTGGCTTTTCCTTTGGAGTGCCCTGTCCTTGACTGACTTTTCTCCTCTCTGCAGCGTTTAGCTCTTGGGTGGCTGGATGAGTGCCCTGTGTAGATTGAATGTGTGAAGTGTTCTGGGCTGGCTTCAGTAGAGTGCAAATGAAGTTCTCTTTATCCACCCGAAGGAGCAAACAAAGTGGTCATGGGGCAGAGTCCCTTTGTCCCCCTGGCAGTTTTTTGCTCAGCTGGAGGGAATTGTGCGCTAATGCTGGGGGAGGCTCACACTGGAAGGTCAGCCAGAACTCCCGCAGGATTTGCCGTAATTAAAAATAATGATGATTAACAAAAGCAGCCCTTAAGGTTGTGGAGAAAATCACTGGCGTTTGAGGGGCAGTAAACGTGTTCTGCTGAGTCTGCAGGCAGGTGGTTCCATCCTTGCAGCCGGCAGAAGGCAGCAGGGAACGTCCTGTGTGCCCGGTGTGGACGAGAGTTACAGACTGTGTGAGACTGCCCCACCGTGAGGCTCTGGGACCTGGGATTATTCCTTGCCAAAGGGGAGAGTGAATGATGCTAGGACAGCTTGCAGGAGATCCTGAGTCTGGTTCTATCCTGTGGCTTGCCTGGGTTTATTTTAGCAGAGAACTGGAACTGGAGAACTTCCGCAATAGCCAAGGGAAAAGATGGGACTCAGCCCCTCAGCACTGAGCTCCTCGAGCATCAACCCTCTCCTTTTTCCCTGCCACTGCAAGCTTGGGAAGCGTTTGGGCATCCCAGCAGTGTTACGGGGCTTGTTGGGGGAAAACCTCATAATTCTTGAACTTCTGGAGAGTTAGCTCAGCCCGTCTGCTGGCGTAGGATGTTTTTATCCACCCAGTGTCACTCTGCGTGTCACAAAACTGTTCGGTCTATATCTGCCTTGTGGGTTGGTTTTTTTTTTCCCAGGCAGCTGTAAAATACATTTATTTAATATTAAAAGGCCTGGGCTAATTTATTTTATTGCCTTCATTAGCAAACAATAAAGATGCCCTGTCCAACCCAAACATAATTAAAGTTGGCAGGGCTTCAGTTTTGTGGCAGTGGTGTTATTGTTTGTGGGTTTACACGTCGCCTCCTTGATTGCTCTCTGCCAGAGTTTATTTAACTCCCTGGGCCTGCTTTTGATGAGCCAGTCTGACTGGTTGGACCTTGCGTGAGGGCGAAGAAGGGAAGTTCTCTTGGCATTTCAGCCTGCTCCTGAGAGGGAGCAATTAGGACAGACTGGCGTGCTAAATGCCAGTTCATCACTGCCTCCCAGTAACCCCCTCAGATTAACCCACTGGTGGCAGCCAGCCCGTGGTAAACGCAGTTTTCCTAAAGCCGCTGGTCGAGGGAAGGATGTGGATGGGGACGGAGAAGATCTGTGCTGAACTGGGTGCATACAGGGTGTAGATTGTCCGTCCAGTTTGGGGAGTTGGTGCAGAATTTAAGCGGGGGATTTGTGGGTGGTTCAGATGGGGCAAAAGTAGAGTTTGGGAGCTGCCTTTTTTGGGGTTAGCAGATGATGTTGGGAGAGATCCTGACCTCGGGTCACTCATTGCAAATCTTCCCTGGAGCTTGAAAAACAAGATGCGGTGGCAGGGCCGTGAATGGGAGCGTGGCAGAGCGGGGCTTGCGTGACTCGTGGGGCGCACGGGCACAGGGCGGGTGCGTGACTGCTGCGGGCACGGGGCAGGGCGTGGCTGTTGGGGCAGCCCCGCCGTTATTGCTGCTCGGGGCTGCGGTGCTCAGGGCTGCTATCAGCACTCTGGGATGACTGATAACGTGGTGGCTGCTGGCCTGGCCCGGCAGCCTGGGAGCGGAGGTGACCTCATCGGCGCTTTGCGTGCGGGGTCAAGCTCTGGGACACGTTGGGCCCTCTCTGTCTGCAAAGGCCTCTCCAGTGAGGCCAGGAATGAAGTCCAGGAGGAATCAGCAGTGTCTGCTCTGCTGCATTTTGCTGTGAGCCTGCAGGAACACCTCTGGGCTGACTGTGAAAACCCTGGGGTGTGCAAAACCTTCCGTTTCCGCCAGAGCTTGACTCGGTGGTTGGTGCCTGGGGCACCCTGGGGAAATACAGCAGCGCACATCATTCCTCACAGTTCAAATCCGCGCTGCTCTTCTCGTTTGCATGCGGCCCTTGCTCGTTTGAGCTGGTTCTCGTTGCGTTTGCTGTGTGCAGAGGAGCACAAGCCCACGAGCAACAGCCGGGTTTCCTCCCGGGGCGGATGTGTGAGCGCTGCCTGTTCTCCTCGGAGCATTTCCACCGGGCCGTGTCACATTCCCACGGCTCTTTCCCAGCCCAGCTGGGCTGCCAGGAGCACCAGGGGGCTGCTGTCACCCCCAGTTCAGAGGCAGAGGGGCTGGGGGGAGCGTGGGGGTGACAGCACTGCTGAGCACGGGGGAAGCTGAGAGGAGAAGAGCTGATGGAGGGACCGAGTTCACACTTTTTGACCTGGTGTTTGCTGTAGCAGGCATTGCTTTTTATCCTGGACCTTTTTGCTCCGTGGTGCCTGACTCCCGTGCCCCTCCTCTGCCTGTCCCAGAGTGGGAGCTGGCAGCTGGACTCGGCTGGGGTTCCTTGTGTAGCTCAGAGTGACGAGGAGAAGGAGCTGAGAGCTTCTCCTGCTGCAGCTGCGCTCCAGCTCCGTGGCCATCCCATAAGGGCAGGGAATTAATCTGTGCTGCTCCTTAGCTGGGAGGTAGCTAAGGACACCCAGGCCTTGCAGGGTGCTTCAAGGGAAGAACAGAGTGTGTTCTGATTCCACACGGTGGAAGTCCTCGACACTGAGTGAAGGGCTTTCTTTGGAGAAAAGTTAGAATGGAGAGGCTGGTTGCTGTGGCTGGAGATACTCTGGGATGTGTTGTTTGGATTAGATATTAGGAGGGAATCCTTCCCCGTGAGGGTGGGCAGGCCCTGGCACAGGCTGCCCAGAGAAGCTGTGGCTGCCCCTGGATCCCTGGAAGTGTCCAAGGCCAGGCTGGACAGTTCTCAGCACTTCACAAAACCTCTCTTGTTTCTTTTCTCCTGTTCCAAATGCTGGAGCATTTCCCAGCTCGCTAGCCCAGGCTCCCCAAAGCACCTGGGAAGTGTTTTTCTGCCGAGTTTATTCGTTGATCATTTCCCTGCTGCTTCAGTGTGCCAGCATCCAGCTGTTGTGTCTGGAGCAGCCCTTCTGGCACGGGAACACCTACCAGCAAACGTGGGATGTCTTGTTTTGCTGTGCTCTCTGGGATTTTGGGGACCAGTGTCAGGAAGCACAACACATCCAAGCTTTTTTTGGTGGGAAATCTGCTTCACAGCTGCTCTTCTGACTTTCACAGTGCTCAGGAGCACTTTGTGGTGGCTTAAAGCACTGGTGGCCTGGAGACCAGTAAGAAAAACCTTGATATTCCATCTGTAAGTCACAAAGGCCTTCTCACTCCATGTGTTGCTAAAACTGCCTGCTGAATTTTTGTGGAAGCGTTATTTTAAGCCAGCAGTTGTGTTTAGCTGTCTCTGCTTCACCGAGAGTAATTTGGATTCATTTGCTGGCCTCAGAAGGAACGTGGGTGAAGCAAAGCCTCGGTAACAGCTAACAAGCCTTTTCACCGCCGCTATTTCTGGGTCTCTGATTGTCCCCCTTTGTGCCTCCCTCCCCTGTCTCTGACCCCTAGACTCGGGGCTGGTGGTCCCCAGCGTGTCCTACGAGCTGCACAAGAAGCTGCTGTCGGTGGCCGAGAAGCACGGGCTGAGCCTGGAGCGGAGGCTGGAGATGACAGGGGTGTGTGCCAGCCAGATGGCCCTGAGCCTCCTCGGGGGGCCCAACAGGTACGGGAGGTGCCGCTGGGGGGAGGGAGGGGGGCCTCAGGGCTGCCAAAGGGCTTCCCTTGGGCTCCTGCACCCCGCAAGTGCCCCTTGACTCACAGACAAAGCAGAGCTGAGATCTCCCTTCCCCTTGCTGGGAGCTTTTCAGGGAGCTGAGCTTTGCACAGGTGCTGCCTGAGGTGGATGAAGGCACTGCAGAATAGGTAATGAGCTCGTCCTTTCAGCACATAAATGAACCTTCCCTTTGCTGCCTTGGCACGTTACAGTTTCACCAGGTCGATAAAAGCGGGAGGCAGCCCAGGGAAACAAAGCTCTGCGTGGATTTTTGCAGGGCTGACTCAGCTTTTGAGGTGTCTGCAGCTCACCTGAGCACATCCTGCTCTTTGGAGGGCCGTTTGCAGCAGCTCCGGAGCGCGCTCGGTGCTTTTTGCAGGAACGTTTGTGCTGACTCTCACGGAGCACTGCTCCCTGCCTGCGCTTCCGTAGCTGTTGGTGTGGGCAGGAGCTGCACCTGTGTTTTTGTGTTGTTGAGGTAACCCTGCAATCTCCATCTGCTTATTCAGGAGCGCTTTACCAGGAGCTGATCGCTTGATGGAGAGCACTGAGTGGTGACACACAGGCACCTGAAATTCCTGATGGCTTCCCAGCCAACCGAACTTTTTTGTGCAGTTGATGAAGCTGAGGGAGTAGAAATCATTTTTCTTCTTTTTTAATTGTGACTCTTCTGATGACGAAACTCACCCCAAATTTTTAGCTTTCTTCTAACAGTCAGAGACCTTGGGACCTTGTGCTCTCAGCTGTGGGTACAGGGAGGTCCTGAAGGGAAGGAGAAGAGAAGGTTGGAGCAACCTTCAAGTATCTGAAGGGGCCTGCGAGGAAACCAGAGAGGGACCCTTCGTCAGGAACTTAAAAAGGGGAAATTTAGGTTAAATATGTGGAAGAAATTCTTCCCTGTGAGGTTGGGCAGGCCCTGGCACAGGGTGCCCAGAGCAGCTGTGGCTGCCCCTGGATCCCTGGCAGTGTCCAAGGCGGGGTTGGACAGGGCTTGGGGCACCCTGGGACAGTGGAAGATGTCCCTGCCCACATCAGGGGTGGCACTGGATGACCTTTAGGGTCCCTTCAACCCAAACCAGTCTGTGATTCTCTGAACCTGCAAGCGGAGCAGCGTCAGCACCACAAAAGGATGTGGGTTGCTTCTCGAGAGCGATGGCAGATTTGCAGAACACCTGGCAATTTGCATCTTACCGTTTTGGTTTTTGTTTTTTTTTTTAATTTTTTTTTTCTTCTCATGCAGGAAGAAGGTAAGAGACTTTGGGGTTAACTCACAGTCCCTTTTGCCTGTGTTTCAGACTGAACCCCAAGAACGTGCACCAGCGGCCCACGGTCGCGCTGCTGTGCGGCCCCCACGTGAAGGGGGCCCAGGGCATCAGCTGCGGCCGGCACCTGTCCAACCACGACGTCCACGTCATCCTCTTCCTCCCCAACTTCGTCAAGATGCTGGAGTCCATCACCAACGAGCTGAACCTTTTCAGCAAGACACAAGGCCAGCAGGTGTCCAGCGTCAAAGGTGAGTGGCCGAGGAGGGCTGGGTTCTCCGGGGAGGAGGGCTGGCTTCTCCAGCACGGCTTCCCGCTCCCCTGGCACCATCTAGTGGCACTGGCACGCCTGGGTGGCTGCCCGGAGGCTGCAGGGGGACAGCAGGCACTCAGAGCCTCAACAGAGGAGCAGTTGTGCTGCCACAGATGTTTCCGGTGGGAACAAATCCGGAAGAGCTGCCGTATGGAACTGTTCTTGTAGGATAAGGGGCTGCCTTGTTGGGCATGTTGGAACGGGGAGGGAATGAGTGTCCAGCTGCTGCTGCAATCCAGCAGCCAGCTCTGCTGAGCCACTTCCAGCAGCTGTCAGGATTCCCATCTCGCTGTTCCCTAGGATAAACAGCTCCTGTGAGAGCGCTGGCTTCTGCTCGGCATTTCACCAGTCGTTTTCCAACCTGCTTCATTTAAACTTCTGGAGAGAAACAAACCTGGCAGTTAGGGCTGTGCTGTGCTGACAGAGCTGCTTGCCTATTATAAAACATTCTAAAAGGTTGGAACAGATTTTCCAGAGCAGCTGTGGCTGCCCCTGGATCCCTGGAAGTGTCCAAGGCCAGGTTGGACAGGGCTGGGATCAACCTGGGATAGTGGGAGGTGTCCTGCCGTGGCAGAGGGTGGGATGAGATGAACTTTAAGGTCCTTTCCAACCCAAACCATTCCATGATTTTGCACCAAGGGCTTTGTGGTCCAGGGGGTGTGGGAATGCAGCGGGTGAGGGAATGCAGTGGGAGAGGGGAATGCAGCAGGTGTGGTGCAGAGCAGGTAAGAGCGTCAGAGCTCCGTGGGGCAGGCAGCAGTGCAGCACAGTTAGCACGTTCCAGAAAACCAGCTGTATTTTCACCTTGTGGAATAGAAAATTGTCCTTTGTGATGGAAAGAGAGCCCTGCTGCTCCCTGGGCTGCCTGGCCTGGTGAGCTCAGCGGCCCTGGGGCTGCTCACGTGCTGGCCACTGGGTGAGGTTCTGTCCTCCGAGTGCCACAGAGCTGTTCAGCGTTGGTCTGTTTGGGGGAAGGATGGCAAGGACAGGAGGCAAGGCCGGGCCGTGCAGCCAGAGCGGAGGCCGAACCCCCCGTGTGCTGGCAGCGCAGCCTCAGCCGGTGGCTGCAGCTGGTTCTCAGCCGCGTCTGCGTTTCTTTCAGACCTCCCAGACACCCCCGTTGACCTCGTGATCAACTGCCTGGATTGTCACGAAAATGCCTTTCTGCGAGACCAGCCTTGGTACAAAGCCGTGGTGGACTGGGCCAACCAGAACCGGGCCCCCGTGCTGAGCATAGACCCCCCCATCAGCGAGATGGAGCTGGGCATCGACGCCAAGTGGTCGCTGGCCCTGGGGCTGCCGCTGCCGCTGGGCGAGCGCGCGGGCCGCGTGTACCTCTGTGACATTGGCATCCCCCAGAAGGTCTTTCAGGAGGTGGGCATCAACTACCACTCGCCCTTCGGCTGCAAGTTCGTCATCCCCCTGCACTCCACTTAGAGCCCCGTGCAGCCGCCCCGCCCCGGCTCTGCAGGGAGAGGGGAGGAGCTCTGTGAAACCAAGCTGTCCGGTGGATCCCGGCTGGACGCCTCGTGACGCCTTAACAAGGATGTGAAGTTCTGGAGGCTTCGCCTTCCAGGGGAAACGCTGTGTATTTAAAAAGAAAAAAATAGAATAATCAGAAAACGAAACAAAAAAAAAAAACCCCAAACAAACAAAAAGAAAAAAAAAGAAGGAGGAGGAGGAAGCGAATGTTCCTGCAAAGCTGTTTTTCATTCTCTCATGCCGTGGGATGAAGGAGCTTGCAGGACCATGCTGTCTGTCCCCGGCAACGGTGGCTGCTGCTGCCCAGCCCCAGCCGGCACGTGGTACAAATAAGGGTGGTTTGGCGCTTTGAGCTGTGTTTCTGGTCCTTCTGGTTGGATATTCCCAGCAAGGACGTCCTGGTGGGAACAGCACCCCCTGATTGTGTAGAAATCCCTTGTGGCGAGGGGAAATCTCATTCGGTTCCGATGTTGTTTTTGACTGCCCCGTCCCCTGTTTTGTGTTCCGGAAGGCTGTTGTAGCTCCCTCTCCTTGCCAGCCCCTCACGGAGAGGGTTCCCTGTTTGGAAAGCTTGTGTCAGCAGCCAGAGGCTCACACATGCTCTGGGAACGCTGATGTCCCCCCTCAGCTAGGCCTTATTGCTTCTGTACTGTTGGCTTTTCTTTGTTCGCTTCGTGGGTGAAGCCCACGTCTGTGGGATGGGGGCCTGGTATGGAAAAGAACTTTTCCAGGATGCTCATGGGGTTTGGGGTTGTTTTCCTTTGTTCTTTCTTCGTGCTGGCCCAGCGAGTGGCTGAACCAGGGAGGGGGAAGTGAAGCAGGGCAGGGTTGCTCTGGGGCTCAGTGTATGGTGCAGGGGATGTCTGGGGTGACTTCCCCCGTCCTTCCAGTATCCCCGCAGCATTTGGTATGGTTTGGGAAGTAGCTCACAGATCTGTTCATTCCCTTTGGAATCAAAGCCCGTGTGCGGGTGGGCTGGGAATCGGCCTGAGGAGGGGCTGGTTCCTGTTTGCTGGCTGGGGAGGGCAGGGGGAGAGCTGCTGTGCTCCTGGAGGGCTGTGGCAGGGGTCCTGGGTGGAATTTCTGTAGGAAACCTGCTCTGGTGCTGGACTGCTGTCCCGTGCCCTGCCAGAAGCTTTGGATTATCCTTTCCTGTGCTCGTTGTGTTGGCCTTGGTGCAGTGCCTGGAGCAGGGGCGAGCTGAGGAGCCACCAGCTCACTGGCTTTGGGGATCAGCTTGGGCCCCACCGTGCTGGCTCCGTGTGCCCCGCAGCCGAGCCAGGGAGCGCTGCAGGTGCAGGAGGTGCTGGAAGGCCGAGCTGCTCTGTGGGAGGAGCTGGGAGTGTGGCAGTGCTGAGAGCTCTGCTGCTCCTCCCACACCTTTACCCCCCACCCGGGCTCCTGCAGGCACCTGCACCTTGCACAGCCCCTGCTCTGGCAGCTGGGAGAGCTCCAGGCGCTGCCTTTGTCCAGGGGAGCCGGATCCCTTTGGAGGCTGAAGCACAGGGACCAGTCCGCTGCGGGTCCAGCCCCCCTCACCAGGACCTGCTGGTGCCCCGAGCCGGGGCTTTAGTCAGGCACTGTCTTTCCCTTTCCTCTGTTAGAACAACGAGGAGGGAAAAGAAGCTTTACTGAGTCTGGCCTGGGAGCGTGGAGCGCCGGGAGGCTGCTGAGCACGGGGCTCACCCCGAGCTCTCCCCCCTGCACGTTGCCGTATCTACCTCAGCAGGAGCAGGGGCTCTGCCCCGGCCGGCCGCAGCCCTGGCTCCCCTGCGCTGCTCCCGGACGCTCGGCGGTGCTGGGCTGGGGGCTCAGCCCTCGATCCTGGAGGCAGGGCGGGCTGTGCCCCACGGCGCAGCCCTGGCTGCGGTGGCACGCACCGGCCTGTGGTTCTGACTGGGACAGGACAGCAGCGTGGTGGTCTTACACAACACAAACACAACGTTTCCCTCTGCCTTTCTTGTTTTTTCGGCTGGTGCCTTGGATCTTTATCCGGGAGCAGCAGTGGGTTGAAAAGGTTGTTGCTGTAGTCAGTGTTAGCTTTAGTTCCCTTAATTTCACTCTCTTTGCTCAAGACACTCAATAGGAGACTTGCTGTTTCAATTTGTGCTTTCTGCAGGTTTTTCCTGCCCTTTCTGGGTTTGGCTGTTGAACTGTAGCTTGTACACACAGAGCAGGGCAGCAATAGTCCAGGGGTGAAGCTGCCCTGCCTGGAGGGCGCTGAAGCAGGTGACGGTGTTTTTGCAGGGACGGAGCTCTAGGAAGCACCGAGGCCCTGCGCGGTGCCAGCCTTGAAATGGTTCCCCACGTCGAAGCAAAAAATGAAGTGAACGGTGTTGCACAACAGCAGGGTTCACGCCCTGGCGCAGGGAACGGGATTCCCAATCCTGACCCGTGCGGTGTTTAGGGCACAGCAGGCAGCGCGGGGCTGTGCTCGCTGCCTGGGAGATTTGGGTATTTGGCTGTACCTCCCCTCATGTGCAGATGTTTCTTGAGGAAGCACTGGCTTCGCACACCTGGAACGAGAGGTGTCAGCACTTCTGGAGCACTCGGAGACCCAGAAAGGGGTCTGGGTCTGGTGCTCCCTGTCCCCCACGGTGCCAGAGTTAATTCCAAGAGCGGAGCACTGCTGTAGCTGTGTTTGGGATAGTTCCTTCCCCCACAGGAAGCGCCCCTGGGTGCTGCTGGGGGCCCGCGCCAGTGGCGATCGCTGCTTGGTAACCCCACTTGTGACCTGGTGTTTGTAAGGACCAATTCCTGCCGCTGCGGGGGAGGATGCCCTGAAATAAAGTGCAACTCTTCATGTGTGCTCTTGTGTGCAGTATTTATTGGTCTGCTCTCCTTCTAGAACCTTCCTGCTGCCAGGGCACACGTGGGGCCGCTCCCCCTCAGTGATTCCAGGTGATTTTTCACCATCTCCCTCTTCCTTTACAGCAAAGGCAAAGCTGGGACAACACAACCCCTACACCCGCCTACAAGGGAAGTATCAAACAATAAGAAACACTTTATTTTAACTTTACAACATATAAATAGACAAATCTGTGCTTTCCGATGGAGCTTTCCTTCCCCCTCCCCTCCCCAGGGTCCTTGTGGCAGTGCCCCAGCCCCTATGGACTCGGGGAGGAGAGCGGGGCCGAGCTGCAGAGGCCAGCCGGATCCATCCCGAGGGATCCATCCCACGGATCCCGGCCGTCATCTGCTCAGGTCCCGGCTGGCGCCGCGCCCACAAAGCATCCGCTCCTCAGCCGAGAGCCCGGCAAAGAAAGGGTGCAGGAGGGCTTCCGAGAACGTGATCCGCTGCGAGGGGTCGAACTCCAGCATCCTCCTCATCAGGTCAAAGAGCTGCGCGTGCTCCAGCGAGTCGTGCAGCATGTACGTCTGGAAGGGACAGGGACACGGGGACTCAGCCCAAATACAGCATCCCCCTTCCCTGATACCCAGAGGGACTCAGGAACTCTGGGGCCAGGGCTGCCTCTCATCCCAAATACAGCATCCCCCTTCCCTGATACCCAGAGGGACTCAGGAACTCTGGGGCCAGGGCTGCCTCTCATCCCAAATACAGCATCCCCCTTCCCTGATACCCAGAGGGACTCAGGAACTCTGGGGCCAGGGCTGCCTCTCATCCCAAATACAGCATCCCCCTTCCCTGATACCCAGAGGGACTCAGGAACTCTGGGGCCAGGGCTGCCTCTCATCCCAAATACAGCATCCCCCTTCCCTGATACCCAGAGGGACTCAGGAACTCTGGGGCCAGGGCTGCCTCTCATCCCAAATACAGCATCCCCCTTCCCTGATACCCAGAGGGACTCAGGAACTCTGGGGCCAGGGCTGCCTCTCATCCCAAATACAGCATCCCCCTTCCCTGATACCCAGAGGGACTCAGGAACTCTGGGGCCAGGGCTGCCTCTCATCCCAAATACAGCATCCCCCTTCCCTGATACCCAGAGGGACTCAGGAACTCTGGGGCCAGGGCTGCCACCTCCCATCCCAAATACAGCATCCCCTCCTTTCCCTGATCTCCATCCTGCTTTATCCAGAGCAGGAGCACTGCAGCTGAGAGCCCGGGGCTCCCTCACAACCAGTTACAATGGAAATTCCCATCCCTGAGCCCCACACCCCGATCCAAAAAGGGGGCAGCACCTACCCGCAGGGGCTTGCAGTTCTCCTGGACGTATCGCCCGTCGGATGTGTTCTCATCCCACACCAGGTTGCCGTTGTGGAAGTATTTTTGCTTCCTGCACAGGGAAGGTGGGGATCAGGCAGGATCTCTCCCTCCCACGCAGGTGAGGGCAGAGGATTGGTGTCCTGAGCCCCAGCCAGGTGCCCGGGCTGAGCTCAGGACCGGGCTCTTACCGAGTTTTGTGGACCATGTGAGATGGAAGCGGCCCCAGGATTTTTTCCATCATGACAAGATGCTCACGGTTCTCATGGGTCTGCAGAGGAACAGAGCAGTGCTGGGTTAGTCAGAGCTTGGGGAGCTGAGGACAGAAGGTTTGGCACCTCTGCACGGACAGGGGAGAAAGCATTCCACCAGGTCCTAGCCAACTTTTCATCTTCTGCTTTTCCCTTTCTTCAGAGAGTAGAAATAACCTAAACCTAGATGTGATCTGAAGCCTGTCCTCCCAGCAAGGCACTCCTCAAACCAGCCCTTTTCCAGGGCTCATTTTCACATTCAGTTCTGATTTTTAGTGCCTGATGTGTGTTTCCCTCCCCCTCACCTAATTCTGAGCCTTCTTGGACATCAAGCGTTCTCAGGGAACAAGAATCCTACCTGGAAGAGCGTGAAGCCACGGTAATACTCGAACAGAATGCAGCCAGTGCTCCAGACATCACAGGGCTGTGCCCAGCCCAGCTCTGCAAAGAAAATCAAATTAACTCTGTGCTCCCAACAAACCCCACCACGTTCTCTCCTTGTTGAAACCACAGGGATTTCACTCGGAGCTAGAAATTCTCTCTCCACGAGCTGGAGCGCTCCCAGGCTGGTTTTCCTCCAGCTAGCATCATCCTGGGCCAGCTGCCCCTTCCCCCTCCAAGACTCCCCAAAACGTGCAATTCTCACCCAGAATCACTTCTGGGGGGCGGTAGTGCCGGGTGGCCACGATGGTGGTGTGGTGCTCGTGGTCGAAGGTGGCGCTGCCGAAGTCGGCCACGCGGATGCTCGTGTTGCGGATGGATTTCTCCTCGCAGCTCTGCGGGCAAAGCACAGGGCAGGGGCAGGTGTGAGAGGAGCCCCGGCGCTGCCGTGTCTGCAGCTCCTCACAGGGACGGGGACTGTGGCGTTCCGAGCTCTCAACATCCCAGAGAGGCGTTATGGAAAAGCCCCCACTGCTCCAGGCAGCCCTAGGGCTCTCAGAAGGCCTGGCAGGAGGAGGAGGAGTTCCAGTTTGTCCCACCACACAGGCTCTTAGGGCCTGCACGGAGCAGGGAAGATGCAATTCCTGCAGGGACGGAAAGGCAGGCCATTCCTGATGCAGCCGCTGCTCCCTGGGACACAACCCACCTTGTTCTCGTTGTACAAGGTGTCAAAATCCGAGTTGACAAACAGGATGTTCTCCGGCTTGAGGTCAGTGTGAGTCAGCTGGTTGTCGTGAAGAACTGCACGGAGGGAAGAGGACAGAGAAATCAACCTCTCCAAGAACCAGAGAGAAGCACCCCACAGCTTTGCCCAGCCCGGCGCCACGGCAGCTCCGCCCCAGCTCCCTGGCAGCCCGCTGCGGGTCACTCACATCTCAGGGCGTGGCAGAGCTGGTAGGCCATGTGCCGGATCTGCGGCAGCGGGTACGGCTGGAAGTTGTTCTCCTTCAGGAACTCGAACGTGTTCTTGCCCAGGAGCTCGAAGGCAATGCACATGTGGCCGTGGAAGTTGAACCAGTCCGACATCAGGACGCACAGGCTGTGCGGGGAGAGGGGCAGGGGTTAACCACCCTCCAGGGATCCCAGGACAGCCGCTGTCCCTGCTCCTGACCGCTTCAGGAGTGGCTGGTGAGCAGAGCTCCGAGCCAGCTGACTCAGCAGCACAGGGAGACAGCTCCTGCTTTGCTCAGCCATCTTCAGAGAGAGCTCCCCAGCCCCTGAGGGACGAGGCAGCAGAGGAATGGCACCAGTTCCCCTCAGCACAGGAGGCACATCCTCAGCCCCGTGTTGCTTTGTGTGCAAGGACGTGGCACTGGGAACTTACAACTTGTTCTCCTTGTCCTTCTCTTTGATTTTTTTCAGGACGTTGATTTCCAGCCTGGCAGCCTCTCGGTATTTCCCAACGTTCTTGATGATTTTCAGCGCCACCTGTGATTTGCCTCTGTAAGGGAGGAGGCACGAGGACGGAGTCAGACACAAAACCGGTGCTCAGCCCACGAGGAGAGGCATGTCCCGTTACTCCAGGCACGTTCTCATGCATTGTTTGCCCTCACATCTCGGTTGAATTAAAACCTTTAGATAAGCTGAGATACATCTGCTCTGCCAGCCACTGATGCTGCTCGGGCAGTGGCTGATGGGAAGTGGAAGGTTACTGCGGGGTAACACTGCCATTCCTGACACAGCAGTCCCTCAGCCCGGCTCTCTGTGCCTCCAGCAGCCACCTCCCCTCTCCAACCGTGCCGGAGATTCCCGAGGAGGCAGCAGAGCGGCTCCTGCAGTAAACTGACCCCAGGGCTGGGAGCCAGACGAGAGGTCAGGAAGGCACCAGGGTCAAATGTAAGCACGGGGGAGGTCAGAGGAGAGAATGGAGGAGTGCCCTGGCAGATTAGGAGGTCACAGGGCCCGCCCCTCGGCGGGAGCTCCCTGCAGCACAACCTTCCAGGGCTGGGGCGGGGAGGCTCAGGCTGGAGATCAGGGAAAAGCTCTTCCCCAGAGGGTGCTGGGCACTGCCCAGGCTCCCCAGGGAATGGGCACAGCCCCAAGGCTGCCAGAGCTCCAGGAGCATTTGGACAGCGCTCCCAGGGGTGCCCAGGGTGGGGCTGCTGGGGTGTCATGCAGAGCCAGGAGCTGGGCTTGGATGATTCCTGTGGGTCCCTCCCATCTCAGGATATTCCACAGTTCTATTCTACGAGCCCCTGCTTCCCTTAACACATCAGCTCGTAAATTCTGGAGGGGTCTGAGGTTTGAGCCAGGCCCCTTCCCCTTGCTCTGAGGAATGCAGTGACACATGGAAGGTGACAAGTTTGGTCCCGTGGAGCCCAGGTGGAACTGCCCCACTCGTGAGCGGCTGGGCTTGATGCTCGAGGGACAAGAGGTGCAGGAAAGGTGCCCACCTGGCATGGTCCACGCACTCCACCACTTTTCCAAAAGTGCCTTCGCCAAGGCTGCCGACGATTTCATCTAGGAGAGAAAACAGCAGCGGGTGTGAACCCGGGGGGGCTCGGCCAGAGCTGGGCTCCTGCAACTTCACAGCAACAAAACATCAAAGCAAACAAAAGAATTGTCTCTCACTGCTACACTCTTTTAAAACTCAAGTGTCTAAGCTCTGCCTCAGGCAAGTTACTGGTCAGTAAATAAAACACTAGAGACCCCTCCAGTACAGGACGAGAGATCTGGGCTAACCCGGGGGTAAAAGTAGAGGTAAAGTTTTACGAAAGGTGGCTGTACATCGCTCTTGAAGCCAATCGCCGATCCTGCACACCAGGTGACCTTCCTTGTCATCTTCCACGCTCCTGCTGCGCTTACTGCTCTGTTGGCTTCTCTGCACACACCGCCCCCCGGGACGGCAATCAGAGCGGTCATTCAAAGGTGGAGGACGACGGGGCGCCGGTGGGTGGATTTTCCAGATCCCAGCATTTCATAAGGCACACAGCATATATAACGATAGGGATATTGCAAGGGACACGTCAAGACACAAACTAACTTCAAAACAGAAAAGTCATCAACAGCTACAGGTATGGCAAGAAAACTTCTCTCATTAGCTAGGGCCTCTGGCGCCGCTCGGGCAGGGAAGTGCCCCCCTCTTCCAGGACGGCAAGCTCCAGCGGGAAGGTGGCTTGGCGTGGCACCGCCGTTCCCCACGGAGGTGCTGCCAGAGGCACGGGACAAGGAGGCCTTGGCCAGCAGAACGTCACTCCTCCGCTGGCAAGCGTGGCGAGCTTTGGACAGGCTGCCCAGTAGAAGCCACAGTAGCAGTTTTCCCTCTGTGCATCCTGCTCTTTGCGCCTCGGTAAAAGCAGCTCCAGCTCCCCAGAGCTGTGTCCTGCCCTGGCTGTGACCCGGCCCTTCCCCTCCTGACAGAAGCAGCTGCCACGCTGATCCTGAATCCACGTGCCCAGCTGGCTGCTCACAGGCCCCGCCGGGGCACATCGGCCTTGGGGGCCTCGTTAAGGTTCCCCAGGGAACGCTTTGGGCAAGCTCTGAGGTGACGTTCACCCCCTGCTACTGGCAAGCTTCTACTGGAAAACCAGCCCAACATTCCTGCAAGGACCCAGGGTCCACAAAGCCAGCTGCCCTAATTCCTCACCTGGTTCTAGTCTGCTTTAAAAATGGTTACAATCCCTGCAGCTGAAGGAATTCATGGAAACCTCGACATTTCCATGCCTGAGCTTCTAGCAGGCTTCTCTTCTGTGCCCTTCTTCCCCCCCAGCTGGTCCTAAACAACGAGCTGAGATCAAAACTCCCCCAAAAAATCAGCTGAAACAGAGAAGGAGGTGGAAGGAGAGCTGGGACAGCTGTGAGGTGTCAGAGGACTGAGCTCCCGGCCAGCCCAGACCCGCTCAGCATCCCCACCGCAGCGCTCCCGTCACGGCCCTGGCTCCCTCAAAACCGAAATTCCAAAGTCAGCTGGAAAGGAACCAGGAGGAGGAGCTCAGGAGTTCCCAGCCGTGCAGGTTATCCAGCTGCCGGGATCAGAGCCGCTCATTTAGTTGTGGTAACATTTCAGGTGGGAGGGGAGTGTTCCTCACAGGAGGGAAGTGCTGAAGTGCTGTCTGACACCTCACACCACTTCCAGGGTATTCCTGGCACCAGCCCCCCCACCCAGCTCCAAATATTCCCGGTTAATCCTTGGAAGGAACGCTACATTTCGGGGGGAAGTTTGCCAGAAGCTGAAACGCAAGTGGGAACAGGGAGAGAGGACACACGTGTACCCTCGGAAGGTGGGACTCTCGCTGAGAACTAAAACAACTCCGGAGCCCTGGGCTGACGGATCCCACCTGGAAGGGGATCCAGGAACGAAGCCAAACCGAGGAATGCTGCACACCAAACCCCCCCAGAAGCAGCAGCAGCCGTAGGCAGAAGCGAATCCCTGGCCGTGGATAAAGCCAAGCTGTACGGATCCCTGGGAGCAGGGCTGGCCCTCGGCCAGGGCTCTCCCTCGTCAGCCGTCACGTGAGTGCTCCTGGAAGCTCTCCCTGATCCCTTCCCCGGCCCTAAAGAACACGGCTTAGTTCCCTCACGCATTAAGGCTGGCCCAGTAAAACCCAGCAGCTACGAACGCTCCCCGCTGACCACGACACAGATTCGGGACTTCACGTTCCACAAACACAGAAACGGGGTTCGAGGTACTCACCCAGAGCGCTCGGAGCTGGAAGGAGGCAAAGAACAGTTAAACCCTGAGCTCGCTGTGGATGCTACTCACCGAGGAGGCACTGCTACAAGACCTGCTCCTGCGTCTCCGGCAGTGGTGCTGGTATCTCCTGGGCCGGTGCTGCTCCCTGCCCCTGGAGCGCCGCCAGTTCCGCGGGCGTGCCGGGTAATATTCCTCCCCGAAGGACGGGCTGCGCTCCTCGAACCTGTAGGCATCGCTGTCCCGCCGGCATCTGCGGTGGTAAGGCATCCTCTCGTGGCTGCGGCACAGAGAACAGCGCCTGAGCGGCCCGGCAGCGCCCGCGCGGCCGAGTCCCGCTGACGCCGCGCCGTGGAATCGCAACGCGCTGAGCTCAAAGGGACTCGAGAGCCACCGAGGCCCAACTCCTGCGTGAGGCACCCCAGCGATCCCACCGTGTGCCTGGGAGTTCACCCTGCTGAGTTCCCGCCCTGTTCGGTGCCCGAATCACCCTCGGGAGGAAAACACCTTTACCTAAGATCCGACCGAAACCTCCCTGACGCGGCTCCCTGCCGTCCCCTTGTGTCCTGTCACTGATCACCACAGAGAAAGCCTGCTGCTCCCACCCCCTGGGGCAGGAGCTTCAAACCGTTCTGCGCCTCAAACTCTGACCACCAAGGAGGAGTTTTTGAGAGAAAACAGTGTGGCACTCCCGCATTTTAAGGAGCTGAGGGAAAACCACCCTCGGATAGCTCCAGCTGGGCTGCCTGCCTCATTGTGGACTCCCATCCCTGGCAGTGCCCAAGGCCAGGTTGGACAGGGCTTGGAACAACCTGGGACAATGGAAGATGTCCCTGCCCATGGCAGGGGGTGGCACGGGATGAAATTTAAGGTCCTTTCCACCCCCTCAATGACTCCACGTCACCTGAGCACCACAGGCGGGTGTTTGTCATCGTCCCTCCTCCCTTGGGAAGGTGTCTCATTAGTTCTTAAACAAACGAGGAGCAGCAGCAGGGCTCTGCTTGTCACCCCAGGGGACACTGGAGGTCCCAAAGCCCCAACCCCTCGGTGTGCACACACACAGCAGCTCCACGGATCCTCAGCAAGAGCCAGAAGGAAAATCTGTAACCGAGCTCCTGCCCCTCGAGCAACAACCTCCCAGGACACGAGGAGAACTTTTGGCCAAACTCTGCACCAGGAAGGGCCAGGAGACCTGAGACCAAGCTCAGCTGTGTTGCTGTTTACACACAGGTGTCACACACGGGGGTTTGGGTATGGCGTGGGCACATCAATGACGAGAGCAGCTCTCCCTGCTTCTGCCCCAAAACACGGGTGCCTTCCCCACCAGGTTTCACGGGAGTCTTGCTTCACACCCCACTGCGAAAGGAGCCGTGTTTTGGGCAGCAGATGTTGCAATTCTGAAATAAAAGCAGCGCTTTGGCTTCCCAACGATAACGCCGGGCACGCTCCGGGCCAGGTCGATGCCGTCACCCAGCAACGGCTTTGCCAGCCAAGACCTTCAGCCTGGAAAGGGGAATTTCTGCTGTTTGCACCCCTCTGCCCTGTCAACAACAGCTCCGCTGCCAGCGGCTCAACGGGGCGCCTGGGGGGTCATCCCAGAGCGGGTCAAAATGCCAGACCGTGCCAGGGCTGCTGTGGCTCTTGGTCACTGCTGAAGTGCCCAAAACACAAGGCCACGGCTCTGCCCAGCATCGATCTGGGCACACCTCGGTGCAGCTCTGCTGCGTGCTTTGGACAGACACAGGAAGCAGAAATAATGACCTGAAGGACTCAAATGCTCAGGTCTCCTCAAAGAGGCTGAGACTGAAGGGACAAGACTGTTTTCACCCAATAAAAGACTGTTTTCACCCAAATCTGTCCCAAATTACCCATCAGATGAAAAAAAAAATGGAAAAGCCCGTTGCGTGCGCCAGCTCTATTTCACAATCCACCTCCTTCAAGTAAACAAAAGCCAGGCTGGGGAAAGAAATTAATCCGGAGAGCATTTCAGGAATTTAAAGATGAGCTCAGCTCCCGTCTGGCTGCACCTGCCCAGTCCAACCAGTGGAACCACACCAGCCCCAGTAGCAGCACCAGCCCACTGCGGCGGCACGGCTCCGGCCTCTGTTCCAGAACCCTCCTCTTATCAGAGGCCTTATCCCGCTTCCAGCACCTAATTGTCCCTGTGGAAATGCTGAACAAAGAGAGGATCAAAGGTAAAAATCCCGAACCGAAGCAGGAAAAATCAGTTAGTGGTCGGATCGGTTAGCTGGGGACCTTTCTGAGGTGAGGGAGTAGTCTTGTTGCTTTAAATCTGACTTTAATGCTGTCAGAGGGAAGAAGCGGGTTGTCAGGAGCAACTTTAATGCCTCCACAGCATGGAGACGTGATTCCAGGGCAGGCTGTTCCCTCGTTAACATGAAAGTCGTGGCTTTGGCAAGAACGTGAGCCTGGCAGGGAAGGTGCACACACACACACACACACACACAGGAGTAAGCCCTTCACTTCCATCCCCAGGATTTACAGCTTTAAAGCTGATCTGCGCCAGCTGGGGAAGGCCCGCGGGCTGGGCACGGGGGTTCAGGGGATCGCCCTGCCCGCAGCGCTCCCACCTCCTGGATCGCGACCGCCGGGAGAGGTCCCTGCGGGGCGGGTACCGCAGCCTGCCCTCGTCCTCCCTGCTCCGCGACCGCCGCCGCTTCCACCGCTGCCCCAGCTCGCCGTCCTGCTCCGGGGAGCGGAACCTCCTGCAATGATGCATCTGCGGGC
>VXAD01010357.1:897546-931723 GCA_013399195.1 Dicrurus megarhynchus
CCCGGCCCGGCCCGGCCCGGCCCCTGCGGCCCCGCAGCGCCGCCGCTTCCGCTTCCCGGACGGGGTTAAACCCGCCCCGACGGGCCGGACCGGGGTTAAACCCGCCCCGGGGGGACGGGCCGGGGCTAAACCCGCCCCGGGGGGACGGGCCGGGGTTAAACCCGCCCCGGAGGGACGGCGCTGGGGTTAAACCGGGACTGGGGGGAGCGGGAGCGGCCGTAACGAGCAGTCCGCGTCCCGCTGTCCTTCCTCACCGCNAGCTGGGGACCTTTCTGAGGTGAGGGAGTAGTCTTGTTGCTTTAAATCTGACTTTAATGCTGTCAGAGGGAAGAAGCGGGTTGTCAGGAGCAACTTTAATGCCTCCACAGCATGGAGACGTGATTCCAGGGCAGGCTGTTCCCTCGTTAACATGAAAGTCGTGGCTTTGGCAAGAACGTGAGCCTGGCAGGGAAGGTGCACACACACACACACACACACACAGGAGTAAGCCCTTCACTTCCATCCCCAGGATTTACAGCTTTAAAGCTGATCTGCGCCAGCTGGGGAAGGCCCGCGGGCTGGGCACGGGGGTTCAGGGGATCGCCCTGCCCGCAGCGCTCCCACCTCCTGGATCGCGACCGCCGGGAGAGGTCCCTGCGGGGCGGGTACCGCAGCCTGCCCTCGTACTCCCTGCTCCGCGACCGCCGCCGCTTCCACCGCTGCCCCAGCTCGCCGTCCTGCTCCGGGGAGCGGAACCTCCTGCAATGATGCATCTGNCGGGGTTAAACCCGCCCCGGAGGGACGGCGCTGGGGTTAAACCGGGACTGGGGGGAGCGGGAGCGGCCGTAACGAGCAGTCCGCGTCCCGCTGTCCTTCCTCACCGCTCTCACCCTCAGCACGGCCTCCCCTCCTGCTCTGGCTCGCCGTGGGGTTCCTCATCGTGGTCTGCGCCACGGCGGCCGTCCTCGCCCTCACCGGGGCCTTCCTTGCGTGATCTTCCTCAGCGCCGCCATCCTCGCCCTCAGCACAACTTCCTCCCCCGCTCTGACTCACTGTGCTCGTCAGGGCCATCCTCACCACAGCCTTCCTCTCCATGGCCATCCTCACCTTCCTCACAGCCTTCCTCTCCATGGCCATCCTCACCTTCCTCACAGCCTTCCTCTCCATGGTCTTCCTCCTCACGGTCCGCCTCACCACAGCCTTCCTCAGCATGACCTTCCTCACCAGAGTCTGCCTTCACCACGGCCAGCCTCTCCCTCAGCGTGGTCCTCTTCCCTTCTTCATCTGCCTCACTGTGGCCTTCCTCATCACGGCTTATCTCAGCGCGGGCCTCTCTCACCACAGGGCCTGCCTTGCCGTGGTCATCCTCACCGTGACGACCTTCAGCGTGATGAGCCCCACAGTGACCCTCACCACAGCCTTCCTCCCATGGCCCTCATCGCGGTGGCGCATGGACAGGACAGAGAGCTCCACACGTGATCATTCCCACACCCTTTATTTATTTATCGACCACTCGTTAGGGCCAGCAATCAATTAAAAACGCCGATGGACACCTTTATCACTGGGTGATACTGGCGTGTCCTTGCGGCTCCACTCCGGTGTGTCCCAGCCCGGGGGGGTGGCCATGGTGAGCTGGGAGGGGCAGGAGGTGCCACCGCCGTGGTGGCCACAGGGATCCCAGCTGGGTGACTTTCCCTCCCGGCTCCTCCACAGCCAAGATTCCAGGTGCCGCCTCTGAGCCGGGGGCAGTGGATGGAGCAGACACAGCTCCTCTTCTCTCCCCCGAGGCTGAGGCCACCTCAGACGGGCTCGGTCCCCTCCAGAGCCGTTCAGGATGGGCTTGTGCCGGCCACCGCTGATCTCCAGCCCTGGAGATGGAGCCCAGACTTCTCCCCCGACGGTGTGTGGGTGACACCTCCCCTCTCCACAGCTTGGACACCCCCTTGGCTCACTCCCGAGTCCTGGGCAAGCCCTGCCCGTGGGCTGTGGCAGGATCAGGGTCCGGGCACGTCGGGCAGGATGCGGTGCCAGCGCTCCGACTCCAGCGGTGCCCGGGTGCACATGTCCCTCCAGTGCAGCATCCCGGTGCCAGGGGCACCTGGCCCCACCTGGACACGGCCCAGCGCGGAGCCACGGGCGTGGAGCCGAGCCTGGGGCAGGACAGGGCAGGGGGACACGGCTGGTGGCCTTCCCTTATCCCCAGAGCAGCCATCCCACCCCAGAAACCTCCCGTGGGCAGCAAGAACCAGCTCCTGCGGGGGCTGAGCCCACCGGGGGCAGGAGCACAGGTGAGCCAGGTCACCTCCTCAGCCACCGTCACCTCACCTGCATGACAATGAACTCCAAGGCCAGCTCGTGCTGCTGGATGTCCCCAGCAGGGACGCTGAAGAGGAAGGGCGAGTTCCACACGGGATTGTAGCCGCTGCTGGACTTGGTCTCCTTGGTGTCGATGACGTGGCCGTCGTGGTAGAGGTGGATGATGACGTAGTGGCCTGGAAATGGAGACAGAGCCCTGCAGAGAGGGAGCTGCTCTGGCCGCACCCAGGGAGGGAGGCTGGGAGCTCCCAGGTGGTGCCTGTGGGGGCTACAGGATCCCCACGGGGCTCTGTGGAGCTTGGGGAGGGCACCGAGCTCCTGAGCTTTCACCCACCCCTCCCTTCTTGAGAGCAGGGACCTCCAAAGCCCTCAGCTCACATCTCTGCCCACATCCCGGAGAGCAGGGACCTCCAAAGCCCTCAGCTCTCATCCTTGCCCACGTCCCAGAGAGCAGGGACCTCCAAAGCCCTCAGCTCTCATCCTTGCCCACGTTCCAGAGAGCAGGGACCTCCAAAGCCCTCAGCTCTCATCTCTGCCCAGATCCCGGAGAGCAGGGACCTCCAAAGCCCTCAGCTCTCATCCCTGCCCACATCCCGGAGAGCAGGGACCTCCAAAGCCCTCAGCTCTCATCCCTGCCCCCATCCCGGAGAGCAGGGACCTCCAAAGCCCTCAGCTCTCATCCCTGCCCACATCCCGGAGAGCAGGGAGAGCCAGAGGTGAGAGCAGCCAGCAGGACAGAAGCCTGCATGCTGATTTTTGACCATAAATAAATATATTTCAAGCACTTTGGGGCCATAGTGGAGATACCTAGATCTGAATTACGCTCCCTGTGTTCATTTTCATGGAATCACAGAATGGTTTGGGTTGGGAGGGACCTCAAAGACCATCTCATTCCAGCCCTCTCCCATGCTCGGAGAGAGAAGTTTGAGAGGAATAAGAGAATCTGCCAAGCGAAAGGAGGGGGAGGTGTTCCCTGTGCCCACCCGGGCATGTCCTGGTCCCCGTGCCCTACCTGGAGCGCCCGGCAGGCGGGAGAGCCGGCCCAGAGCCTCTGCCTTGCGGAGCAGCACCTTGATGCGCCCGGCCAGAGCCTGGTGCTGGAGCAGGAGGAGGAGCTGGCCCAGGGGCCTGGGAGGCGAGGAGAGGATGCTGCAGCTCAGCCCGTGGGCACCGCGGCACTGGAACGGGAGGGGAGAGCAGGAGACGCCGTGAAACCTCCTCCGACCTCACCCGGTCCTTCCAGCCCGGCGATGCTCGTCCCCCAGCAAGGTCAGGGATGGGCAAAAATGAGTCAGGAAGGAAGGTTTGGTGCCCACCATCAGTGCAGGGATGGTGCCGGCTCTGCCTTTTCCCTTTCCACCCCAGCACCCCCCGAGGATGAGGTGCAAAGCCCCGAATAGGCACTGCCATAGATTTGCCTCACCAGGGACACACCAGGGGTACCTGGTGGTGTTTGGAGGAGGCTCTGCTTCTGCCCATGGGGTTCCAGGGCTCTCAGATCGAGCAGAACTCAGCCCAAACACTAAAACCGCTGCCGTGCTGACCTTGCTGAGCTTGGTTTTGGTGCTCGCCAGCTCCCAGGAGTAGCTGGAGGGGGCCCGGGGGTCCCAGGAGGCCTCGGCGCAGGGGAACAGGACCTCACCCACGAAGGAATCCTGGAGGCTCCGTGACCTGGCGTAGACAGCAAAGCGCAGGGTGCAGCTGCCCAGCTCCTCCGGGCCGTACGGGCCGAACCGGCACCGGCGCGGCTGCCGGCGGGCGGGGCGGAGGCTCCGGCGGCGCACGGACACTCGCCGTGACAGCGGCGGCCGCGGCACCAGCGACACCTTGACGCGGGAGCCCTGGTGGCCCTGGGGCAGGTGCGACACGCCGAGGATGGTGACGGTGAGGGTGGCCTCGGGCAGGGAGTAGCACAGGTCGCAGTGGAGACGGGGACGCTGCCCGCAGCGCGGTGGGGACCCCGGCACGGCGGGGACCAGCGGGCTCTGCTCGCTGCAGAGGAGTTTGGTGCTGGCCGTGGTGCAGCGGCGCTGGCACAGCCCCGCCAGCTGCGGGAGGAAGGGGACGGTGGGCAGGGATGCTCTGCCGCGGGGCGAGCCCCCGCGGGATGCCGGCGGTGCCGGGGAAGTCTCTTCGGCCCGGGCACCCGGCGCCTCTCCCGTCACCTCCGCGCGGTGCTGCTGGATGGGCACCGGCACCGTCGCCGCGGGCAGAGCCGCCCCCAGCTCCACTCGCTCCCGGCCGAGGGGACGGCCCGGGCGCCGGCGGTGCCACCGGCACATGGCACAGCCCAGGAGGACGCCGAGGCAGAGGAGGGACAGCCCCGCGCCGAGGGACACCTGCAGGTGCGCTGGGGAGCGAGAGAGAGATGGGCACGGTCAGCGGCCGGGGCTCGCCAGGGCTGTGCCAGCGCGGCTCTCCCTGGGTGCGGCAGCAACTGGGACGGGCAACACGCGGGTGGCCCGCTTCCCCGGGACCCCCCTCCCCGCTCTCTGTGAGCTGGGGCTGAGCTGGAACATCCCAAAGCCAGAAGCGGGGACAGGAGCCGGCGGGGCCGGCGCCGCGCTCGGGCAGCCTGACACGGGGCCGGGGCTAAAACAAACCCGGCCTCACCCCCGGGAGTGATAAGGGCCGTGGAAAGCGGGGAATTATCAGCGCCGCTGCCAGGCTGACGCAGCTCGGGCACGACCAGCCGGGCGCTGGTGGGGGCTCAGAGGGTGTGGAGGGGAGTGGGGGCACCTGCAAGGGGGGATTTGGGGTGTCCGGGCTGGATTCAAAGCGGCAGCGGCCCCTGAGGGGTGAGACAACCCAAGCGCGGTCCCAAAAGAAGGGAACCTCCTCCCTGAGCTCTGCCTCTGTGGGTGATGACCTGGGCTTTGTCCGTCCCAGCAGGGATGCCCGGAGGGTCTGGGCCTCCCTGGAAGGACGGCATCCCTGCACGCTGGGCATCTAGGGAGCAGGGAAGCAAACTCCTGGACATCGGGGCTGAAGCTCCTTTGGAATTTAGTTCCTGGGTTTCAGAGCTGGCATCTGTGTGGCCGTGCTGGCAAAAACCTCCCTATGCCCAGAGCTGGCTTCGTCTCCTGGCACTGGAGCGAGGGATTAAGGAGAACAGGGCCGGGACAAAGCTGTGCCAGAGCCTGAGCCGGGTCCCGCGGTGGGATGGGGATGTCGGAAGGAGAAAAGCAGGCATTGTCTCAGCCCGCGGGGCCGGGCCTCCCTGCCCAGGTGCCTTAATCCGTGCTGGGCTCTCCCCAGCCCTTTGTTGTTTGTTCGGGAGCCAGGTCGTGGCTGGGATGAGCTGAATGGCGGCGTTTAGGGCGGGATGGAGGGAAGGGGCCGCGGTGAGAGCTTGCCCGGGGGATTATATTCCAGCCCAAACAGCGCCTGCCGGTGCCCGCGGCCGTCCAGCTCTGGGAGAGCGAGCTGGGAGGGCCGGGGGAGCGTGTCCAGCCCGGGTGCACGGACACACGGGGATCTGCTGGAGGGTGGGAATGTGCACCGGACCCTTGGGATGCCCGCTTTGGGGTGCGGGGCCGCAGGATCCCGTGCAGGGAGCAGCTCCGCCCGGCAGGGGCTCCGGGGCTTGGGGTGAGCAGCTCCTCACCTGAGCCCCGGTGTGTGAGCACCCCCGGGGCCGGCGGGGAGCCCCGTCCAGCTGCCGGTGGATGAAGCCCCGCAGCGAACCCCGCGGGAGGCGGTACCGAACCCCACCTTACCTGCTCCGGGCATCGGGGGAGTCCTTGAGCCGCCTCAGCCGCGCTCCCAAGGGGAAAAGCCGGGGCTGGGAGAAGCCGAGGCCAGGAGGGGTGGGCAGGACGGGAGGAGAGGTGGGGGAGAGGCTGGGATAGGCTGGGACCGGAGCCCGGCTGAGCCCGGCTGCTGTCCCCGTGTGCGGAGCGCACCTGCAGCCGGGGGACGAGGGAAGGGCGGGCAGGAGGGCAGCGGTTCTGTTTCCACGGGGTGACTCCGGGGGGAGGATGAGGAAGGTCGTGGGCTCCATCCCCTCCCCGGCAGCCGGCCAAGGCAAATGCGGGCACGGGGCATGGGCAAGGCTGGCACGGGAGGGACGGGGAACGGCTCCCCTCCCGCCGCCCCAACTGGTTCAATGACTGGAAAAACAGCGTCGGCCGCTGTGCAAACAGCGAAGCTGCGGGGAGGCACTAAATGTGCTTTTTGTGGGGAGCAGGTGGTGACAGAGCAGGGATTTGGGAGATGGGTAAGGGACAGGGGCGGGGACAGCTCCAGCGACACCTGGGAAAGGAGATCCCGTGTGGTTCCCGGCAGGATCCAGCCTGGAAAGCGCCATCGTTCCAGCCCACGGGGGATCCAGCCCAGCTCCAAACTGGGAGCGCAGGGCCCCTGCAAGGACAAACCCCAACCTCTGGGAATATCTGGGAATTCCTTAAACTCAGGGAGGCAACCGGGGGCACAAAGCAGGCGTGGGGGTCACGGTGTGAAGAGGTAGAAGTTTATTGGAATATAAACATTCAGATAACCTGTAAGATAGAAAAAACCCAACAACAACATATACAGACACTTGTTGGAAGGAGACGTTGAGGTATTTATCCACCGCCTAGGCTATCACATTTGTTTTTATTTACTTATTTTATTATTTTTATTTATTTTTTTTTTTAAATAGGTAAGAAAAACTAGTAGCAAGGCTGCTGCAGCTGTTTGGAGAGAACATCTGATCGCAGTCCCCCGGGGAACGCGCCCGCGCAGCGGTCGAAAGGACTGGGTGTGACACGGCCGCGCTCTCCGCGGGAGCCGAGCAGGCACACGCAGCCTCCCCCCTCGCCCCAAGCTCCGTGCCTTCCCCGCAGCAGGCCCGCGTTGCTTTTCCCAGCTGGCCGCTCTCCCCCTGGAAGCGCCGGAGGCTGCGCTGGGAGCAAGCTGGGGGTTTTTGGCCGCTCGCTGCCAAGCCCGTGGCTGGTGCGCGGAGCTGGGGGAGGATGGAGCGGCACTGCGAGAAGCGGAGCACTGCCCTCGGGAACGTCCTACTCGCAGCATCAAACCCTGAGTACTACACCGGGCTGGGGCGGCCCCCGCTCGGCCTCCCCCGCTCGGCCTCCCCCGCTCTGCTGCTGGTTTCCAGCACCCCGAACCCAAAGCCTGGCAGCTCAGCAGGAGACCCGCAGCTCAGGCTGCCGGGGCCAAAGCCAGGCTGAGGGAAAGGGTTAACTCTTCACAGTCTGGATGGTCCTTGTCACCCTGGGCTGGGAAAGGACCAGTTTATTGTTGCAGCTTATTTAACTGAGGTATCTGTTACGCTTCCCGACCTGATTCTTTCCCTGAATTGGATACAAAACAATCTGTTAGTCCCTGGCTAGTTCCAGTCTAGGTTGAGTAAAGCTTATAAACATTAATACTCTAGTAGTGTCCAAGCAGTTCAGTGATTCGAGTGCCTTTCTGTGCAAGAAAACACAACGTTAGCAAGTGAGACAAAGCAACCCTGCCCCGGAGCAGCCTCTGCTCCCCAGGGCCGGGGAGCAGAGCAGAGGGAAAAGCAGAAAGTGCCCCAGTCCCACTCAGAGGAAACAGCCCCAACCCCACCCCCGAATAAAATAAAAAAACAACCAAAAGAAAACAAAAAAAAAGGGGGGAAAAAAATCATCTGATTGAGTCCCAGAGGCTGGAAAACCCTCCGGGAGTCTGCGAGGATGAAATGCCGCGGAGCCTGCGGGCTCAGCCCGGCTTCCCCCGCCCCCGGGGAGGGCACCGCTCCCCCTGAAGGCAGCTGGATGGGGCAGCCGGGAGCAGCATCCCTCTCAGGACGTGTGCATTCCCGCCTTCTGACCCCAGAGAGTCCTCAGGACCGCGGGGGCAGAACGACCCTGGCCATAGCGTAGGAACCAGCACGAGGGCAGAGCCCAGAGCCGGGAAGAGCGAGGACAACGCACAGATCCAAGGGCCAAGAGCGCTGCTGCCCTCTTCCCCGCTGTCCTGCCATGCACAGGTCCTGGGATGATGCTGGAGCTCGGCTCCTGCTGGCCTCCTGGAGGCTGGGGAAGCCACTGCTCCTTCGCTCAGCCTTGTTTGAACCTCCTGTCTTTGGTGATAGATTTAAAAGTGGAAACAGATAGAAGCAAACACAAAGCAGCAAACCCGCCTATTAAACCCCCAAGCGATAGGATATGCCAATACTTCCTGAAGAGGTTAAAAAAAACCACCCCAACACAAACAAAACCAACCCAACAACAAGTACATATCTGAGGTATTTCATCTGCTCAAAAAACCTGACTCTCTGCCCGGAGCACGGGAAGGACGTCACCAGGGCGGGAGGGATGGGAGGGATGTCACCAGGGCAGAGCAGGGGGCTGGAACCGGGATTGGCTCCGGGCTGGGGAAAGGCCAGAGGGACAGGGGGACAGCGTGAGGCCACCTGAGCGGCTGCTTCACGGAGCCAGGGAACTCCAGCTCTGCCTCCAGCCGGGGGGCCCAGGGAAAGGGCGAGGAAGGGCTGGGTTCCCCGTGCTCTGCTTCTCCCCAGAGAGCAGGAGGTCTCCCCTGCTCAGGCACAGTCTGGGGGGGTTTGTTCGGAGCCCCAAATCCCCCAGACGTGGGTCACATTAACCACAGCAGCCGCATAGGTGCCCGGCTGGGTTCCACCAGCATCCCCTGTGCTCAGCTCAACCCTGCAGAGCTTCCAGAGCTGCCCCGGGGAGCCTGGGCCAACCCCGGTGACGCTGCCACAGGGGCGGAGGGGCAGGACACGGAGCCCCAGCGCGCCCAGGCTGTCAGTGTCACTGGGGTGAGCTCCCCAGGCGACACAGGACACTCGGGGGCATTCAGGGAGGGGTGAGGTGGCACCAGCCAGGACCGAGCAGCTGATGGTGCCAAAACCGCGGAGAGGAGCAGCAAGGACGCTCAGGAGCCTCCCACGAGGACACAGCAGGAAGGGACAGGAGCAGTTCGCCACGGGAGGACAGGGCCAGGCACCCCCCCGGCTCTCAGGATTGTCAAAACACGGAGTTGTGGGTGGGAAGAGCCCTCGTGGGCCCTGGTTCCAGGATTCCAGGATTCCCTGCCCCAGCTCCGGCCCTTTCCCTGCCCTGGTGACGTCCTGGCCACGCCCGGACCCGTGGCCCTGGAGCCCATCCCTGATTGAGAAACGCCAGGTGTGCCCCCCCTCCATGGGAACACTGAAAACCCTGCGAGGAGGAGGAGGAGGAGGAGAAACAAAGAGCAAAAGGGAGGAAGGAAAGGGGAAGGAACGAAGAAAAAAAAGGCCGGACAAAGAGACGATGAAGGAAAACTCGCTGGCATGGAAAGGTTTCACCACCACCACCACCACCACCACCATCATCATCATCATCCTCCTGTTGCTGGCCAGCCACGAGAGCAGGTTCCTTGAGATGAGGTATCTGTGCACTCCCACCCGGCTGGGACAGTGCCCGTCAGAGGGACCAGCTGGTGGAGGGCTCTGCGCCGGGCGTGCCCCGCGATGAGGTAGGGCTGGAGGAGCAGTGGGAGCTGCTGCTGCTGCTGCTGCTGCTGCACGAGCTCTGCGGGCCCGCGCCGGCCAGGAGCTGCACCACGGGCTTCTGGGCAAACAGCACCCCTGCGGACACACAGCGGGTCAGGGCTGGGGAAAGGGAAGGCGTTCCCACCCCAGGGATCCCATCCCGGCGCGGTGAGGCTCGGGGATAGGGGCTGGCGTGGCTCCAAGCCTGCTCCCGAGTCAGCGCTGGAGCCTGGCACAGGGATGATGCTGTCCTTAAGGAAAACAGATCCCAAATGGCCCCTGCCTTCGGAGCAGAGAAGCGGCCCCCGTTAGGGTCAGGGTCAGGGTCAGGCAGGGCCAGGCCTCCCGCTCGGGATTTGCCCAAGGATGCGCGGGCGTGACCTGCAGAAGGGAAACTGCTCCAGCGGAGCACAGGGGACATTCCGGCTGGGAAAGCCGAGTGAAGCCCCTCCTCGGAGAAGAGGGATCATGCTCCCTCCTATCAACACTGCCAGAGAGATTTTAAAACCCTCCCCTCGGATTTTACAGCACTGACACCAAGGGAAGGGCGCTCATCCCGCCCAGCCCAGCCAAGGGAGCAGGAATCGCCTCCTCCTGCTGCGACTGAGCAGGGACCACCCCATCCCACCCATCCTGACCCCAGGAGGGCTCCCCCATCCCCAGAGGGCTCTCTCACCAGCGTAGGTGGTGCCGTTGATCTCCACGGACATGTTGATGCTGCCGATGCCGTTGGGGGACAGGTTCAGCGCCGCCGCCGCCGAGTCGGCCTTGTCTTGTCCCAGGAAGGGAGGGAGGCAGAGTTAGAGGGCAAGATCCCATTCCCTGCACTCCCCAGAGGTGAGCACAGCCCCCCTTTTGTCCCCCCAGTCCCCACACAATGTCCACGTTCCAGAGCAGCTGCCCCTGGATCCCTGGAAGTGCCCCAGGCCACGCTGGATGGGGCTTGGAGCAGCCTGGGATAGTGGGAGGTGTCCCTGGCCACGGCTTTGAGGTCCCTTCCAGCTCAAACCGTTCCATGACAAGGCTACAAAGGTGCTGAAGTGCTTTGGTGAGGCTGGGAGCCCACTGGCATTTGGGATTCTTTCCCTGAGGGCCAAATTCCCATTCCCCTCCCAAGGAAGGGCTGGGATCATACCAGACAAGCCCGCATTTAACTCGCAGCCGGATTTTGGGTGGCTGGGAGCTGCTGTGGCTTGTTGTGCTCGGACTGCAGCAGCTCCAGTGGCCACTGGAGGGAGGGAAAACCCAGGGACACTCCCTGAAAATCGGGATTTTCCTCCGTATCCTCAGCCTGGGCAGTGATGGGCAGCTCGGGAAGCACCAGCGCAGAGCAGGGGTTGAGTTTGCAGTGGTGCTTGAGGGGAGCTGAACACCAAACTCTTCCAGGAGCTCCTGAACCTCCACGAGGGCGAGCCTGGATTTTGGGATTGCTCCTCCACGGAGGGCAGCAAGGCCATTCCCCCCTCAAAACTCCACATTATTAACGCTGAACCTAAACGTTGTTATCAAGCCACGCTGTGCTTATCAACAGCACCTCTGAGAGCACCTCCCAAAGCTCCGTCTGACTCCTGTGGTGCAGTGAGGAAAATGAGGGCAGGGAGGACACGACTGCCCTGCCCACAGCCAGCTCACAAAGGTGGGAATCCCATCCCTGAATCCTCAGGGCCCAGCCCGTCCCTATTTGCAGGGACTGCAGCTGTTCCCAGCGTTTGGATTTAGGAAGTTCGGGGTGAAAGCAAAGTGAGGTGAGAGGGAACGAATATTCCTGGATAAAATCCCTATTCCCTTTCACTGGCTGCTGTGGTTTGGATGCGAAATTTCGGTGGATGCAGAGCTGCCAGGAGCTGGGAATCCCAATCCCAGCTGCTGCTGCTGGGTCAGAGGGATCTGCTTTGACCTCTCCCATCCCTATCTGTGGCCAAGCACCTCAAACCAAGAACAGTTCTTCCCTTTCTTCCAAGCCAAACTTGCCTGGCCTTGTGCCTCCTCCCAAACCTGCAGCGCCCAGGGGGCTGAGGCCTCTCATTTCCACAGATCAGAAGGTTTGGAGGAGGCAGCTGCTGGGGCTGGGGCTCTGCCTGCCCGGTGAGGGCACTCATCAGCTCTGGGAGCCACTCTAGCACAGCACTGACCTTTCCAGGGGGGCTCCCCTCTCCCAGAGCATTTCGGGAGAGCATTTCCCAGGCCATGAACGCTGCCTGGATGTGACCTCCCGGCCCAGCCCTGCCAGCAGCTCTGCTCTGCTCTGCCCTGGGGCTCTGCAGATGTGGCTGCAGACCACCTGCCCTGCTCACAGCCCTGAGCTCCTCAGGCCTGCTCATCCCAATCCCTGGGAAAGGAGTCCCAAGAGCTGGGCATGTCCCCCAGGCTCATCCCAATCCCTGGGAAAGGAGTCCCAAGAGCTGGGCATCTCCCCCAGGCTCGTCCCAGTGCCTGGGAAAGGAGTCCCAGGAGAGCGGCATCTTCCCCAGGCTCATCCCAGTGCCAGGGAAAGGATTCCTAAGAGCTGGGCATCTCCACCAGGCTCATCCCAATCCCTGGGAAAGGGTTCCTAAGAGCTGGGCATCTCCACCAGGCTCATCCCAATCCCTGGGAAAGGATTCCTAAGAGCTGGGCATCTCCACCAGGCTCATCCCAATCCCTGGGAAAGGATTCCTAAGAGCTGGGCATCTCCACCAGGCTCATCCCAATCCCTGGGAAAGGATTCCTAAGAGCTGGGCATCTCCACCAGGCTCATCCCAATCCCTGGGAAAGGATTCCTAAGAGCTGGGCATCTCCACCAGGCTCATCCCAATCCCTGGGAAAGGATTCCTAAGAGCTGGGCATCTCCACCAGGCTCATCCCAGGGCCTGGGAAAGGATTCCTAAGAGCTGGGCATCTCCCCCAGGCTCGCCCCAGTGCCTGGGAAAGGAGTCCCAGGAGAGGGGCATCTCCCCCAGGCTCATCCCAGTCCCCGGGAAAGGATTCCTAAGAGCTGGGCATCTCCCCCAGGCTCATCCCAGTCCCTGGGAAAGGATTCCTAAGAGCTGGGCATCTCCACCAGGCTCATCCCAATCCCTGGGAAAGGATTCCTAAGAGCTGGGCATCTCCCCCAGGCTCATCCCAGTCCCCGGGAAAGGATTCCTAAGAGCTGGGCATCTCCCCCAGGCTCCTGCAGCTGCTGCCTGGACAGAGCTGTTGCCTCTACCATCAGTTAACGGGGTGCGAGTTCTGTGGGGTGGGAGTCTGTAAATCACCCACAACTCACTCAGAACTGAATCGCCCTCAAAGAACCACCCAGAACTCCTTCACAACTGAAGTATCATCTGTAAATCCTATAAACTGGGCCCTGAGTGACCTCCTGTGCTGGACACAGGGGTCAGGGGGGGTTTGGCAAGCTTGGAGCTTTGGGAACGCGGCAGGAATCCGCTTTGGGAATCCGGGCAGGATTTGGATGAGCCGGAGAATAAACCCAGCAGGAAAACCCAACAAAACCACTTCAACACCTCCGTGCCGTGCGCTCTGCCTGGGATGATGCCCCAGCCTCCGTGTGCGTGACATTCCAGGCCGGGAGCTCTTCCCTCCCGGCTGCTTCCCGAGGTTTTTGCCTCACCCTTGCCGTTGATTTTGATCTTCATGGGGATCTGCCGGGCCATGCTGAACAGGTTGCGCTGCAGCGCCTGCTGCACCAGCCGCTGCTCCTCCTCCGTCATCCGCGTCACCTTCTTCTCCGGGGGCTCTCCCGCCTCCAGCCTCTCCCTCAGCTGCTCCAGGGTGGCCGTCCTGGCCGCCACGGTGGCCTGCTGGCCGGCCAGGGTCACCGGCACGGCGATGCGGTTTGGCATGGACACGGTCAGGGGCACCCCGTCGCCTGGGGAAGGAGGGGGTCACTCAACACCGGCACTTCAGCCCCCGGGACGTTCCCAACCCCCTGCTCCCACATCCCGGTGGATAACCGGGAAGCCTCCAGCACGGCCGTGCTGTCTGCGGCAGGAGCTGACCTTTCCGGACGGCGGCGGCCGGCGACACCCGGGGGTTGCTGGTCCCGCTGCCCGGCGCCACGCCGATGATGGGGAAGCGGATTTTGGGGGGGGACAGCAGGGAAGGAGGCGCCGGCGTGGAGGGGGAGTAGCTGAACAGGGAGGAGCTGTAGCTGGGCCGCCGCCCCTCGCGCCGGTTGCCGTCGATGGCGGCCTGGAGCTCGGCCGGGGAGCTCAGCGACTTCTTCTCGCACTCGTAGGCGTAGAGGTACTTCATGTACCTGGGGAGAGGGACACGGCTCAGCGCTGCGGGCACACACCCGGCACAGGCAGACTCGGGGGGCTCTGGAGCTCGGGGGTGAAGCACAGCTCAGCCCGGATTCGCTGGGTGTTTGTAGGAAAACACTCAATTACCTGGTACTGCTGCCACGAGGGCAGGGGAGAGTCATCCGGAATTCCCTGACAACTGAAATATCCTCTGTAAACCAACCAGAATTCCCTGACAACTGAAATATCCTCTGTAAACCAACCAGAATTCCCTCACAACTGAAATATCCTCTGTAAACCAACCAGAATTCCCTCACAACTGAAATATCCTCTGTAAACCAACCAGAATTCCCTCACAACTGAAATATCCTCTATAAACCAACCAGAATTCCCTCACAACTGAAATATCCTCTGTAAACCATCCAGAATTCCCTGACAACTGAAATATCCTCTGTAAACCAACCAGAATTCCCTCACAACTGAAATATCCTCTGTAAACCAACCAGAATTCCCTCTCAACTGAAATATCCTCTGTAAACCATCCTGAATTCCCTCACAACTGAAATATCCTCTATAAACCTCCCAGAATTCCCTCACAACTGAAATATCCTCTATAAACCTCCCAGAATTCCCTCACAACTGAAATATCCTCTATAAATCTCCCAGAATTCCCTCACAACTGCCAATCTGAAATCCTAAGAACCAAGATCTCGGAGCACAACACTGAATCCAAGGAATTCTGAGGAATTACCCCTGTCCAAGGCATTTTTACTGAGCAGCACCAAACCTCACCCCCTTCGAGGTGCTTTGGCCCCCAGGTCTGCAGGAGACAGAGCCCGTGGGAATCGTAAGGAGCTTCCCTCTCTGGGGTTCTAAAAACTCCCCCAAAAATGGAGTCTCCACAGGAGCTGGGAGTGCATTCCCAGCGCCCAGCCCTTCATCGCTAAGGCACAGTTTCACCCTGCTCACTTTTACAGGGATTTCACTTCCACCAGTCTTTCCCCTCTGCTTATTCCACTTTTTTCCTCCCTAATCCTGCGCTGCAGGTCAGGATCCCAATCCTTACAGGAAGGAGGTGCTGAATTCCCAGTTTCCAGTGCTAGCGGACACTAAATCACCGGAAGGAGCCCCCTCCTCCCTGTGCCAAGAGCTCTTCGGGGACACACAGGACCCTGAGGGGGCAGAAAGGCCGGGGATGGAGGGAGGGAGGGGCAGGAGATGGGAATTCCATGCCGGAGACGGGAATTCCAGGCCTTCCCAACTCACTGCGTGCGCAGGGTGAAGGCGGCGCTGGTGATGGAGGTGGGCAGGTTAAGGCCTTTGGTGATCTCCCTCCAGATCTTCTTGTTGATGATCTCCACCAGCCCGCCCTTCTCGGTCACCAGCTTGTAGAGCATGTAGAGATCCAGGATCTGCTTGGCCATGATGGGGATCCGGTTGATGGGAGTCCCTGCGGGGAGAAAAGGAGCACGGGAAGGACGGAGTCAGGGACGGGGGGATCCATCTTTCTCCTAACGGGGAATTTGCAGCCTGGCTCGAGGCCTCTCCGTGGATGAGTGCATGAGGCAGGGAAGGGCAGGCACAGGGCACGGCCTTGCCGTGGAAAATCCTTTCCCGTGGGCAAAGGGAATGACCAGACCAATAAAAACCTGCAGCTCCCGAAATAGAAAGAGGGGAAGTTGGGACTATTGAATCCGAGGCACAAAGGAATCAGTTTTATGAGCTCGGGGTTAAAACCCTTGGATAAAAATCCCGGCTGTGCTCGGGGAGGGGCTGAGCGGCTCCTGGAGGTTCAGCTTTCCCAGGATGTGCTGTGCTGCTTGCCTGGGAACAGCAGAACCGAGGGAATCGGCACCAGAGAACACCTCTCCCCCGCGGAGACACAATTCCATCCTCCCTCACACTTGGAACAACCTGGAGAGGCAAATAAAGGCTGCTCCTTCCTCTGCTCACACAGAGCTTCCAGCCTCCCACTCCTTTTCCCTGAACGTGCTCCCAAACAATTCCCCGATGAGGCCACGGCAGCTCTGAGCATCCCAAACCCAGGTCCTGCTCCACCCTTCCTGCTCAGTTTTGTCGTATTTCGAGTTAACACAGAGGAAAAATCTGATTTTTCACCTGCCAGTGCCCCTTTGGCAGCTCCCAAAAGCGCTAAAGCCCAAACTAACGAGATTTGGGCACGGAGAGGAAGAAGGAATTAAAAAAAGCTGATGTGGCGGAGCTTTTATTTGGCCTGGGAAACTCTGTCCTGGATCAAAGGGCCGCCCAGCCCAGGGCAGCATCCTGTCCCCACAATGGGCAGCCCCAGCCTAGCAGGAAGGCCTGGGAAGGGGGGCAGGGACAATTGTGGAATCCCCAGGCCCCGGGGGAGGTCGGTGCCACTGCTGGCAGCCCCGGATCCCCCCGGTGCCCCGCACGGAGCCGTTTATGGCCCTTATAAACGGGTTCAGCCCGCGCGCTGAAAGGAGCCCGGCCCTGCAGATGTCCTCATTACCCATCCACGGGGGGATTTTTTTCCCTGCCTTTTCTTTGGGAAGCCTGTTAGGCATTAGCTCGCGGTGCCAATTCCCACAGGTTAACGAGATGCTGGATAAAACAGCCCGTTTTTTTTTTTTTTTTTTTTGCAGCTTTAAAGGGCTGCAAACCCCACCGATTCAAAGCAGCCAGGAGCAGCTGGATCGGGTTTACATCCATTTATATCAATCCCATCCTCTCCTCTCATCCGAGCAGCCCTTCCCTGCCCACAGAGCGGCGATCCCACAGCCTGCAGCACGTCCCCCCCCCTTCCTCATTTCAGGGGCACACACATCCCTCAGGGAGCACAGAGGGAATTCCAAACCCTCCAAACCCCCTGTGGCTCCGTCCCAACAATCCTGGGTTTGCTGGGGTTTTTTTCCCGAGCCTCCATTTTGTGTTGTGGCAGCCCCGGGAGCAGGGTGACAGCGGCACGGGATCCACGGGAAGCGGGGAATGATCAAGTTACCGGCCCTGTGCTGCCACTCACCAGCTGAGCTGAGGGAAAACAGGGAAGTATTTCCTTCCAAAGCCTCCAGGAAGAGCCAGGGCTGGGGTTTACACCCCAAAATGCCCCTTCTTTCAGTAATTATTGAGAGCAGCAAAGCCTTCGCTCTGCTAGGGGTGGGGGGGATGAAGCCCCTCTTCCCCCACTCAGAGCCACCCGAGTTTCCCCAATCCAATTTAGGGAATAGCATTAACTTGTCCAGCAGGGACTTTCATCCAGATGGAGAGTGAAAGGGAAGGGCCACGGATAAGGCTCTCAGCGAACCAGCTGCTCACACAGAATTATTAACAAACACCCGCCCCTTCATATCCCACATCTGCCCCAAATGCACTTTCACCCTTCTCTGGACTGCCCCAGCTCAGCAGCTGGGAAAACGCTCAAATCATTCATCCATATTCACCTGCAGCAGCGGGGAATAGAGGCTGGACGTTTCCCGGGAGCTGCTCCCAGCTGGAGCAGGAGCAGTGACAGGCTCTGACCTCCCCGAGGCACCTCAGCACCCCCGGGACACCTTCCCTCCCTCTGCTTTCAAACAGGGCCAAAGTGCCCTGGAATTTCGTTTATAAACTCGCCTAAATCGAGGTTTATACAGAAACACACGTTTACAAACTAAGCTAAGTATGTTTAGACAGAGAACAGGATAAATTTATGCTGAGATAAAACCTCGAGTTTGGTTTTGCCCCCCCCCCACACATAAAATTTCTTTCTACAGCTGGGAAACTCTACAGCAGGGACAGGACTGCTCCCATCCCTCTCCCAGGAGCTGGAATAATTCCATTTCCCATGCTTCCCTACAGCACTGCCCCAAGCACCACCCCATGGATCCAGCAGAGAGCGAGTCGGGGTTCGGACCCGGCGAATTCCCGGCGTTTTCCAGAGGGATCGGCGCCCTCTCCTCCCCCAGCCCTGCCAAGGAAGGCGATAAAGCCTTTATTGGAAAGCCCCAGCGCCCCGACAGGAAGGGCTGAAAGCCGAGAGCCCTGGGCCCAGCGGATCCTGTCCCTGTCAGGGGCCATGATGGATTACTGTCATCTGGCAGCACCAGGATTAATGATCCCGGGGTCAGGGGGCAGAATTCCAGAGGGAAAGGTCAGCAGCCGGGGGCACAGCACAGGACTTGTTGCCTTTTGATGGCAAACTCATTTTACTGTACTTCCAACCTCCCGCCCCGAGCCCTGCCCGGCTCCGAGAGGCAGACGAAGATCCTCCTCTCCCAGCTTCCCTGGAAAACGACTTTTCCTCCCTCCCAGCAGAGCCCCAGCTCCGTAACGGGGCTCGTGCCAGCCAAACGAGGGGCACGAGGAGTCTGTTCCCACCGGGAAAGGCGAGATGCAGAGCTGCTGAACACGGAAGGGGGAAAGCAGAGTCACCCCACGGCCCACGGGCTCCTGGTTTGCTGAGGATTTCTGGAATAAAGGCATTCCCCGGAGGAAGGCTGGCTGGAGCCCTAAACATCTCCGGCCTTGGAGGGGATTTCTCCCCTTCCAAAGCCTCCTCTGTTCCAGGCAGAGGGACCGGGAACCTCGGGGGCTTCTCCGGAGAGGCCTCAGCGTCCCCTCTGCCCCCTGCCCGGAAAATCCGCTGGATTTGCAGCCTTGCAGAGCTGCTCCTGAAGGGGCTGAGGAGGCTGTGAGCCCCAGGAAAGCCTGGAATGGCTGGGTTTACCCGGGAAGCAGCTCCTGGGGAAGGGGGTTTTTCCTCCCCCATCCATCACCACCCCAGGGCTTTGCTTTCCTCTTCTCCATCCTCCCTTAGCCAAACTTCAGAGACCTCCACCTGAAGGTGCAGACTGAGGAAAACTGCCCCAAAGGAGGGTTTTAACCAAATTCCAGAGATTTTTAGGGGTTCGCTCGGCTTTCCGTGCCGGAGACTCCCTGCCAAGGGGCCGCTCTCCCCACACAGGGATTTTTCCCCACCACCCAGCGGCCTAAGCCACGACTTGTCCCGCACAAAGAGCCCTTTAATCACACCCAGCCTGCAGCACCGCTTTCCCAATCACCTCCCACTTTCCCTCTCCGATTTCCTCGCAGGAGTGTCCATTTTACAGCAAGGAACAAAGGAGGTGAGAATCCCGAGCAGCTTGCTCGGCAGAGCGACATTTAAATCGCAAGGAAACGTGCTCTGGAGTGAAAAATTAGAAAAAAAAAAAAAGACATTTTTGAAGCTGCGACACGTAACAGGTAAATAAAAAGCTGCTCTTCCCACTCTAAATATGCTCAGAGGAGAAACCGTATCAGGCAGCCAAAAGGAACAGCTTTTCCTCAGGAAACTGGGAAAGTCCACAGGGATTTAAAGCAATACCCAGCCAAATCTTGAGGAGAACAGAACTCCGCGTTTCTTTGAAGGGAGGCACAGTAATTCCGTGGGGTGTGCGATCTCGCAGCGAAACAGAGGGGAAATTCCTCCCACAGCAGCAAATCAACCTGGCCCCTGCGCTGCCCAAACCCCTCTCCAAGGACAAATCCTGGCTGGTTCAGGGGTTCAGCCCGAGTTCTTACGGGGTTTGGCTCTTCAGAGCTGGGACACAAAGCCCCTCTCTGCTCCCTCAGCGCCACAGGCAGGGCATTCCCACTGTTCCCACCTCCCAAACAGGGATGTCAGCACCTGATCCGGGAGCCTGCAGCCCATTAGAGCCGATCCGGGGGGTGATCAATCAGCCTCCGTGGGACAGGAGGCCACCTCTTATCTGCTGCCCTTCAAAAGGGCTGCCCTTATCAGATTGCAGGGCCTGATGGGCAGGGGTGCCCGGCCACGGCCCCTGATCCTGCCCTGGATCCCAGGGAGAGCTGCAATCCCTGATCCTGCCTGGATCCCAGGGAGAGCTGCAATCCCTGATCCCAGGGAGAGCTGCAATCCCTGATCCTGCCCTGGATCCCAGGGAGAGCTGCAATCCCTGATCCTGCCTGGATCCCAGGGAGAGCTGCAATCCCTGATCCCAGGGAGAGCTGCAATCCCTGATCCTGCCTGGATCCCAGGGAGAGCTGCAATCCCTGATCCTGCCCTGGATCCCAGGGAGAGCTGCAATCCCTGATCCTGCCCTTGATCCCAGGGAGAGCTGCAATCCCTGATCCTGCCTGGATCCCAGGGAGAGCTGCAGCCCCTGGAATGGGGATCCCACGGAGAGCTGCGGCCCCCTTGATTTTAATGTTTCCTTTCCCAGGAAAGGCATTTTTTTCACTTTTTAGATCATTCCAAAGGGGAGGTCCCAGGCTTTTTCCAAATTTGAGAAAAAAATTCTCCTGTCTGCCTGCAAGGAATGTTTTGTTTTATAAAAAAAAAAAAGGGGAGAGAAAGTTTGGGTTTTATGGGAAGGAGCTGCTGATAACTTCTTCTAAATAATTGGTACTTGCAGGCAAATCCCCCCAAAATACCAACTGACGGATCTGGTGGATTCTTTTGGTCACCTGGGCGCTGCAGGTGGATGAGCCAGGCGTTCCCTGGAGGAGATTCTGGGATGCTGCACCCCCAGAGGAGCTGGATTCACACTGTCTGGAGATCCTGAGTGCCTGGCTTTGTGCCTGTTCCCATCCCACCACCGCTTCCAGGGGTGTAGGTACAAGGAATGGTGGATTCCCTGCTCTGGAAGGCTTCAGCAGAAAGCAGGAATGCAAACCAGGATGGCAGCTCCCTCAAGAAATTAAGGAAGAAACCACTCCTGGCTCTTTGGAACCACGAAGGAGACACCTCTGCGGTGCTCCAGGGGGGAATTTTCCATGCAGAGCTGTCCAGGGCAGCGCTGGCTGCAGCACAGGGATGGGATTTACAGCTCCCGATGTCCCGCCGGAGAACACTGCTTAATCCAGAGGCGGGATGGGCGGAGCTGAGCCATCAGAGAGGTTTTGTGAGGGTTTCCTGAGGGCATGGACACGACAGCTTCCCTGCACAGCCCCGAGCTCTGCCCCACCGGGACGCCTGGCACGGATCCTTCCAGGCACAGGACAATCCCACCGCTCCAAAGGGGAAGATGCTGAGTAAATGAAGTCGCCCATCTGTCGGCATTCCAACTGTTTGAGCCACGGAAAAGATGTGGGGACACGAGGTGACCCCAGTGATTGGCACGGAGGCGCTCAGGGCCCTCACTGCCTGCAGTGTCCTCAGAGACAGGGGGAACAACCCCAGGGAATCCTCAGTCCGTGCCCTCGGAAACGCCCCACACCCCAAAACTGCCCACAAAGGAGCTCCTCGTGCAGTGGGGACACAGCCAGCCTGCCCTGGCAGAGGTGAGGAGGGACAATGGGGACACAGCCAGCCTGCCCTGGCAGAGGTGAGGAGGGACAATGGGGACACAGCCAGCCTGTCCTGGCAGAGGTGAGGAGGGAAGGGACAATGGGGACACAGCCAGCCTGTCCTGGCAGAGGTGAGGAGGGAAGGGACAATGGGGACACAGCCAGCCTGTCCTGGCAGAGGTGTGGAGGGACAATGGGAACACACCAGCCTGTCCTGGCAGAGGTGAGGAGGGACAACAGGGACAATGGGGACACAGCCAGCCTGTCCTGGCAGAGGTGAGAAGGGACAACAGGGACACAGCCAGCCTGTCCTGGCAGAGGTGCGGAGGGAAGGGACAATGGGGACACAGCCAGCCTGCCCTGGCAGAGGTGAGGAGGGAAGGGACAATGGGGACACAGCCAGCCTGCCCTGGCAGAGGACAACAGGGACACACGTCCTGCTCTGCCCCAGCCCCGCTGTGCCAACCTCCATGTGCCCACGTGCCCCTTCCTCTTCCCAGCACCAACAAAACCCCACAAAGGCCGGCTCCAGCCTCCCTCTCCCGTCCCCTTCCCTCGTCACTGCTGCTCCAGGGCCGTTTTATCGCTGGCAGCTGGGGACAGCCCGCTGTGCCGGGCCCTGAACATTTGATCTGCATTAGGGCCGTTTCATGGCTGCCCGCTCCCAGGGGCATTCCCAAAGCGGCACAGCCAGCCCGGCCTTTTCATCCCTCCCTCCGGCTCCTCGGCAGCTCCTGTGAAATCTCCCATTTATCTCTCCCCCGCCAGGCTGGGCTCAGTTTCTGATCCGTGCCCCAGCTCCTGCTGGACGACAGCAAATCCCGGTTTTTACAGTGGGGCTGTTTTATGGGCAGAGCTGCTCTCCAGCCCCTCAGACAAGGTGCGAATTGAGCAGCTCTTCACACGTCCTGGCTAAAAACCACTTTGCTCTCAGGAGCAAGGAGAGCTGGGTTTGGGGGGTTCTTTGGGAACGAGGCAGCTCTTCAGCCTTGCACTGGGATGTTTGTTGGCACGTGGAGCACGGGGATGAGAAGTGAAGCCTGAATCCTTATCCCAGGATAGCTCCCAAAACAGCCACAGGGGGATGTCCGCCCACTCCCTGCCACCCAAAACCCTGGGAAGAGCAGGAACGGGAAAAATGGGCACACAAGCTGCTTAAAAAAAAATGCGTGCCAGGTGAAAATATTCACCTTTCAGATTAAGGACGGAGGAGAAGCCACCTCCCACGGCCCGACGCACACCGCCCAGTTTTCCCGTCAAGCTGAAGAAACCGGGCTCCCTGAATCCTGTAAATCCAAACATTTCCGGCCCCTCTCAGCTCCTCTCCCCCACGGATGCTCAGCTCTTCCCTTTCATCGCCACAGCCTTCCAGCAGGCAGGGAAACAAGGGAGTCTCCAGCAAACAAGAGCCCAGCTGATGAAAAGCTGTGCTCCTCCAGCTGGTGACCGGCTCAGCCCCGGCCCTGGGAGCGCGCTCGCCATCAATAATTAACAGGGAAGAGGAAGGAGACACTGGAACAGGGAGTGGATTTCTCTGCGGGCAGCCGGGAGGTGTCCATGGCTGCCCATCACGGCCTGCAGCTCGTGCTGCTGGCAGCCCCCTCGGGTGAGCTCTGAGGTGCAGGTTTGCAAGGATACGGATCCATCCCGGCTCTGCCTCTGTTTTACTCGTGGAGTTCACACAGACGTCACTCACCCCTCTTCTGCATGAAGATGAAGAGGTCGTCCAGGAATTCCTTCCGCTCGGGATCGCTGTCCAGTTCATAGAGCTGGAGGGGAAACAAACCGAGATGAGGGCGCAAACCCACAGGCAGACAGAAAATAGAGGGGATATTGGCTTCTTCCAGGGTGGTGTTTGCACTGCGGGGCTGAAAGGAACGCACAGGGAGAGGGGAAACAAGGAGAGGAACTCGGTGGCCGCGGCTGTGACAGGGACAGCTCGAGGACCCTAGTTCAGCCCCTCGGGAGCTCATCCAGGCACAAAGCCTGGCATCCCGAAGGGAAGAGCATTCCCAGAGCCCCTCAGGCTGGAAAAGATCTCCAGGATGATCGAAGCCAACCTTCGCCTCAGTTAAGGGGACAGAGCAGGGGTTGGAGCCACCTGGACGTAAAGGGACAGAAAGGATGGAGGCGAGCCGGGGAGGACGAGGACACAGCCGGCAGGGAGGTGACAGAGGTTTGGGACACGTCAGCGGCACCTTTGTGGCACCAGGGAGGTCAAACTTCTCGGCAGCTTCTCCTGCACTCCCAGCTCTGTCCCTCAGGGATTGTCACCTAAGTGCCAAACCCCCAGCAGGAGGAGATGAAAGGACAGAGCTTCCCCGTGTGCCTCCAAATAAACCACAAGCCCTCAGACACACCAGAGACCAGCCCGGAGTCAATTTGCTGCAGGAATAATTTTTACCAGAAGGCTTGAAAGCCCCAAATAATTAAAATCAAGCTCCCCAGGCGGTGCTTCCCCAAAAGAGAGGGGCTGTGTGTGAGCGTTATCCCTGGGTTTTTCAGAGGGGACGGGCACAAAGTGTCACCCCACGGCCACTGCTGGGACAGCAAAATCCAATTTGCACCTCTGAGGAATCCTGTGAGGCCAGGAAGGGCCAGGCTGCAGCCAGGCTCTCCCTGAGATCCAGGGGGACACACAAAAGGACAGTGCTGGACGTGAGGAATTTAATTCCTTCTCCTGGCACGACCCCGCGCCACTCCACGGGAATTGTTTTTTTGCTGGTTGTAGCTCCTCTCGTGGAGCAGCTCAACAGAACCGCAGCAAAGAATCCTTGGGATACCTGAATTTCAGCCTCTCTGTGGGCACTGCAACTACTACCTGGTGCTCATCTGGTCCAAAAAAGAGGCGTTTTGGGGCTGAATTCCTGGGAAGCTCTGAGAAGAGCAGAGCCATCACGGAAGAGTGAGCTGCCTTCAGTTTGAACTGAATTCCTCCAGCTGCTGTGACACCTTCAAATCCACGAACGCAGCATTCCAGAGGGAAAACGTTCTCCTCCCAGCTGGAGAAAGCCCGGAACTACAGCTTTTCAATGCCCAAAGCCTGGCTGTTAATTCTCAGTTCAAATTAAATCCCAGCGCAAGGCAACAAACCAGCCCCACAAATTCCCTACAGTTTTCCCACAAATCCCCTACAGCGAGGGCCCTGTGGTCACTCTCTGCCACGGATCAGGGGGAGAATTCCCCAAATCCCCCCTTCCCCAAGTCCCTGTGACCAGACCGACCTTGGCAAAGTCTCGGGAGATTTCCCTTCCCCGGCATCCCTCGCCTTCGTCGCTCCAAGTCACGCTGCCGTTCTGGGGAGGGAAAAACAGGGAAGGATGGAGAGGATTCCCAAGGAAAAGCTGCGAGGACAGGTCCAGAAGGTTTGGAAACGTGCATTTTTAGGCACAAACACACGGAAAAGCAGCTGCTGGCTCGGCCCAAGGTGACAAGAAAGGTGTGTGTGTGTGGGGGGGGCATTTGTGCTTTTGTCACAACACGATTTCCTGGGATCTCTCACACGAAATGGGAAATTTTCACCTCCCGTTTCACCTGCCAACCACATTCCCTCCCCTCCCAAAGGGAAGGATGCCAATTCCTCCCTCCGTGGCTCTGCTGGAATGAGGTCCAACACCTCAGAGGTGCTGCTTTTGCTCCTTTTGTGTCCGCCTTTTTTCCGAGGGCACATCCCAGAGCCCCCGGTGAAAGGTGTCACCCTTCCTTCCCGCTCTCCAGGTGACACCCAGCGCACCCGGGAGAGCCCTGCCGTGCTCCCCACGCTTCCCTAGAAAACCAGGAGCAGAAGGAGGGCAATAATCCCTCTGGAAAGCTGCTTGCCAGCCTAGGGACCCCGACTCCCGGCAGGATGTGGATTTTCCCCAGAGAAATGGAAAGCTTGGCTTTGCTGGATTAAGGTTCATTAAAAGGATTAGTCTGGTTAGGCCCTATTCCACTTGGGAAATTGGCATCCTGGAATGGTCACCAAGGGCTGGGAACCAGCAGCTCCAGCTTGTAGGGAAGGCCAGGATGATCCTGAAATAAATCCAAGCATCCTGAAAACACCAACTCCATGAAAATCCCAGTCCAGCGCGTGCTGGAAAAAGGAAGGGAGAGGCAAATCCACCCTGCCAAACTCGTGGACAGAAAAGGTCCCAGCACCCTCAAAAGCACCTCCTGGGAATTCTGCAGGTGCTCCAGTACCCGAAATCCCAGAGTCATCTGGCTGTGAGGCACGCATTGAATTAGGAAGATGAGCAGCTCTGGCCAGGGCCGGGCACGGCTCCGTCGCCGATCCCCAGGCCCGGAATGAGCTCCCTAATGCCTGCTGATTTGGTTTGAGCCAGTAATTCCTGCTGGAAAGTCAATTACCCAGCGAGTGCCACCGAGTGAGAGATATTTAATGGGGGATTATTGCCACTTCTGTCAGGTCAGCTGTTTGCTGCAGCAGATCAATTCCCAGCCCTCTCCAGGCTGGGGTTGCTCACAGGAGGATCCATCCCGCTTGTCCTTTCTCCCCGAGCCCCTCTCTCTCTCTCCAGCAGAGATTAAACCCCCTGATTTTTGGCTGATTATGGAAGCATCCAGCTGCTCCTAAAGCCCCACGGACTGTTCACTGGGATCAAGCCTATGGAACAGTCAGAATGAGACACAGCGGAAGGAACAGGAGGCAGCGAGGATTTCCCATCCCGGGCTTTCCACACTCCAAGGCTCAGGGATTCGTGAAGGTTCAGCTTTCTGACCCTTTCCTTTGGCTGCTCCCTGCCCAGGTTTGCACTTGGATATAAATCCAGAGGGCAGAGCTTGCTTCCACAGGGAATTCTGGTCGTGCTGAGAGCTTATTCCGCTACATTTGAGGGCAGGGATGAGAAAGAAGAGGGGCGAAGGGAGACAATTCTCTCCTGCCAGTGGGTTTGAACTTGGGATAATTCCCAGGAACAGAACTTTCAAAGGGCTTAAAGACTCCTGAAAAAGTTAAAGAGAACACTTTTGCCTTGTTCTTGATGAAGAAAAAGGGTGATTAGAAAAGAATGGCAGAGGGCAAGCAGGATAAATCCATCCCACTTCCCACAGCTCCTCCCTGGGATCTCCCCCACACCTCCCTGGGAAAAGGAGCTTACGGGGAGCTGAGGCCACCGGGCTTTGGCCATATGTCCACCAAACCAGCAGGGATGGCCCTCACCTGGCGTGACACCGAGTGTCCCGAGCTGAGGGGCTCTGGGCAGCCCCAGCCCCTCCTCCTGCCGCAGCTGCGAGGGTTTATCCCATCCCCAGGGCGTGGGGATGGAGCCGGGGCTGGCCTGGGGGGCAGAGCACGGAATGCCAGCCCAGCAGCAGGGAATCGAGCTACAGTTACCTGTGGAACAGGCCCTTTCCCAGGCCTCAGCTGGGATCCCGAGGGAATATTCCTCTCACCACAACCTTTGGGGCTGTGCTGAGGCTGCAACCCCAGGCCCCGAATATGGGCAGCGATCCCAGCGGAGACTCCAGCACGGGGAAATCACCACAGAGGTGCTCCAGGTGCACCGCAAACTCCTTCCTGCCCAGCCACAGAGCTGGGCGGGAGCTTGGGATCCAGCTTCCCTGCCATTCCTGCTCAGAAAACCAAGTTCCTCCTCTGCAGGAATAGCGGGAGAAATCAATATATCCCACAGGGAATTGCAGACCTTTGGAGAAGCCAGGCAGGAGTGGCAGGAAGGAGCAAACCCCGCTCAGGGAGGCAGGGAATTCCCTGCGTGTGGAGAGTCCTGCCAGTCCCTCCTGCCTCTTCCTCAGGGAATTCGCCGGCGCGTGACAAGCAGCCCTGGCGGTGCCACGGGCAGGGATTTCTCTGCCCTCTCGCGGGAAAAGGTGCTGGAAGCGGCTCTGGATGTGCCCAAAGCTCGGCTGCAGAGGCTGGCAGGGAAGGCTGAGGGGCTGGGAAAGGCTGCCCAGCTTGCCAGGCTGCTGGCAGAGCCTGGAGCCCTCCCTGTGCCACCCTCCCTGTGGCACGGACACCTCGGAGCCACCGGAGCCCCCCCGGCCACCCCTCGCCAGGAAGCTTCAGCAGCAATTATATCCAGCCCTATTTTGGGATTACTCCCTAACCACCTGGAATATCTGATTAGAGGGAAGCTCAGATGTCCAGAGCAATTTTGGTTTCCAATCCCAGGCCGGAGTTAACCCTGAGCTGCCGAGCAGATGGAGGAGGAGACGACAAACACTCCCCGTTCTCTGCAGGACAAACACCTTCCAGACGAGAGGAATTAAAACCTTCTGTCATGAAACCCAGACTCATTCTGCACCTCCTCACTTCGGACAGAGGTTTTAGGCCAGGAATCTGCGGGAATCCCCACCTAGGGATGAGGCTGAAGGTCCGAGGAAACCCCTCCCTTGCCCCGTGGGTTGAATCAATGAAAAGGGACGGGGCAGCAATTTCAGGATTATCAGGGAATCCACAGAAATTCCTTTTGTGGGCAGAGTTAAGCCTTAGGAAGTGAAACAGATGCTCTCAGAAAGAAAACTGTTGTAGTACAAACCCTGATAAGATCAGGGCTGCTGCCCCGAGCTGCAAGTTCTCAGGCACGGAGAGCCAAGGGGTAATTACTGCCCACACCAGCTCCCCTGGAATGGGAATCAACCCTTCCCAGCCTTCCTAATAACAGAGCTCAATTCAACAGCCCCCAGCTTCAAAGGCAGCCCTTGAAAACATTTTAGTGATTTCAGGAATGGCAGGGAGGATGGGGAAGGGAAGGGAAGGAAAGGGCTGCAGTTTAACCGATTAATTACCTTTTTTTATTAAGTTCCTCTCCTGTGTTCCCATGACCAAACAGGAACCTGCTTCCTCATCCTCGAGGAAAAGCTGGGCTCTCCGAACGCCTCCTGTTCCCAAAGACTCAGAGGAATTCACTCAGGCCTGAGTGCCAAGATTTGTGTGGGGTGGGAAGAGGGATTCTCGGTGCCAGCCCGGAGTCACCGATTTACCTCCGAGTGAGAAGAACACAAGTGCAAGGAAACAACACATTCCAGCTCCTTCCAGCTCCTGCCTCCAGCCTGAATTCCTGGGAACTGGCACCAAAGGAGACAAGCTGCCGCTATTCCTATAAATAAGTGTGGCACCTGAAGAAATCCTAAAAGGAGCCGGGATATAAACGAGCTCCTTTCCCTGCCTCCGGATCCACCCCAGCCACTAATTCACCTGTGGAATCCTGGGGGTGAAGAGCCGGGCGAATCCCCTGAACCCAAACCAGGGATTTCAGGAGAAGCAGCAAGTGGCTTGAATGAAGGATTCGAGCAGAAGCAAAACCAGGAATTTACTGTCAGCCGGGAATGAGGGATCTCCTCCCGCCGCAGCACAAAAGGACCTAAAAACCCAACCCTGAAACAACCACAGGGCAAAAACCCCCGTGTGAGATGCCCCTTTTCCTCCCTGGGACCTTCCCCCTCCTGGATTAAGGGGTCTCTCCCAAGCAATCCCGAGGCACATAGTTCAGGTTATGGAATCCCAGCCACTCGTTCCCGGGGCCTGCAGCGAAGGCACAGCAATTATTTTAAGCTGACTTATCTTAATAAACAGCGTGACCTCTGCGAAGGTTTAGGTCAGAGTTTTTCAGCAGCGCCTGCTGATTTCTGGGAAGCTGCCGTCAGACGTCCCCCAAAAAACCGGGGCACAAACCATTCCCGGTGCTTTACGGGCGCTCGCCTCGCTCCGTGGAAAAAAGCATCCGGCAGCAGCTGAGGCCTGGAAATCTGGGATTTATTCTCACATTCCTGGGCAGAACTGCTGGTGCTGGTGCTGCACCAGCCTCAGTGGCACCGAGCTGCGCCCCTGCTTTCCCTACTCAGCTTTCCCAGGGAACAGCGGCATTCCCAAGGGATGTGAGCACCCATGGGATGAGGGCCCAGCACCCTCTGACACCCCTGGAGTCAAACCCTCGCTTCTCCCCAAAGACAGGCAGCGCCCAGCGTCCTCTTCCAGGAGCTGGGATGGATTCCAGGGCATTCCAGAGGGTCGGAGGAGCAAACAGAGAAGCCCCCCAGCAATTCCTTCTCCTGGACCAGCTCCTCCGCTCCCTGTGCCGACAGAATTCCCTGGCCTTGTCCTACAATCACTTCCTTGGCTGTCTGGGGAGGGGCAGAAGCGGCTTCGTTTTCCTGCTGGCTCCCAAATTTCTGCCATGTCCGTGTCCCAGGCAATCCCAGCCTCCCGCTCCCAAGGGACATTTTTCCCCAAGGCTTCCAGGGGAACAAGCCAGGCTTGAAGGGAGAAATGAAGTGACTTTTCCTCCCCTCACCCCAGTTTCAAAAGCACTGGGCATTCTGCGTGCCAGGAATACTCCTGGAGCAGGGCGCAGGACTGCTAGGAGAAGCTGAAAAGACAGGACTAATTCAGGAATAATTTTGGGAGCAAACTGGAGAACGCAGGCACTTCTCCGCTTTATCCCGGATTTTCTGCCCGTTAAAAGACGGAGAGCAAAGGACAAAGCTCATCCCTTCAAAACAGGCCTTGAAATTAAAAATTCCGGAGAATTAAGTGGCTGGCCCACAGCTCCCCACGCAATTCTCCCCCTTTCCTGCCACGCCAGGGCCCCCTGGTTTATTCCCCGCGCGTCCCAGTGCTCCCCAGCTCTGAACTGGGAATCAGCAGCCCCGCTTGGACCCCAGCTATGGATCCAAAGCCACTCCACCTGCAGTGGCTGTGCCAGGGGACGACACTCGGGGCCAACAAGGGGACCTGCCCTTTTTCTTCCCACCACTTCCCAGAGCTGCCGCAGCCCAGCCCTGCTATTCCTTCACTTGGTGTCCATGGATTCCTGCCTTTCCCTGCGGATTAAACCAGCAGCAAAAGTGGTTTTATTTCCGTTTTTCCTGGAGCTTTGGGCACTTTGGGCTCCCAGGTGAAAGCGGCCTGAACCAGGCTAAGCTGTGACCTCCCGAAACACTCGCTCAGCGCAGGAACGGGCCAAAGCACATCACGCCAACTGCGGGATGGTGCTTTATCCCACTTCTTTTCCAACCCTCTTCCACATGAGCCAAGCCCAGCTCTGGCTGGTTTCATGGCCGCTGGCCTGGCCAGAATGACCAGTGAGATCTGCAGGGCTCTCCCAACAGGAGCAAGAAGCACCAGCTGGGCAGAGAACAAAACCAGCCCCGGACTAAGCCAAGCTTATTTGGCTTTTTAAAGAAAGCGATCCCTTAAGACCCAAGCCCTGCCTCCTTTTCCCCACCCAGAGCCTTGAAAGAGGAAGTTTTCACCACTCCCATCCAGTAAATTCTGAGGCAATGGCCCCTGACCGACAAACCCACCTCATTTCCCTGCAGGAGGCTTGAGCAATTCCCTCTCCTCCACCCAGCCCCTCTGGTGAAGCAAACGCAGAGGGAAAAACCAGCAGCGAGTGCTTCCCCTGGGTGTTTTACAGCCCCAAGTGCCGTTCCCTGAGGAGTTCCTGCCACATGCACGGGTGTGGGAACACCCACCTGCTCTGCAGGAACAGCTGGGGAGGAGCAGAGCCCCAGAACCCACCGAAATACCTGCTCACAACAAAGGAAGTCATTCCATGATCCCCTGGCACTTAGCTGCAAGGAGTAGTAATTCTGCAGTCAAACATGGAATTAACCTCCTACGAGGCAGCAGCAGCGAGCTGGCTCCTTCCTTCCTTCCTTCCTTCCCACACGTGGAATATAAAGTGGCTCTAACTCCCAGGATCAGGGCACATCTCCCTGCCTGCCCAGAAATTCAGAATTCCCGAGGTCTGACGAGAAATAACTCCGGTGAGACGTTAGCAGGGAAGTGCCCGCACCTAAAATCACTACACCACCAGGCTCTTCCCTTGGGAAGCCCCACAGATCCCTCCCCACAAAGGCTCTCCCAGAGCTGGGGGCTCCCCTACACCAGCTGAAAATCCATAAAGCCAAGTTCTGGTGGAATCTCTTCATAAAAGAGAGCACACCGGGGAAGCACGGCCTCCCAAGGCGCTTCCAAGTGCTTGCCAGGCTAAAAACCTCCTCAGGTTGGCTGCAAACGGTGGTTTTTGGGAGCAGGGAATGCTGGCACTGACCTGTTTGAGCTGCTCGTCCAGGCGCCAGCCAGGGCGCGCCGCCGGGGACCCGGAATGCTTGGCAGAGTCTTTGCCCTGCTCCTCCTTGCCCTGCTGGGCCCCCCGGGGATGCCCCACGGCTGGCACGGGGCTGGAGGTAGAGGCCACTCTTTGGTTGGGGTGGGCGACTTTGGGAGCTCGGAAATACTTGAGGGCAGAGCAGCTTTCCTTGCCGGTGGCGTCCGCGCCGTCCTCCAGCTCGGCGCCGTCTTCTTCATCCTCCTCCTCCTCCTCCTCCTCTTCGTCGTCGTCCTCCTCCTCGTCCTCCTCGTCCTGCTCGGAGTTCCTGCTGCTCTGGTCGAAGGNCACCGCCGGCTGCTGCTGCTGCTGCTGCTGCTGCTTCTGCAGCTGCTCCACCACCGCTTCCAGCTTCATCCCGCCGTGCGCATGGCTGGGAGCCCCGGCGGGATCCGGCAGCGAGCGGGGCCCGGCCGCGGGAGACGCGCGGGATCTGCCGGGGAGACAAACGTGTGTGCGTATGAACACGGAGTGCTTTCATCTTTTCCCCAGGAAGGGGACAAATAGAGTGCAAAGCCAGGGCTCTTTCCTGTGCAGGAGACCGTGAAACAATCAGCTCCACGTTTAACAGCCTCGGGCTCCAACTTCCATTCAATTTTCAGACTGTTTAATTGTATTTTCGAGCCGGGCACATTTGCTGCGAGCTCGCTCTGCTCTGCCCCAAAGACACCATCCCAAATGCCTTTGTCCAGGCACAAGCCTTCCACGCTTCCTAAATAATTACTGTGGAAAGGTCAGGCTTAGGATCTGGTGCTCCTGGAATACTGCCTTAAAAGGAGACAGCCAGGATGAGCTTGACCATATTTATATAAAAACCAGGCAGGGATTTGTCACACAGGGCTATCCCTGAATTCTTCTGTGCTCTCACTCTGTGGCTAAATCCTTGCCCCTTTATACATCAAAAGTAAATAGATTTAGGCATTATTTTTTTCCCAGGGAGATGGAGATGGGAGCACAGCAAAGCCTGCTGAGCACCGAGCTGCTCCAGCCTCGGGACCCCGGAGTTTCCAGCGCATCTGAAGCCCCATCCGTGTCCTCCCTTCAATTTCCCCCAGCCTGAGGAGCCCGGGAGCTTTCCCAGCTCTCCATTTTGACCTGCTGAGCCAGCACTTGAGCAAAGACCAACAGAACAGCCCCCGGCTGGAAGCACAGCTCGGGATAAACCCTGGGAAGATGACGGCGCCGTTAATCCCCGGCCGCTAAAATCACCGCGCGTAGTTTGGACTTTGTGTCCCCCCCCTGGCCCTGCTGACAAAGATTGTCCTCCTCGGGGGGAAGAGACGATCAAACACATCCCACTTGCTGCCCCTTCAGGGTTGGTGGCTATCAAAATACGGCCAGCTCGGGAAAACAAAGGAAAATCCAACTCCAAACAAGCCCCGAGCTCCTGCCACCTCCCGCTGCCCCGTCTACAGCCGGCATGGGACTGAACGCTTGGGGAAAAAAAGGGATTATTTTGATAAAAAACGGTTCAAAACAGGCGGGATTCTGCCCTAAAACAACCGATAACCTACCAGGCAGCAGGCTTCTGAGAGAAAGACAACTTCCAGGGTCCCCAGAGCATCCCTAGCCGCTCAGACAGCGTGTCTCGGACGAAGCGCTCCGTGCCAAACTCATTTTTCCCTCCCTCTCTCTTCCCTAAATAACAGGGGACATTTTTCCCCGGGCAAACCCTTCCTCCTAAAGGAGTAGCCCAGCCCCGAAAAGCCGAGCCCGGCTGGTGCAGCTGCACTTTTACCTGCGGGGCAGCACCGCCTGCGAGTGCCACCCCACGGAGGGGATTAGCGGGGTGGATGTCAGGAGCAACAGCCCGCCCTCCCCTCCCCGGCAGCTGGGAAGAGCCTGGAACTCCTCGGGAAGACAAAAACCAGCTGGCCCCACACTCACAAAGCACCGAACCCCCCAACCCAACCCAACCCAACCCCGGCTGGGTGTCGTGGCACCGGGGCGTCACCTGTCCCGCCCGGGGGGACGCTCCGGGGGACACGGGGAGCAGCTCGGGGAGCTGGAGGCTGATAAATGAGCCGGGAGCAGCAGAGCAAACACGGCTCAGGTGCGGCAGCAACACCCAGGAATGCAGCACCCGCGCTTCCTGCGGCTCGGGCACAAAGCTGGGGCAGGGCAGGGCAGCGGGGATGCGGGGCTGCGCCACCGAAACCCCGGGGAAAAGCGGGATTTGGGGGCGGCGAACGCAGCCCGGGCAGGGAGCGCTGCTGGGGGGGCACGGGCGGTGAACTTAGAGCCGGTTTTAAGGCCGAAAGGAGGCGGATTGCCCGCGCTAAATCGCGCTCGCAGGGACCGAGTCCGAGGTGACAACTGGGACGGGAATAAAAGCCGTGAAAGCACGGCAGGTTTCCAGAGCCGCTTCACGCCCTCAGCCTGGATGTTCGCTGACTTTTGGTGGCCCTGCCCTGCTTTTAGCGTCTCTCCCCCGCTTTTTGCGCCTCCTCCCCCACGCAGGCAGGGCAAGGACCGAGTTCACCCGCCCGGCCCAGCCCCGGCGGGGCTTTAAACCCCTGCGAGAGCCCTTTCCTTGCACAGCCCCTCGATGCCCGTCCTTAACCAGCCCTTTCATCGCACGGCCCCTCGGGTTCCAGTTTTTAACCGGCTGCTTGAGGAAGCGGCGCTCGGGAAGAGCTTTTCCCAGCGGGAACCACCTGAAAGAGTTAAAGCCGGAGCCGAGCAGCACCGAGGGCTGCGGGGGCCGGTAAATAATTCATTAACGACCCTCCCCCCTCTCCGTTTTACTGGGGACCCCGCCTCAAGGGGAATGACCGAGGGCTCCGACCCTCCCCTCAGGCGGGGGGGGGGGGGGCCGGGCCGGGAGCCCCAAACCGGCCCCCCCCCCCCCCCCCCCCCCCCCGGGC
>VXAD01010362.1:0-62419 GCA_013399195.1 Dicrurus megarhynchus
GTGCTGACCAGCATCAGAACCCTGCGACAAGAAATGTAGAAAGCAACTTCTTCACTGGATTTGTGAAATCAGGAGTTTCATAGTCAGCCTTTAGATCTAACTTTACTGCCAGATGCAGACCTTGAATATTGGCACACACGTTCCTGATTAGTAACATTTACTGAAGAATAGTTATATGGAATTATTTTAAAACATTTAGCTGAAAGGGTAATTTTCCAGCCTTTTTTTTTTTTTTTCTTTTTTTTCAGAAAGTTAGAAATATAAATCATAGTAAAATTATTTCTGTTTTGCCATAATAATTATCTATATGTGTTATACTTGAAATCTGTTCATATCTTATGCTCTTGGTTTTATTATTTTCTGTATTTGCAATTTTTTCTCTCTTCATTTCAATGTATTTATCAGCTACTAATATGGTTACTGTCAATGGGTATAGCTGGCATCACACGTAGGTATCAGGAACTGTGGTGACAGGACATGGGGGAATGGCTTTAAACTGAAAGAGAGTAGGTTTAGATGAGATATTAGGAAGAAATTGTTCCCTGTGAGAGTGGTGAAGCACTGGAAGAGTTTCTCCAGAGAAGCTGTGGCTGCCCCATCCCTGGAAGTGTTCAAGGCCAGTTGGATGGGGCTTGGAGCAGCCTGGGATGGTGGGAGGTGTCTGTGCCCATGGACCCTTAAATGTCCCTTCCAACCCAATGCATTCTGTGATTCTGTGATTCTGTGTCCCATTTACCCAGCAGACCACCTGTGCAGTATCTTCAGTTTCACAGTAGTTTGCAGGTGTGATTACTAAGTATGAGATTCTAAAGACAAATGCAGGCTCTGCTGCTGGTCTGGAGTCTCTGGTGTGCTCTTATTCCACAAGAACTGCTGGGTTTTCAGTTGACCGCTCTGGGAAGTTTGTCTCAGCAGGTGAGCAGTCACAGCCCTGACAGCAGCACAGATCTGCATCCTGCCCCTGAGACCAGCACAGGGACTGCAGCAGCGTCCCCTGTGGCAAAACTCCAAAACTCCCCTCTGCCCTGCTCAAAATTTCAGTCACAAATGTCCCTGAAATTTCTGCCATCTGTTTTGCCATGTTCTCAGGTTATACGTGCACAAGCCCAAAATAAAAAAGAACTGCTCGACATGTGCTTCAGATCCAGACATACTTGTTGCAATCAAGGGGCCCCTTTTCCTGTTTCTGCAAGCTGAGGAAAGTCACCAAGGTTTTCCAGGTATGACCCAGTGCCACACATCATTATGCAAATCTAGGGCTTAGAGCAACCTTAATATATGGTGTGTTATGTACAAATAAATAGCTAATATTTCTACTTCCTCTTTCTGTTTTTACAGAACCCCTTTGTGAGCATCCCAGAAATGGCACGTATCTGGTGGGTTCCCGACACCTTCAAGGAACACTTTCTCTCCAATTAATTATATCCTTAATTTAATGGCTTCTGACAATAAAGTATTTTGGACTCCCTTTCCCAATGGGTAGGAATCCATTCTGGTTTTAAAAGTGTTAGGCTACGGGCTGTGCCAACAAATTCCCTGGCAAACAACTAATTATGTCCACAGACAAAGTCTGACAAAGAAATTGCTTCAAGCCACAAGTCAGAGGCTTAACCATTGTTTGTGTGAAGTTACTTTTCAGCTGGTGATTGGGGTTGTTTGGGAGGGAATGTGGCTGGGAATCAGAGTCCTTTGTTCGGGACACAGGCCCTGCTTTAGCCAGCTTATGGAGCCATCCGTAAAATGGCCTGTTTGCTTTCACTGAACAGGATGGTGTTCACCTTTCTGCTCTGCTGAGCAGCATTTCATGACTTCACAGCCCGGGAATTAAACCCAATGCACAAAAGCAGCTTTGCCAGTAATTGTCTGCAGATTAAATTAAATGCCTGTTCTCATACAGTGTATCTGAATTGTATCAGACCCGCTCCTCGGTTTGCACACTTGCTCCTGTCAGTGAGAGAAGGCTGCTGGGAAATGTTGCAGTCCTTGGAAGCCTGTCCCTCAGTGATTCGATGAAAGTGCTGGGGTTATTGTGTGTTCAACACGATGTCAATTCTATTGTGTTTCATAATGAAAAAAATAGCTTAGTCTGCTAGTAAAGCACCATAGTGTCTTAGTGGTGGCAGCTACTGCCACTAGCTCTATTTTATGCTGTGACTTCTAAATTCCCATTGTCATAGTGCTTGGCAGGTTGAAATTTTGATTTTATTTTTGTTCAAAATTTTGAGCAATGAACAAAAGTCAGATTTTTTTTTAATTAGTTACCTTTGTGTAGAATAATCCTGGCTAGTTTAAGATATGCTTTTTTCCTTTCACTTTTGTGCATTGTATTTTGACAAGTGGAGAGTACAAAGCTATTAATTTCAGGAAGAAAACATTTAAGCATAAAATTAAAGAACCAGTCAGTTTCTGCTGGAGTGGATTTATGTATTTCTTTCTTCTGTTTTTATTTTCTCTTGACTGTTTACTGTGTAACTGAATTGTGCAACTGCCCCATGAATTCTTGACTCAGAATGTGCTGTAGCCTGCTTTTTGCTTAAAAAATGTATCTCACCGCTGCCTGTCCCGCTGGTGTAGCTGATGAATAACAGTTTGGGGCTCACCATCCCTTTTAAAATTTCACAACCTCTAATTTCTCATTAACAAGAAGCTTCATGGTTGCCAAACTTATCCCACCAATCTTTCAAAGACCAGCACGTTGTCACATTAGTTAGTATAATCCTTGCACACTTTCTGTAAAGATGTTATATCTGAAAGTCATAACTTGAGTTTAGGGTCATCATCAGTAAAGATGCAAAGAAAACATGGATGTACCTTCACATTTCTTGATGCAGGAGAATCTGGGGAAAAGTTGATCCTAATGCATTCAGCCTCAGTCAGATTCTACAAATGACCCTAAACTGATTTTGTGTTGGGAGTTTTTTTAATGAAAAAAGCCGAAGACCTCTCCTGTCAGAAGAATAGTCTATGATGACCAGACAGCCTTTGGCGTGAGTGTTTTTTAACATTAATATTTTCATTCCTCCAAGTTTTAACAGATTCTTATGAAACAGTTAATCAGTGGGATAACACTGAATCATTTAAGAGTGGGTCAAGAATTAAAGTACTATTTTGAATGGCACACAGCTTTCTAGTCAGAAAAGAAGATAGACTTTTGAAAATTAAATGCAGGCTAATTGTTTTCTATTAATATTTTTTAAAATAAAAGTATTAAACTTTGTTTAGTTGCATAAAATATGAAATTATTTACTGAAGAAAAAAACCCCACGTCACAACACTTGAGGAGATATCTTGTGCCTGCAGCACCAGCTGCACAGCCTCCTTGCAGCACCTCGTTTTTATTCTCAGCCTGGCTTTGCCAAGGGTATCTGGTTAGGAAGCTGAAACTACCAGTCCAATGAGAACTCGATCTAAAATGTTGTTGCCTTAAATGCCACAATATCAGGGCAGTACATACATGATCATACACATTATTCCACACTAGAGTTCACTGTCTTTTAATTTTTCTTTCTCTTTCTGCTGTTGCTAACATGGTACATTTGCTCCTTCCTGCTCAATCTCAGTCTGATTCAGCCTTTGTTTTCCTTCACATGACCAGAACTCTCACTCAGGCCCTTATCATTTCATGTCTTGACGGCTCCAGTCATCTTCCTTCTAGTCTCAACAAATACTGGCTTGCAACATGTGTGTCTTTGAAAGCATTTTTCATCTTGTTATGCTGGTGTTCCATTGTTCCCTCTCTTGTACTGTGGATTATTTCCTTTAACATTCTAGACCACACCTTACCATCTCCTATTTGCTTGCACTGCTGACTTTATGGCATCTGCAGTGCCAATCTTTATTGCCCTTTCAAGTGTCTCCAGCAAGCAGCTTTAAATTTCCCCCTGTGATATTTAATGTGTGGTATTAACTGAAAATCCCGAGTGCTATTTCATTGTCCTTTCATTCCTTCTTAATTGAGACCTCTAAATTCTACTGCAGTTTGACTAGATAATAACAGTGCTAACCTGACATAACACTTCACAAAGGATTCTTGGCTACTACCAAACAGCACTGAATTCAACCAGCACTAAAGTCAGCATGTCTCTTGTTAAATACACTGTAGTCATATGCCTTAAGTGAAACGTACCCACTGCAGTATTGTGTGCTAAAACTTACTAGGACAGTGCTGCAGCTGAATGTCCCATATCATTAGATATCCATCTAATGCAATTTCCTCTGTCTCTGAGTGCTGATTTCCATTACAGTGCAGGACACTTACAACTAGGCATTGCAGCATTGAATGGAACAACACTGAAGGCCTTTTGAGGATTCTGGCATAAGTCTCATCTGAGAAAGAAAATTAGGGTTGTATTTTCAAGATATTTTCATGATTAAGATAGGCAACTATTAGTATTTCCAAAGAAGTATAAGCAGCTTCTATAGTTTCTATGTAATTTGCAGATTTCCCTTATTTCTAGGTCCCTCTCCTCAGTTTCTGCTTGCCAGTGAAATCCCACAATTTTGTAAGAGGCAAAATATTTGGGTGATGAGCAAGCGGAAGGGAAACGTACCTAATTATCTACTTATGTATCATAGAGGCTTTGGGCTACTTCATTAGATGTTCATTAGTTCATGTTACAGTAGATACCAAATTAATCCTATTAGAATTTGGTATGTTACACAGCTTTGGAAGGGATAATGTGGGAGGCTTCTGGAAGGAGTAGTTTGTAGCCCTAGACTGCTGTGGAAGATTTCTTACTATCTTCATTGCAAGCTGGGAGAAGGAAGCCATGGTGTCCTAGGGATCATGAAGGAGATTACATTATTACAGAAAACAACAGTATTTTTGTTAGAAGCACATGTACTACCACAAAACAGCAATGCATTGAAGTACATTTCCCAAATAGGGTGATGGCAACTTCCTAGATTGATTGTTTTAGTTTTCATCCTGCTTGACCAGGGAGATTGGACCGGATGCCCCACAGTGATTCCTTCCAACCTTACCCATCCTGTGATTCTATGATTCCTAAGTACGTATTTCTTTTTCTGACCAATGACTGCATGATTCAGGAAATTATTTCCCAGATGCATAAACTTTGACTTTCCCTTCTGATCTAATTTTGAAGAGGGAATTGCGTTGAACTTCTCTTAAGCATTTTAGTTGAGATTTCTGTTTAATCTGGACAAAATAATCATAGAAACTGATTTTGCTTAATCACTACTATGGTAGAGCAAATTTTGATGCATTTAATTTGCAGGTTTATAAGTACTGTATGTCAGGGGTTTCTGATAACTTGTAATTGCAAAAAAACCTAGAGAAAAATTAATTTGAAATTTAAATGTGCAGATAAGTATTGGATGAAGAATTAGTATGAAAAATAGAAATTAAGGAGAATGTGGTAATAAAAATGGTAGGATAAAGGCTGTCTATAAACATTGCCATGTGTTTAATCACTAACAGCCTGTTAATAGCCTGCAAAGTTCTTATTGTATTCTGAGAGTATGCAAAACTGCAATAGAAAGTGTTTGTACATAAATTTAACATATTTAAAGAAACATTCCTGAAAGAATATTTGGGATTGAAAACATAATTTCTAGGCCATGTGATAACTGTAAGAAGGATGTCTTGTGAAATGGACCTTTATTAAGCTTGATGACCACAAAATAAAGATCCAATTAAGGCATTGAAAAGATAAAGAAAGACCATCTGTGAGGGAATTTGCCACAGATCTAATGATAAGCTAATTTTTCAGATAAAGTGAGTACTTTACTTTGCAGGGGGTAGAGCAGAGAAGTTAGAAATCATTTTAGATTGCATTTTTGCCAGGAACACGAGCAAACTGGATAAAAGCAGTGGAAACAATGCTTGTTTACATCAGTTTAACGTAAAGTTATAAACACATTCTTTCTTTCTACATAGTGACATTGCATTCCCCCTTGTTTCTGAAAATGCCTGGATTTGTGCAGGTGTATTTCTTACCCTGAAGTAAGAAACTGCTGTTTTCTAACAGCCAGAAATGACCATAAGCACTAAACCATTTTGTCCCAGAGGCTATATTAGTGTGCATGGCATAAAGTTTTGTGTGGTGGAGCAGAGGTAGCTCTTGCATTGCTTAACTGGAGACTGTTTTCTACTGAAAACCTGCTGAGTTAATTTTGTACAAACAGAGGTAGATACAGTTTATTTCATTCATTTTTTTACAGGTAAGTTTTCAGATTCTTGAAAGCAATTCCTTAACCAAGAAAAGCAGGTTGTAAACGTATTACTTCAGAGAGAACTAATTAGGAACAAGGTTGAGTGGTGATTAGAGGGCTTCATATGGCCTGGGATCACAGGATATCCTCATGGTCCACTCTGTTACTGTGGCTGCACAAACGAGGCTGCTGACAAAACCAAAGACATTGGTTTAGAACTGAGCCTGGGTTAGGTGAAGGTAATAGTGTGGTATTGTAGTGCCTTCTTAAGTGCTGAGCTTTGCCTGTGCAGATTGATAAGTCATGTAAATAACTGTTCAATTTGTAGATGAAAAGGTTCCAAAATTGCCCCATTTTTCAAAGTATGAGACTTTCTCATCACAGAAATCTTTGATCCTGCATATTTTGTGTGAGCAGCTGTGTTCAGCATGATCAGGACCAGTAACTCTCCTGAATGTTATTCAGGATCTTGTCTGTCTAAAGCTGATCAGGAAAATTAAAGGTATTAGGACTGTGTGCATCATTGAAGAATTTTAAATCCCACCTCTTGTCTTATATCCCCTTGTTGGGGCGCGTCGGGCAAGGGAAAGCGAGACACGACTCAATTTGAGTTAATGCAAGCTTTCCCCTTTATTATCCCAGACAGCTCTCTAATACACAGTAGCAATAATGTCTACATTCCTGGTTCCTCCTGGACTGAGGCCAGGGACTTTCTACATTCTCCAAGGTCAGTTGCCTTTGCTATCTCTGCACCTGCAAGCTCTGCTTGCACAGGGGCCACTTTCTCACATCCCCTTCTCTTCAGTGAGCTTTACTAAGGAACTTTAACTGCTTTAGCTTACATTAACATTGTGTATTCTGGAGCAAAGAGCTTGCTGTGTGATTCTGTATTCTGTAATCAAGATAAAGGACTTCAAAAGCACAAGTAGAAGGACCCTGCTATGGGATAAAGGATGATAAAATATATTCTACAAAGAACTTATGTATGATAATAAACATTGAGATACTTCATCTATGTATATAAAATCAATACCTTTCTGATCAAATCATTCTAATTTTTAATGATGTTAATTAAGCCTACATGCATCCCATTTTCTCTTCCCATTTTTTTAAACTTCTGTAGTTATATTATTTCAAAGGTGGCTCTAAATATGTCCCAGCCTTTGTAATTGACTTCTTTATTTTATCTAAGATTTTCAGGTATAGTTAAATATGTTTTCTGTGCTACTCAAGACTATAGGTGCCACCTGCCACGGCAGGACTCATAACTAATCCAGTATTTGCTCATCAAGTGAAAAAATTTAGTATTACTGTAAAGTAAGCTGCTTAAATACTTTGTTTCATCCATCTGCTCTTTTTTTCCTTTTCTTCTCAAAATACAGGCACATCCAGATCACAGCTAATTTTGATCCTGTCAGCTACTGAACCATATTTAACAGAGAGAGAGGTATGTCCATGAATAATGCTTGAACCTTAATTTCTTTGCCCAAAATGTATCTCTTAATTTTAGTATGTTTTGTTTTGCTTTCCTCTTACCTTCTTGGTATAATGGGAGCATCTTTAGGACAACCCTATTGCTGAGTGTCTTCGCTCAAGTTGATGAAATCAAGAGGCAGTGCAGGACTCATTCATTCAGATAAAGCTGTAGAACCTGTCTCTGAAGCTTTCCCACCCCCAAAAATGTGTTGCTTGCAGCTGTTTTTAGGTATAAAGCCTCAGTTCTGACCTTTTTGAGGAAATAATGAATGGTAGACAGTCAGAGGCCAAACACCAACCATATTTGTTGCCTTTTGCAATACTGTTTAAGTCAATTACGTTTGTGAGAGCCCTAAAACAGTACTTAATCCAGAGGTGGCTGTAGACAGAAATTGCCCCATCTTTCATAGCAATTTTGGTTTGTGGTTGGCCAATCTGTGAGCCACAGTAGTCCCACTGAATCCAAAAGTGTTGCCGTGGGTTGGGTTAATGTCACTAAGGGCAGAGGCTGGGCCTGAAGTGTGTGTATACACGTGTCTCTGTTTATTTATCTGTTACATGTTTTCTATATAACAGTCTGTCCTAAGGTATTCCCCTGTTTCCTGCCTTTTTCCAGTCCTCAGCGCTGATAACAACCATGCAGGCCTTAAATCACACTATGTAATACACACATCATTTATTCTGTCCTGAACATGCTTGATGGATTTTTATTAACCCATTGGCCTCTAGCTACCAAAGCACATACAACATTCTGTAATATAAAAGCAGTGGACACCTTGCTGGCATTTAATTAGTGTCAGTATTGGACCTATGGAAAATCAAATCTGCACAAATAAATGTCTTTTCTGCCGTGCACACACAGTTTTGATAGCCAAAGAAATGGGGTTTTTTTTAGGAACAATTGCCTTAGACACAATAAATGAGATCTATTTTCCAGTTTGGACACGAGTTCTTAGTCATTGAAGAGAAAATGGAAGGGGTTTGCTGGAAAATGATCCTATCAAAAGAAAACTCAAAAGATAGGAATTGCATTTCTGTGCTAGTAGAAGCTGGTATAAGATCTGTTTTGTCTTCTTTTAGAAGCCACTCAGACTTTCTGTGCTGGTCTCCAAGAGGCCTAGCTCAAAATTTGCTGTCAGTAAGCCTACTGGCATTTTACAAGCAAAGATGATCCCTACCAATTTCAGATAATGCGCTTAAACCTACAGTCCCAAAGAAAGACTTGTTGTTTAATAGTAGTAATCCTTTAATTGACTGGGTGTGGAAACACCACAGGGTGTCTTCTGGGTTCCCTGGTGAGAGGCTTTCTGTATAATCTGCTTTTTTATAAAAGCCCTGTTATAAAGCTCGGTAAGTTTTTAATCTGTTCTTTGAGTATTTGTAAAGCTACTGTGCTCAACACATGTAATGATACAAATGCACTTTATGCAGTGGATATTAAGAGTAAGTATTGGATGAAATAAGAGCTAAACAGAAGCCAGTGGAAAATTTTGTCCTTTGGGAGAAAAAGTGTTTTAGAACTGTGTCTAAAGAAAGCGAAATTGTTTTGGGAAGGGGAATAGAAGATAAGAATATAGATGTCTTCATCTTTAGCAACATTTGTCACCTAAGACATTTAGAGAAAGCATAAAACTGCAATGTTTTTGTGTCTCTTAGTCCCTGATGCTTTGTCCTTTACAAAGGACACTCCAAAGTAATTCCGAGTGTCCTGCAAGCAAGTGTGATGTACTTGTAATATTAAAATATTTACTAAGAATACTGTTTGCTATTCTGCCTTTCTGAGCATCTGAGAGCTGAATCAGACCGGGAATAACCAGCGGCATATTTTGACACACAGCAGGTTGAAGTGGCAGAATAATAAAATTATCCTGGCTATCCGCAGCTCGAAACGTTACATTAACTTAGGAAATCTTATGCAATATCTGCCAAATGTGTGATCGTATTGCAGCATATAAAAGTGCACTGAATTGTACCTTATTTAGAATAAAGTACATCAATACCTTCCTTGAAACTTTTTTTTTGCAATGTAAGGTATTTACAGGTAGTGAAAGTGTTCTTTCTTCATATTCCTGGAGTTTTAAAGCTCATTTTATTTAATAATTGTTTATTTCAACTGGAACTCCTATAGCAAGCTTGTAGTAGGAGGGGCTGGATCTAATTTTAAAACTGGAATGAAGTACTTAAAGCACAGAAATTATTCTTGGTGAAATAGGGCAAACACTTATAAAAAGCTACCATCAGAATTTTAGTTTTGGTTACTTTTTGTAACTAAATTTCTGCATTTGTAACTAATTACTTCCTTGTAGAGAACTTAAGGAAAAATGTTATCTCTTTCTGTCGATCTTTTGAAATATATTTTAAATAAATAAAATATGCTAATTTCTCTCAATGTAAATCAAGAGGGAGTAAATATATTCAAAAGCATCAAACTTTTGATGCTCTTTACCTCTTCTCTCTTTATTATTCTATCTTATTTATTATTTTAAACACTCAGGCATGTTTTTTTATTGGCCTCATAATTATGCGTATTAATTTTTTTTATTATTATTACTTTTTTCATTTGTCCTATTATGAACATTTTCCATTAAATCCCTAACATATATTTTAACAACTGAAATCTTTAACAGAAAGAATAATTTTAAACTTATTTTCCTTTTTTTTAAGTGATATTTTATGTTCTTTTTCTCAAATGCATATGTAATTTTGCTCTAGCACTTTTTCTGGAATTACAGGTTAATCCACTGTTTAACATTACCTGTCTCTGCCAAGGTGAGGTATTTGAAGAGAAATGAGAATATAATTTGATCCTCAATTTTACATGCTACAGCATTACAAGGAGGCAAGGTTTTTTATACTCTAATGATAAATTTGTTAAGAGATGCACCCATTTTAGAAGTTATTGATTCTGTAGGAATACACTGGGTTTACAAGTCTGATTTGGGAAAAAGTTTCAATCATGCCAAAGAACCAGCAGGAAAATCCTTAAATGAATGTTATGTGCATCTTAATTCCATTTTAAACAACATTATTTCCTGGCTATCACTGAAGTTGGGGTTAGCAAAGGGAGAAAATTCTTTTGCTGGGGGCATACATAGTACAAACTCTGTGCATGTTCTTTATGCACAGAGATGGGGCATTAATCTTGATTGTGTCGCAGAATCACAAATTTGGAGAATCACAGAATCGATGAGGTTGGGAAAGACCTGTGAAGTCATTGAGGCCAACCTATGACCCATCACCAGTGTGTCAACCACACCATGGCGCTGAGTGCCATGTCCAGGCTTTTTGAAGAAAATTTCTGACATTATAGAACTAAACTGAAATGTTCTCTTTTTTTCTTTTTTTTTTCTGCCAGTCTTACATTTCATGACAAAAACAGTCACTTCATAAGCTGAAAGAAGTTGGGGAGGGAGGAAAAATGAGGGGAAGGAAAGAGAGAAGCTCTCAGAGTAGAGTGCAGAGCTAAAGGGTTAGAAGTGGATTAGCTTTATATTTGGGTTAATGAAATCTAGGTTAGTGGTTATATTTTGGTGGGGGTTTTTTTTGAGTGTCTATCACAGAAGAAAAACAAATCGTAGTGGATCTTAAATTTTCTTCTCTTCTGTTTCTGTCCCCCAAAATTCATCTCAGAGAGAGTTACCTGAACTAGATCTACAACTCCTCTGCAGCCACTTCTTGCCATGCCAGGCATTCAGATGCCTGTGTTTGAGGTCAGCTCTGGTGTGGCACAGCCACATAACTTTTAGCTAGACTGCTGCGAAACACTCAGGTTGTGAGATAGCGCTGTGAGAAGCCTCACCTGCAGCCTCCAGCATTACACCTCTGCCTCCTGGCTGAGGAGCTGCATTTAAACCAGGGCTTTGGATTCCTGGCTTGGTCTGGCACGTGCCTCACTGCTACAACCTTGTCAGGCAAGATGGACTCTTGCCCAACTCTGTCCCCATTGCTGGCCCTGCTTTGCTGGCCCTGTTTGAGCAGTGGGGACTGTGTTGGCAAGGTCACTGCCCTGCCTGCCGTGCTGTCACCCCCCACGCCTGGCTGGCCTTCCTGCACAGAGCAAGGACAACTAGAAACGTGACATCTTCAGACAGGACGTATTTTGAAGCTGAGAAAGCACTAGAAACATTTCTGACTGCTTATATCTTGTTTATTGGGTAGCTTGCTGGTGTGCCTATTGTTCAAGGTGCTGCTCAGTCTCAACACATTCTACTCCTTTCTAATCATGGAGGAAGAGGCATTCTGGTCTCCTGCATTGTTGTAAACAAAATGACAAATATACAAATAGTAAATAAGCCTGGATCATTTGGTAATTTAAATAAAAGCCTCTGTGAAATACATATAGACATAGAAAAGAAAAGCGTTAACTCCAAGGTATGTTCTACCATGAGTTATGAGGAAAAAATTGAGGTAGTGAGTAGCCATCCCCCTTCTGTGCAATGATATCAGAAGTCTAAGGGAAGAGGAACTACTACTCTGGATGTTTTTCATTCCTATTGACTAATTTAGGGGAAATCCCTTACAAATCAGCATTTTAATTAAATTTTTAAGGTAAAGCTTTCCAATATAAGCATAGTTGATTTAATATAGATATATGTCTTGTGCATGTATTTTCAGATTAATCATAAATTTTTTTTCTGAAAGTTGGAATTCTACATGTTGAAACACGAACTTTTTGCGTGCCAGAAAGGTGAATTTTTGAACTATGCTGCTGTTTGTAGCTGTAGAGAAGCAAAGAAACTATGTAGGCACATGCCTGTTTATGAATGTACATATTGCTTGGAGGAAATACCTCAATTTGTATTAATTTGAAATTGTTTGTGAAACATGCCTGCAATTGGTACTGTTGTCCTACCCTCAAGTAGTTAATTGTGGTCATCTTTTATGATTCAATCCTGGAACTTGCAATAATTAGCCATGTTTCATCTGTCTCTATGTCCATCTGTCTTCCTATCATCAGGAACATATTCTTGCTATTGGCTTCTCATCCATTGCCAACCAATCTCCCTTTTTTCTCCCCCATCTAAAGAGTTTCTGGTCGATATGCCACCCCCAACTGCCTGATTTCTTTCCTTATTTCACTGACTACGTTGACTTATGCTTCATCTTCAATTATGGAGTTGACAGGTGAGAAATTTGAAGCCATTATGAAACATTGTGTTTGAGTGGTTCATGGCACATCCGTATGTCCTGGATTGAGTTTCATTTCAGTCAACAATAAGTCATCTGCTGGTGTGTATAGGAGCTGTTGTATGTTGTGTTTTACTGCAAAAGCACTTTTCAGCTCTGTGTTAGACACAGGAAAGCAAGAGAGATCTGATTTGCAGTCATACATCTTTGAGAAGGACACATCTGCTCTGGTGTTTAATAACTTCCAGCTGTCATAGAGTTTACAGTCTGTAAATGTTTTCCAAGACATGAATCAATTATCTTTTCAGGGAGATATGAATAGATTGCAGGATAGGTGTTGCTATGCATTCTTGACATTCTGAAAAAGCATGTGTAATCAGTAAAACTGCTGTGTGTACCCTCTAAATTTTAAGGCGAAATTTATAATTCTGGTTGTAAGTTTACATTCTGTTTGAAATACTCCAGAGGAGGTAGCAAATAAAGTAGTTCCATGAATACCTGCAAAAAAACCCCTCAATTTGTGCTCTTGGTTGTAATCATTTTTATGTTGCCCATGCAGTAGAAAGAGCAGACAGCTGATATGTTGTGGCTTACTCGTGTTCGTAAACTTTTTTCAGTACTTCTGTGATCCATGGTCTTGTTCCAGGAGAAGTTCCCACTGGACCATTCCTTTTCATTTTGAATATGTGTGGTGGTAGGCTAGATTCCATTTTAGAAAAGTGACTTTTAAAAAGTCCCTCTGGCAATGCAGGGTGTTGCTTTCAGATTACAGTTTTCATGTAAAAATTCTTTATCTACCAGCTCTGCAAACTTGGTCTGGTTACCTGGAGTCAAGATTGGGCAACCTTCAGTAGTAAAGACACAACAGGTAAATTGCTTCACACTGCTTGCAGACCTGGGGCACTAATTAACAGTTCTGTTAATGATGCATGAGGCAAAGCAGCCAGGTCAATAGATGAGACTAAATGCACGGAGAGCACAAGTTTATGGTCGGAATGCACTACTTCCATAGAAACACTTCTCTGACTGCATTTCCATTTTAGTCTTTCCATATTAGTTTAATTAGGAATGACAGTTTCGCCATTTTAAAATCTGCCTGACAGAAAATGAGTAGGGGTGGGAAGAACCTCACAGAAGGAGAGGGCAGGGTACAGGAATTCCCTGGGGGATGGAATTTTGTACACACAGCATGAGTCAAAGCCATCAGGGGCCTTAAGTCTCCTGGATCCCTTCACTCCTGCTAATTCCACTCCTTAAGTGTGTGGGCAACAGCAAGTAAGGAGACATTTTGCTGTTGGAGAAGAGGGAAATCTGCTGGGCTTTACTCAGAGCCACATGAAAAGAAGGAGAGCCTGCTTCTTTGTGACGTTATTTGTCACTGTCTAAGCATGTTATCCTCTGTGTGTGCTAAACCATTTGTTTTCCATGCGTCATGGCTCTGCAGCATGGGAAATAACATAAAAACTGGTATTACAATATTAATGTGTGAAGAGAGTTTCTGACTATTAGCTGAATTGGCACGGATTTCTTTTTCTAGTTCACTCCATGGACTAAAGGCAATTAGGGAAAAACAGGATCACAGTTTATTTTTCTCATTGGTTTGTAATAGGTGCTGGAGCTTATCTGCTGGCAGTTCATTAGATCAGGGTGTTTTGGCAGAAGCTCTTGTGTCTTACAAAGGCTGTGCCATATGGGATCCCAGCTACCCTGACTTTGGAAAATGCCCCTAAGTCTTACACAGCAACAGACTATTGACCCTTTGCGTTTTATGCAACCTGCCAGGTTGCTCAGAAATCATGTTTTCCCAAATGTTTATGGACTGTTGAAGAAATATAATGCCCATTTGAAGCAACACTGAAGATGTTTCAGATAGACCTACTGTTTGCATCACAGCTGGTTAGAGAAGGATCCCTGTACATCTGCCATCCGCCAAAGAGGATAATGTGTTTTGTAACTGGCATTTCTTATTAATATTGTAGGCAGCACACCTTGCAGATAGGGCAGGAAACAGAAATAGGACTCATGGTCTGATCCTGACTGCTGGTGTTTTGTGCAGCCCTGGGAAATTGGCTTAAGCTGTCTGGCCTACTGGCTTCTTACATTGTGTAATCAGAATAATTTTGTACTGCTTTGTCATCTTCTGGTGAGGGAAAAAAAACCCTGTATGTCTGTGTAAAAATTGCTGTGATGAAAAGCTGCCTATAAACTAAAACAATTAATGGCCTTGTAGAAAAATTCAATTGCATCTTCAAAACTTCAAACTGAAGTGAGCCTCACTTATGAGGGAAAGGGGATGTTGACAATATTCCTGCTTATCATTTAGTTCCTATCATCATTGACAGCAATGTTGACTGTGACTCTGCCTGCTTTTATGGTCAGTCAGTATTGCTGAGCTCTGTGTTAGAAGAGAGTGAAACAAAGGTCACTGTCTTCTGTGTGGGCTCTCCAACAACCATTTCTAACAGTCCCTTCCCTCGAACGGTGCTGCTTTCCCACAGAAACCTCCAGAGAGCAGAGAACTGCTTTATAGCAGTTGGTATTTAGACTGCAGTTCAAGGCTTTGAGATTCTTCACCTGGCACTGATGATATCTCTTTGTAGCTCCAGCTCCACAACCCTAATGCAATGTGCCAGAGAAACTGTCAGTGAAGCAAACACACGCCTTGCTTCTTGCTGTGCTGTTGTGGTGCACTTAATGCCGTGTGGTTGGTTATCTTGGGTGATAATGTATTTGACAGAGAGAAAAGACCTCTGCGGGGATAGCAGAGAGAGGGGCTTTTTGCTGTGAACTCATGTCCCCCTGCTTTTTGCAGCTTTTTGTCTGTTGGTGAATTTTAAAGGAGCCCTTGAGGATGTGGCACAAAATAAAAGCAATGTGCTGGCTTCCCTAGCACAGACTATCCCTTCACCTTCCTGCACACCCAAAGCTGCTTGCTTTTCTCTCATCTGGACCAGAGAAGGAACCCTCGTAAGGAACTGTGAACTGGAAATTGTTAGTATTCTGAGAGTTCATTTTCCCTGACATTCTGTTAAAGATATTTCTGTAAAATTCTCTCCAACCATTACAGGTAACTAACATTTTGTAATTGGTGCCACAAGCAGCTTAAATGGTTATCCAGCATTGTAGTACCTCATGCAGACTGATCTTCAGAAGCCATCGGTTTGTTCTGATGGACTTAGACATACCTATGAGGAGTGTAGGATGCAAGCTGGATTTAGCTACCAGTTTCATTCTAAGCATTGCTGAAACTTTCTTGTCAAACTGACAGTGTTCTGCCTCTTTTCCATGTTTTATGTGTAATAAGTACATGATCTGTATGAGGGGGTACTGTTATTTGGAAATCAGAGTTGATTTATATTATTTACTTATTTGAAAAATCTTTGCATCTAGTTTTGCCTTGTTTTAAGTTCTGATATAGCAAAGGATGTTTCTCTTCAGTATAAAATCCTACCAGTACCTAAGACCTGCCTTATTTGATTTTCTACAGCCAATAATTTTACTGCCACTAATTAAGTACCTTTTTTATCAGAAAACCTAGTGTAAGAGATATTCACTAACCATTTAACAACCACAGCAGATTTACAGCAACCGTAGTTTTGGCAGTACTACCAATACATTTTCATGGTTTTATCATGCAATAAAGCTTTGTTAGCTGCCTTTGATAATTCTGGCATAGACTATTACACGGTAGAGAGGGGCAAGATCACCTGGAGCAAGAAGGGTGAACAGGTAGTGGAATTCCTGCCTAGAGCAGGCACCTCACACTGCATAAGCTTTAACACTGCTGTTACCAAAGGCTCTTTAGTGCAAGCAATAACCAGACAACTCAACAGCTCTATTTCTACTGTTCTTCCCAGCCCTGGGCCATTATGACTCCACAGAAGAGGTCAGGTAAAGCGCCTGCCTTGCTCTCATAGCTGGGCCCAAGAATTCCAATGGATACACAATGGAAAGCAAGTGGACAGCCAGAGGGAACTTCTTCAGCCTGGGTGGGAATTTGGGCTGGTGTCTGTCTGTGTAGTGGCCACAAAGCATTAGCTGTGCCAGAAATAGAGATTTGTATGGACATTGCAGACCTCTGTAAGTAAGAGCAGTTTGACTGCGCTCTTGCCATTTTCTGCAGCTAGTAGGTCAAGAAGGCAGCTAGAAATAACCAAAACCAGTAGGATTTTACTTCTCCTGGGTCCTATGAGTTGCTAAGCAGATACTTTCAGTATCTTTAGTACATATATTCAATCCCTTAGACCTGTTTAATGTTCTCAGTGCTGTCTGCCCTTGAGAAGACCTGGAGGTGTTTGAGATCTCTGGGAGTGCTGAGGTGTTTCAGAGCTAGCTCTTAGTAACCACGTTGGTCTATTTCCCTTTGCTCTATTGAAATGGCCTTCCTGCTGCTACAGGCTGGGGTAGCTCAGGTGCAAGCACAGACATGTGGCTCTGTTAAATGTTCATGGATAGATTGATCCTCTTTGGAATAATTGCTTGCACTGTATTAAAATAAGAAATCAGCTGGAAAATTAAATAGTTTGTGAGAAACCAGTAGTTGACCTGTAGTAGAGCTGTGATTGTTCAGGTACGTTTTAGAATAACTTCTGGGCTGTAAAGAGTTCAAAACAAACTCTAAAATCTGTTGTGCAGGAAATAGTAGTGCTAAAAAGTTTATATGGGGTAATGAGTCTTGACTTTGTTTCAGAGAATCCTCCAGTGTTTGTTCATGAGTCATTGCAGAATAAACCTCTGAACGTTTTACCTGCTCAGATTGTTATACCCTTCCAAGCTCCTCAGCTTTCTGTACGTGTGATAACTCAGCATCAGCATTTTTGATGTTTCTCTTTGCAGTGGCAGCTGCAGCCTGGGGACCTCTCTGTGTTGGTGCCACAGCTTTGCTCTGTAAGCTGTAAGCTCCCTGCCAGGCTTTGCACAATCCTGCCTCCTGCAGGGCTGGCCTTCCCTTGTACCCTGTCCAGATTAAGCTCTCTGCCTGTTTTTTTTTTTTGCATCCTTTGGATCCAAAGACCTACTTACAACTGGGAAGGCCTGACTTGCTGGTTTACTTGACCTTACTCTGATGTGCAGTCACGTGCCTGTGGATCAAGGGTAGGCTCTGGGATCTGTAATTGGCATCCAGTTTTGTGGAAGGGGAAAGGTTCAGGGTCCGAGGGCTGTCTGTGTTTGTCTTCATCTGATAGAAACAGTGAATGTATTTTGGTTTGTTATTACTCCTCGAGCAATAATATGTCCCCAAACTTACTTCAGGCACAGAAAAATTCTCCAGTATGAACAAGCTCTGGAAGTTTCTTTTCTGGTAATGTTTGATATGAGACTTAACCAGTAACAAATTCATCAATTACCAGTCCTCTGCTAATCCTCTTGGAACATGACAATTATCACTTCTAATATCACATAAACATTGAGCTATGTTCACAAGTTTGTCATCTCTGCCTCTTCCCTATTTGAGCTGGAGAGAAGCAAAGAAAATTCCACTGCTATTGAGGAGGAGAAAGAAAGTGGAATTCCTGCTTTTGCAGCAGCTGCTGGTACCAAGGAGTGAAAAAAAGTTGATGTCTCTGGGGCTGGGCTGGCTGCTTCTGGCTAGGGAAGCAAAGCTTTGTGTGGTTTAAGGGGACACAAAAATACCACTTTACCCACTCCTCCCGTGTCAATTGAAACTGGAGAAGTCTACAGAGTACCTCAAATCCCTGACATTAAAAAAACCAAAAGAAGGTGCTAAGTCCATTCGCCTTGAAACCCCATCCACAGTGGTGTTATATTTTGTGTGGCTTTGTTAGTGTTTTTTTAAGGGGCAGTAAAGCTATAAAATTGTTCTCCTACTTCGCATTTTTGGAGTGATAGGATTTAACATGAAATTCTGGTTTGTTTCACCCTTTGATAGCCCATCCGAGTGATTTACACAAACTTTTACAGAGGCACCACCATCTCTGGTGCTTTGTTAGGAAGCCAAATCCCTCCAGGTGGCTTAGACAGATGCTTGCACCTCGGCTACGCCCTGGTTTGTATACTGCTCTAATAGTTACTAATTACCTATTCAATGTCATTACCACGTTTCTGGTTTTGGCACAGAACTACAGAGCAAGTTACAACAGTCACACAGAAACATCACTGTGTATTCTGCCAACGCCAGAAAATAACAATTGTTAGGGTGCTTGCAAGGTATGTTGAGCAGTCAGTGTGTGTACTCAGCTCTCAGAATGTGTGTTTGTTTTGGGCTTTCTGCATTCTTTGTGATTTGTTTCTTGACTGGAATTGAAGAGCCTGAGTTCTTACTTCTTTCTAAGTGCTAGAGAGCAGATCAGCTTTGGAGAAACTGTGTATTTTTTTACAGTTTGAGATCACTCAGTGGACAAAATGAAATCTCCTTGATTTCCTTGGACATTCTTCAGAAATCTGTGAATTTTCAGAAGGTGTATGCTGAATATTATTCCAAGTCAAAGTTATCAATAAGTAAAACAAGAAAACCCCCAACCACAAATAACTCAGTTGCTTATATTGTTAGAAAATATTTATTGTGGAAGGAAATAATTCTTAACAATATATAAAGGAGAATAAGAATTTTTTTCCTTTTCATTAATTCCCCTGATCCTGTTGTGTACGTGAGACCCATTTCCTATCAAGGTTTTAAACCCCGTTAATTCCCATGTTCCTACTCCTTTCTGAAAACTGGTTTGTTGTGAATTTCCCATAGAGAGAGGCAATTCCAACAGCTAAATATCTGGGCCAGAGCTCCCCATTAAAGCAAATACTCCTGGTTTTGGTGCTCAACAGCCCTGTGGGCATGTGCCAGAGCTGCTCTGCACAGGGTAACCACACATGAAATACTTTTCCTTGCAGATTGGGTAGAATTTCTGCTCTGATTAATTGTACGTCTGCAGCAGGAAGTTTTCCTGGCATAGGATGATTAGTGGTGCAATTTGTCTTGGGAGCATTGCTATGCTGATAACAGACTGGTTTATTTTTATAAAAAGCAAGAGTGGGAGCACTTAAGAGGGTTTGGCTGGCTTTGTTAAACAGAAAAAATTATAGTAAGAAGTCAACCAGTCCCCCTCTAGTAAGATCTTATCTAGAGTGGAATACTTAATTTTTATGTTTAAATTGCTCTTTGGTTTTCAGAGTTCACTTCCACATGAAAGACACAATTAATAATTACTAAAGCTATTGTCTGGGCTGCCTTTAAGGCAAAAATCCTTGTTTGAATTTATCTACTCATAGAAAACTCACATTTTGAAATGTCTTTTTTGTCTATGCCATCTAGTGACTCTAATTCCTTTGTCCTTCTTGGTTTACAAATAGTCCCTGGAAGAATAAGACTACTGCTCATTGTGAATAAAGGTAAAGGAATCAAGCCCATCATTGATGAAAGAAAGTACAAATTCTAGATCACAGGACTTGAACCCAGCCCTTTCCCTTTACTGCTGCCAGGAGGGAGCAATGTGTCTCAGTCAGGATAGCCCAATCCTATGTCTTAATCATCATATTACAGAGATTTATTTGACTTATTGTGTCCTCAGTGGTGATCCTGCATGTACCACTGGTGCTTCTAGAAATGTAACTCTTTTCTTTTGCACAGGAAAAAAAATCAAAGCTTCCTTGCATTTTTTTCCCACTGAATTGTGGGGAAAGTTTGTTTCCTTATGAGTTCACTGGAGAAATTGTGTGAGAGGTCAAATAACAACCATGTTTAGCCTCAGGTTTTTAGTCCTTTTAAATATGAAAGGAAGAAATTTTGTGTTTGTGGGTGAGAAAGGGCAGCAGCCAAATAGGATCCTGGGGTAACTCTGCAGTGAGCGTCCTCAGGGTCAGCACTGCTGAGAACACTGGATACACTCTTCTCTGTTGTGCTTCTTTTTGGACAATGTCTTCTGAGTTATGGACTAACATTCTCTCTAGGGCTAAGTCAGATTGTAAAGTTAAAGTATTCTGGAATGGGAACACATGAAATTCGACTTGCAGACTAAAAAACAAAGTGTGCTGACCTTGTTTTAAAAAACCTAGAGCGTTCATTTTGGTCCCTTTAGAATAAAGTTGTCTGCTTAAAATTTCATTTTAAAGCGTTTCATTAATTTATAATATAACATTTATATATTTATTTATATGATATATTATATAAAAATTTATTTATTATATAAAATAAATATATTTACTAGATTATACAATATAATAAATATATTTCTATTATTATATTTTAATTTATAATATATAATATTTATAATATATAATATAATGTTTTATAATTCCTGTCAATTTCTTGGCTAGGTTAGGAGCATGCAGATGTACTTAGAATGCTCCATGGCTTTAATGGAAGCAGGAATTTGAAGTACTTGGAACTGATGTGTTTGTTGTTACCCAGTCAAGGAAGCTGGCAGATGATGTTACAAATTTTGGAAGAATTGTGGTTTTGCAGACAATGAAAGCAGTAGTTAGATCACACAATGTCGAGATAGTACTGCTGAGAACATAATTATGATCGGGTTTCCGCTGCTTAACTGATAAGTAATATTAAAACCGCAAATAAATTATAATTGTAAGGCAATAAATCACACAGCCCTGAAGTCTGACATTGGCAAGATCAAAAAGGCCATGTGAGATCTTGCATATTTTTTTTTTAAAGCAACTGTAGGCACTGTACCATCCAGGCAAACAAACCTTACAAAGACACTCTGGTTTCGAAGTAACAGTTTGCAATACAAGCTCTGAAAATCCAGCAGAGATGAGCATTTGCTTAAAATTCTGGCATTTGGAAATTATTAATTTCTATAATAATGTTACTGATTTTTTTAAAATGTGCACTCTATTTTGATTTTTTAAAAGCCGTATTTCCATCACCTGAAAGCCTTGTAAGTGCCTTGCAGTTATTCTGTGAGCTGGCTGGGATGTTTTTGACAGACAAAATTGTCTGGCTTTGCTTTGCAATTATATTGCAGCAACATGGTTTTGGCTTAAAATGTTCCTTTCTAGTATGTTTATTCATATAAGGTTATTTGCAATTTTTCTTGTACAAGATTTTCTTTTTATTTTGGTACTTGGAAGCTGGAAGTGTTCTGAGAATGAAAACAAGATTTTTGCTCAAAGGTGACATACCTACTGAGTACTTTTGTGTTACTTTGAGTATTGTAGAAAAGAGTAAAAAATGGGAAAATGGTGACAAGAGCACTTGTGTGTCTTCACCCCAACCAGCTTGAGAACTGCATGTTCTCTTGTGGTTGGCACCTAGTACAAAAGGATTGCTTGAGACCAGAGGTATGCCCACAATGCCTCCAGAAAATTCAGATTATAGCAAGGATATCTGATTTTCTGAACTGTTACTGCTTTGGTGTGAAAAAGTTATTTGTAGCTACTTCCTTCTCTGTGATTAGAACGAAACAGGCAAGTTCAGCTGTTTGAGATTTTCTGATTTTATTTGTAGCTGTTCTTGGTATGCTTTGCAAATATTTGCATTGCTGCCTGCTCTTAAAATTAAATTACAGTGCTCTAGTATCGAACAGTGATAAGTTTCATAGTTATGTATGCGCTGGCCAGGAGCCAGGATACTGCAGGAGGTGAGACAGTATGTGTGGTAGGAGGGCAGATAAAATACACGTGGCTACAATGGAAGAAAAGGCCATTAAAATGTAATTTCTGAGACTTTGGTTATTTTAAGGGAGTGATTTTGCAATTGTATGGTGATGGAAGTGCTAATTCTTGGCAGAAGAATCTTGTAGTACTTTTGAGATAGTTTGGCATTCTACTGTCCCCTTTCAGTTGATGTTTACCTGGGATGATTTTTGAAAGAGAGAAAATGTAAGATTAGATACCTAAAAATGTAAAATTACTGCTTGAGACCTACAGACAGAAACCGACAAAAGTAATTTTTTTTGAAACAAACAAACAAATAAACCACAATCCTCGTCTTGTTGTAACATGAAGGAGCTCAGTCACCTCAGAATATCTAGGAATTGAATACATTTGTGTGTGCAGTTTTTATTCCTGTAAGTCTTTCATAAAGCAGGAGCCTTCATGCAGCCTGGAGAAAGGCAGGAATGTATGTACTTGGTCTTTTGTGATGTCACCAAAGAACTTTTCTGTGGTTTTCTCTACCACTGTTTGTATCTCCTCACTGCTCCTTGGGAATGGTGGTGATGATGTGAAGCTGAGTCCAGCTCCAGCTCTGGGTTTGAAATCCTTGTGTACTTTTGGCCAGTGGCTTGTGGCTTTTGTCCTTAAGAGCAGCAGCAATCAGGCTACAACAGAGTTGCTCGGTAGCTGCCTATGCCAGCTCCCCAAATTGCTAACACCTCTGCTATCATATAAAAAATACTTTCAAAAATATCTGAACCAAGTACAGATATTAACTGAACAAGTTGTTTTTTGTCTAACATCACTGAGACTTCCATTACCCAGCAGAAACTCAGTGTGATGGAAGAGAAGCCATCTAACTCAGTTTTGGGGATTTCATGCTGCTCTTTCTTATTGAGTAACTTATAGTGGTTGGAGAGTGGGAGAAGAAGGCCTAATCTCCATTAAAACACTGAGGAACAGTGAGGGAGAACTTAAGAGGCAAAGCCTTTCCAGCATCAGGAGTGGTCTGGAGCCAGGAGAGGACATGTGTCTGCAGCCTGGGGCTACAGGCCAGTCACACATTCTTAGCTTTTCATGAACTTGGCAAATGGGGCCTCTTGAGATATTAAGCTTAAGTATTCCCAAATAATCAGAAAGCTACTTCAGATACTGAAGTTTTGAATTCTTCTATGGTGTAATAATGTTGATTCAAAGGAAGATGGGTAATGTTAAATATCTCGATTTCTTTCAGTGTTTCAACCAGTTTCAATATGATTATTTCTTAGATTTGACACTTCTTCTATGTGTTACTAAGGCCTCTTTCCATCTAAAATTCCAAGTTTACATAAACATAAACCTAATTTTGCAGTTGATTTGATGCAGTATGGCCCCCCAGCAGGTATGCAAACATCTGCTTGTCCCCGTAGCAATACCTATATGAAGGGTAAAAACAGAATTAATGCAGCAGGGAAAGCTGTGATTTCATAGGGAAAGGGTTAATTCACGACAGGAATGCCTTTTTAATTTTAAGGAATAAATAAAGGAAACTGTTGGGGTCTGAACAGCTGTCCAAGGGTGTTCAGAAAGACTTGCAAGCTCCTATAGCAATTAATCCACATCAGGAGGGGATTGATTTGAAATTTAAAACACCCTCCATGCCTAAGGTGGGACCTGCATAAAGTGCTCGTGAATGGGGTAGAGAGCTGGTTTGTAGGAGTGGGAGTTAAGTTATGGATGTGAAATCTGATTTTTGAATTTGCAGGCTGGACTTTTACGTCTTCATCTTCTGTAGTAGATCAGTAGCCTGAGCAAATAAGGAGTGAAAAATATCACAGATAATCTTAGACTAGTATAGACCATAAGAAATGTAAATTACTTGATTTTTTGTATTTATTGCCAGATCCATAAATCTGAGGTTTTCTACCTTTGGTAATCAAGATTTCTTAAGTAGACCAACAGCTTGAAGAACTTAAAACTCTTTTGGTATTCTTTTACAATTTGACTCTATTTTAGCTTGGAAAATAGGTTAATTTGTTTTGAAAGGAATTCTTGGGGGTTAGGGAAATATTTATAAGGAGCAGAATATGCTGTTCACTGTAGAGTAAATCTTGGAAATTTACCTGCAGGTGTATTGGTAAAACTGTTGCAAATTTCTGAAGGTTATTTTTTTTCTGGAAATAAAACTGCAAGAAGGTGTTTTAATAAACCCCAAAAAAGTTAATTGAGATAATAACATGTATTATAACATCAACCACAGTAAATGACCAGCCTTATGGAAAAGATTACTTTTTTTTTATTTGACTGGTCTGAGCTATAAAAATTATAGTGACATTTTCACATTTGAGTAGGAAACATCCTCCAGTCCTCTGGTTGTGGCTTTGCATTTTGATGGGAATATTCTATTCTCAATTTTTGCCACTGTTTGTAAGAGGCTCTTTGCCTTTTCCATGATGATTTTTTGTCTCACAATGAAATGCCTACTGCTGTCTTTGTCCTTTTAGCTGTCTCCCTTCCTCTCCTCAGAAGCCCAAAGTGAAGCTCTTAAGAAGAAGGAACTGAATCCTCTGACAGCTTTCCCCTGCAGACCAAAATGAGCTCAATCTTTGCCTTCCCACACAAACTTCAGGTGTCTTTTTTGAGCTGGATGAATACTTATGTAAAAATCTCCTGCTCCTTGATGGAATTTTCCCTGCTTGTCTGTAATATTATTCATATAAAAATATGAAATTATGCATACTTGTCTGTAATAGCAAGAGCCTCTAATGACAACAGAAAATTGAGGAAAGGTGGCTGGGAAAAAACACTTGGGTTCATGTGTCTGAAGTGGCTTTTTTTAAGCCTTGCTGTGTGATGTCAGATCAGGGGCAGCACAGTGTGTTTCTGCTAGGAATCCTTCTCAACCTGTATGGCAGGGAGAGAACAGAGCTGAAGCTGTTTTGAACAGTTTCACCAGACAGCCACGGATGTATCATTGCATTAGACACTGATAACTTTGATTCTTTGGAAGGGGAAGGGGGAGAAGGCATTTAACTGCAGGTGGAGTGGAAGAGTGTGGGAGATGGGAGTGGAGATGGAGGTGTGATCATCAGAGCCGCTTCCAGTGAAGACCTCTGTGTCATCAAAGTACAGCAGCAGGAACATCAACAGAACGGGGCTCCTGCTTTGGATGTCAAGCCGGAGAGGAGGGTGAGGGATAAGACATTCCTCTTGCACAAAAGGACAGAGGTGGCTCAGGAAAATCCTCACAGATGGAGCTAAGAGCTTGGGCTGAACAAGATCCTGGGGGAAAAAGGGACCTTACTGGGAAATACAAGCTAGTACTGCTTACTCTTGTTTAATTTTCCTTTTTGGAGTTAAACATTTTGCTGTGGTAAACTTGGTCTTGCATTTTCTTGTTTGAGCATCTCATAAAGTACAATCTTGGGTGAAGTTAGTCGGATTTTTCCCGCTGTTGCCTGAGTCTAGACTTCCCATTAGATCTATGCCATAACATGCTCTAGAATCCCCTAAGGCAAGGTCTTCTGAGCAGGGTTTTCAGAGGTGTGCTGCTTGGCCTGGAGAGCAGGGAGTGGGGTTTGCTCAGGAGGCTGTAAGTCAGTGCATATTTGGGCTAGAAAAGCACTGTGCTCCCCACTTTTGGGATAAAATTGAGGGCTTACAGGAATAAAACTGCCTTGGAGTCCTGCTCAGTCCAGAGAGCTGCTGGTGCAGACTAGAGTTTAAGGGTTGATATTGCTGGGAAACCTGTCATAGGAGAAATCTCCTGTGTGGGAATGCCCTGCTGTAAGAGAATGAGTAAACTGTTCGTGCTTCTGGCAATGTCCAAACTCACACTTACACATTATTGTTTCTCATTTTAAATATGTTTTCTTTTCTAATCTGCAAGATCAGATGAATAGAAGATTTTATGCAACTATAGCATTTTTTTATGTCAACTCTATGCTGAGTGATTTAAGTTTATTACCCACTAAAGCCTGAATATTTGCACTTATTTTTCATGGTATGTATTTTGGAAAATATACTAAATTGCTCTTCTCTCATTAGTTTAAATAAAAGAGAACAATTTGGCATCTGTAATAATCCAACTGACTGACTTAGGGTGGAATGGCAATTCCTTCAGCACAAGCGTAAACCAGGGGATTTCAGGAAAGTCAGCATCGCCACTTACTGAGAGAAGCTACGCCAGTTCAGGAACACAAATATTTTAAAAGAAAATTCTTCCAAACCTGGCCTGTATTGTGTATTAGCCCCTGGCTGGCTTAATTTATCTGGCACATGCTCAACTCTGACACTAACTGATTATACTAGTCAAAAAAAAAAAAAAGAGGGAGGAAGTATATAATGTCTGCACCGTTGTTTTTATACGTACCCCTTCTGTGTCATAGAATGAGATGCTGACAGATGGTAATTAGTCACCTGTTATGGCTGTTGATTATATGCTTTGATCTAAAATTTATTTTGCTCCTCTTGGCAGCTGAGCTGATTCTTAATCCATTGATAAAACCTGCCTAATAAGCACTTGCAAAGACACTGACATCACCAGAAACAGACTGCGCTGGTGAGATCATGACCTGATGTCCGTAAACCCAAAAGAAGTCTTGTGTTCAAGGCTTCAAGCAAAATGCTTTTCTGAGAAGCAAGTAACAAACAGCTTTATTCTTGCTTGGCGTAGTTTAAGTCTGATGCTTCCTTGTATTTGTTTCAAATGTATAAATAAGGAGAGGACGGTTCAAATAGCTGCTTTCCTATGGAGAATTTGTACTGTGCCGTGCTTTGCTGTGTATTAAGACTATCAGAAACCTTGTTTCATCTTCCTTAATTATGTGTGTAAACACATTTTCTTGTCATGGAACAGTTTTAAGAAGTGAGCCATTACCTTGTCTTGGGGTGACTCTCAGTGCCTAAACAGAGCTGACAGCTCGCCAGGAGAAGTGTAGGGAGCTAAAACATGGTGTTAGTTTTGTTTGGGCTTTTTTTGGGGTTTTTGTTTGGTTTTGTTGGGGTTTTCTGCGAAAGGTAAAGCTTTCTGGGTTTTTAGTTTGAAGGTCCTGTCACTCATTAAATTTGTGACTAATAAGAACCAGTTAAAGTAATCTTAATATATAAACCTTAGCAGAGGGGAGTTATAAATTTCTGGTATCTTGAGGACTTCATTGTATTAGCATTTTAGCAAAATCAGATCTTTCCTCCTAAGCTGCATGGCCATCTCTGGCCAGCTCTTACTGTCACCAAGCTTCCCAGAGAGAGTCACATGGTACAGTTTCCCTTGCCATCAGCTGGCTGGCAGGTCCCTTCATTCAATTATCAGGCCATATTTTGTCAGCATGGAAGCAGCATCTTCTGCCAGCTTTGGGAGCTTTCCAGTCCTGGAGACCTGCAAGGCAGCAGTGTAGGAAAAGTGGCTTTTGTTTAGCATTCTTTTTGTCTGACAGCTTGCTGGATGTCCTGTGAAGGAGTCTAGGTAATTAATTTGAACCAAGTGGGTAAAACTAAGAGACACGATACCCTAAGAGATTGTCTCCTCTTCAAAGATCCATCCTCTAACAAAATACTGGAGTTTCCACATGAAAGACGTTAGATTCCCCCACAGGGAAATCATGTTTATTTTAATGCAAGAAATATGAATTAATGGAGATTATAATTGGGGACAGAGTTCTGGAGTATTTAAGTCTGAATCTGGCTGTAATAACTCATGGAGGGGTGCTGCTCAGATTCGCATTGAGTTCAGAATAGCTCTTCTGTCTTTTAAGCTAAAGTGACAAGGAAGTCAGAATTTCTTTTTCTTTATTGACCCTGTGACTGTTCACTCGAAAATAGAAAAAAGTATTTTTATAATTTTTGTCCTACATAATTATGTAAGGGAGGTATTTATAAGCGTCTTTGTTCCTGTAATCTTTTTTATCTTGATAAAGCTAAATCTAATAAAATTCCTGAGCAGATATTGAAAACTAGTTCAAATTTTAGAATTAAAAAAAAAAATTAAATGTACAAATTCATCTTTTTTTTTGTTTGTTTGGCAGAGGAAAGGCTGATTAAAAAATATAGGCTACAGGACTGCTGGTTAAACTGTAAATTACAGAAAAGCATGTTAAGGCATGACATTGTTGCACAGCTAATGATCATTCTTTTTTGGCTTGTTGTCTCTAGAGGCATACTGAAAAGGGGAGGAGAGTGGGGTGAAGCAAGCAATTTAGAGCTTATACTAAATAAATACTGTTAGGTTTGAAAAACAAAAACAAACAGAAAAAAACAAACACAAAAGACAAAAAACCCAGCCCTCCAGAGACTCCCCAGCCCCTGGAAATCCAGGACAAAAATACTCCCAGAACACAAAATCTGTTCCCCATCAGATAGCTGTGCCTGCCAGACCTGGGGACATGTGCACTGCCAGACATGCCGGCTGTCACGCAGCCCTGTGGGTGATGGCACTGCCAGGGATGTCTGCACAGCACAGAGAGGGGACAGCAAGGGGTGTGGGAATGCTGGCAGGGAATAATGCTTACCTGAGACCTGCTTTTTCTGGGGGAAGAAAAAGGAATTTTCATGCATGTATTAGGGGAGAAGTTAATGTATTTTATCTCAGGAAGTTCTCAGCTGAGGAAAGAGAATTAACTTTGTGGGGGTTTTCTTGCTTTCTTCTTGGGAAGGCTTTGGGCTTCCACGTGAGATGGATAAACACAAGAAAAAAAATCCCCACAATTTAAACACACACTTCATGTATTTCTAAAAATTAGTTGCAATAAATGTTCATCCTCATTACTGTAAATGTCCATTACTATGAATATTAAAGAATCTGATCTTTAACTTCTGAATGAAAAATATACATGTTTAAGTGGTATAAGAAAGTGAATTAATTGGGGAAGGTCTTAGCAGTTTCAGTATTCTTCTTTCCTTCCTTTGATAGTATCCCATGGAACAGTAAGCTAGAGGAAGAGAGATTCTTTCCTCCCTGTCTACCACTTCTTCTGCCAACCTGGCAGCTCTTCCTTCTGACTCCTTTCTGTTAGGAACCCTCTCCTCCTTTCACCCAGCTGCCTTCCCCACCCATATACATGCTTGGATCTTCAGTCAAGTCTGTCCTTGCTCTCGTGCCCGTGAAGTGTTCAGGTGCTGCTTCCACCTCTTCTTTCCCACAGATCTCCATAAGAGTCCTTTCCCTCCCTGCTTCACATCATCTCTCCCTTCACCCCGTGACACTGCCCGTGCCTGCTCTGCTTCCTACTGCTGGTAGAACAGCACTGGATTTTGCCAGTTCTAGTTGAGGATGAGTTGAAGTTTTGTCTATGTTAACACGAGTCAGTTCCAGGTGTAGCAGAAAGCACCTCAGCTCCCCTTTGGTATTGATGCCATTCAATGCCCACAAAGTTAACATCCTTATTTAAAAGCTGCAGTGGAAAGAGTCCCCAGTGAGCCAATCCCCAGTTCATAGGCAACGAATTACAGATTTTCAGGGCTTTAGATGAGGCCAGCTATGTTGTAGCTTCATATGAAGGATGTTAATGAGAAGATGCAGTGGTAAATAAAGCAATTGATGCTGTAATTCTATATTATCTAAATTTTTTTTTATGATGTTCCCACACCCGTGGAGTTTTGAATGTTTTAACTTTAACATTTTCTGAATAGTAAGTTGTCATGATTGATGCTCTAGCATCTAAAAAAGATGGAAAGAATTTGAGATGATGGTATAAACCAGATTCTTAGCTAAATGTTGTGAGCATTTTTGCACTTTGACACTGAAGTTGTCATCTTGGATTGCACCACTGGCAGTCCTCGCAGGTGATTGAGCCATTCTCTTTCTCAGAGTGTCTTAAAAATAGAATATCTTGTCTACTACCATCTTCTGATTTGAAAGTATTGTTTTACAGCTGTAAAGAAGAAGGAAATGTTTAAAACCCAGATTGAAAACACATGTTCATCTGGAGAGAATGCTGAGATAAATTCAACAGCTGTGGATTTGCCATATATTTAGGGCTGTGGCCATGAAAACTTGAAGTAGTATTTTTGGTTTGGGTTTTGGTGGTGGTGGTTGTTCTTGTTTTATTCCTTTTAGATAAGCAGATCATAATAAAAACTTCTGAGGGTTTTTTCTCTCTTTACAACATTAATGATGAATATGACACAGTAACAGGCAAACTGGTTGCAATGCACGTGCTGATGAGGGAGGCCTAGGCCAGGAGTCAAACATTCCACATTAGCCTGCAAGATTGAAATGTTTGTAGTTTAGAGTTTTACACAGTTTTGATTGGAGTCTATCCAGATATTTGCATGCAAAGAATTATTGCTCAATGACAAATTGTGTTGATACAGTCTAGTATGTTGGGAAATTTCCACTCTAGTATGGTCGTGTGCCAAGTATGATACCTCTTGGGAACAATACAATAAATGATGTATTTGGCCTTGAAAGATTAGTGGACAGCAAAAGCAATTTTCTATAATTTGGAAAAATCACAGATTCTGTATCTCTAATCAGAGGTGATTCTCATTTTTGCAAGTTTGTGCTAAGATTGTAATACAAAAAGCTGAAACCCTGAACTCCCTTGCAGGGTTTGTAAAATACTCCTCCCCTTAGGAAGAAGGGTCTGTGCAAATAGCATTACTTGGGCTATCTGTGCTCCAAAGTGTGATTCTGCAAACGTGGTGCTGAGTAGCACCTTCTTCCTAAACAGACCAGATACCACTGAGAAATCTTCTTTGTGTGCTCTGGTAGCTAACAATTCCATTTAAAATCTGATCTTCTCCCCTTTACCTTGTATTTACCCTAGCTGAAACCAGGACAATTTTCTACTCTCTAAATACTATTTTGGAGTTTGTTAGTGGACACTTGTTTCTGAGTCTCACTCACCTCCCAGAGCTCTGCTTCTTATCATGACAAAGCTACTGAAACCTCTGGGTGACAGTAACCCACTCCTACAGTAAGTGCAGCATGTCTGGTAGCACAGAGAGGTGATTCCATAAAATAATGAGAGAAGCTGCAATACTGTGAGGAACAATCTGATGCTGAAGTGCCTCTGTAGAAACATTCTGCCTTAGAAAGCCTGAGCTTTCTGGGCTGATGTGTATTTGACAAAAAATATTTGAAGGAATACAGATCTGACTGTTCTGGATTTTAGCACCAGCTACTGAAAATAAGTCATGCAAGATCAGTCAGGAAGTTTTAGTATGAAGTACTTAAGAGCTCCTCAATGAGCTAGATTTAGAGCTAGTAGTAATAGGTTTCCTGCAGTTGTCCTCTCTAACTGCCTTTGCAGCAGAATCTGCATGGAGGAAATTAGGCCTGAAAGAGAGATGTGAAAATTAAGTGTATTTGTTGTATGTAACAGTAGCATTCTTCTGCCTTTTTGATAAAGGACACATATCAATGGCATAAAATATTAATTTCTAAGCTGACTGGCTGAAAGAGAGGGAGTCTCACAATTTTCAAATCAAGTTTTGAGGCTGAAAATTCATTTTTCTTAAATGGACAAGTGATATTTGGAATTTCAGTACTAACTTCAATGGGAATCTTTCAGATTCTTTAATTCACTTGTACTCTTTGTGAATGTGTTTTTTATTTGGCAGCAAACCAATTTTAGGAACAAGGATTACATCGTGTGTTTTGTGATGAGATTACACTTAGCATTTACAGCATTGCATGTTTCTGTTGGAATATCACTGACATCGTGAAGTAAGTTGAAAAGGCTTAACTTTTAAAATGACAGCTGAAGTCTTAACACCGAAATCTCTTTGATGACTAGATGAAATGTTTTCTGTTGAGAAGGAGCGATATGGGAAAAGAGAAAGGTGCTAGGGGGATTTAGCTCTCTGTCAACGTTTTAATTGCACAGCTCACAGGATTTAGTCACTCTCCCTGATCTTACTTTGTGCACAGCTTCTCTTTGCTTCCGTTACATTCTTGTGTAGCTGCTGCCTACTGATCTCTGGGCATGTCACACTAATGTGGGAAACAATGGTGTCAGTACTACTTTAAAAAGAGCTGGGGTTTATTTTGGTCTTGGTTTGGTGTTTTGGGGGGTTTTGTTCTTTTTTAGGCACTGGCAAGGGAGAATTTTTCAAAGTAACTTCTTAATAGTCGTCAGGCAGAGGATTATAAATGTTTTGTCAAGTCCTGTGTAAACTCCCACTTTGTGGACTCTGTTGCTGTGTGGTGGGTTTTATTTCATGGGCCAGTTTGAATGATGATGGCTCTTATGTGGTGTGTCCCATGGTTGCATTGTGGCTTAAAATACTGGCCTTGTGAGGAAAAGATAAGCGTCTTTGTTTTCAGGCGTTAGTTCTGTTTGAACAGAGACAGCGATATCACTCTTAACCTGTTCAACACCTTCCTCAAAACAACCCTCAGCCTACAGGTAGACTCTCTGCCTGTCATGAAGCACTTTGGCTGTGGTAAGGCTCCTAGAAACAACTAATAAATCTGCCAGGCTCTTAGAACATTGTTTTTAAGCAGGGTTAATAGATACAAGCATAAATATGTACAATCCTGGCTCCTTCCTCTTGCAATCCTGAAAGACTGGAAATACTCACATTTAAACTCAGTAAATGCATTGTTTGTATAAGTGAAAATACAATTTTAGTAGATTTCTAACATGTTCAATCTAGTTTATTTACATACTGAACTCCGTGAACAATTTCATCCATTCATAAATAAGAGGTAAAGATGCTGCTGCAGAAATCTCTCTGAGAGTGATAGAAGCTGGTTAAAACTAGGAAGAAAATTAGAATAATGGTGCTTTACTATGTTTAGTAGCTTAAAGTCAGCCAATCTCTTCATTGTTATGATGCGAGCACATACAACTTGTATTTTCAGACTAGCTGGGTTTACTTGTAGCACAATGCATTTTCTAATTAATGCTGTCCTTTGAACTGTGAAGTTTTTTCTTCATTTGCACTGCTTTTTTTTCTCTGTTGTGTCTTAATTTTTAATGCCTCCCCAAATCTTCCTGCCCCATTCTTTCTCCCCCAACTCTTGTCATTCCTTTGTGTCTACTGAGAAGATTCTGCTGTGTGCTGTCTCAGAGGTTCATGTGAAATGAGTTCCTGACCTTTCTGCTTCCTTTGAGGCAGTGGTCACTTCCCAGCTGGCATGAACTGTGTAAATAAAATAGCTGGGAGCTCTAGGAATGGAGGGAGGGAGCAGGAAAACTCCATGAGCTTGTGGTTCAGCCCAGGGCGATGCAGCCAGTGTGTGGGAGCAGGGTTTTTTTGTCTTTCCCTTTGCTTCAGGAGCTAGGGTGAGCAGCCTCACACCTTGCTCTCCAGAGCATGCAGGCAGTGAAAAAACACAACATCCAACCTCCTTGGTCTATGGATGGCATCATAAAGTGCTGGCACCACTAGGGATATCTCCATGTGATATTATTTCATAGACTTTGCAGCAGGATATTTCAATAAGAGGGATAATAACTGGTTTTGGCTGACTGTTTTAAAATCTATTTTTGTTATGGACTGAATGACCAGCTACAATTTTCTGTAATTGCCTGTAGTTTTCCTAGGACTTAGGCGAGCTCTTTTCAGTTAGCCTGCTTTCTGAAGACTTTTCAGGAAACAAATCTCTTCATGAGGAAGGAGAAAAAGAAGGCAGATCTATGAGGAACTGAGAAACAAAAATCCTCTAAATTCTTACAATAAACCACCAATAATCCAACATTTTCTGTAATGCAAAACACTGCTGCTGCTATTTTTGCTGAATATCATGGAAGAATGTGACAGGGATACATAAACCAAACTGACTTACTTTTTGATAGTAGACCTCATAGAATTTTCTTGGAAATTGTACTCATCCTCCTCTTACAGGTAATTTTTTCTTAGACAAATACCTTTGCTGCTCCAGCATGCAGTTGCTTCTTTAGTGGGCTCTCCTAACACAGCCTAGCATTTCTTGCTGCAAAAGTTGGTAACACTATCAAAACTTTCCTCAGTTACTCACTCTTGCGAAAAAGCGTTGCTCTGTTTTTTCTTCCTGCTGTGGTGTTTTTCAGTGATTCATTTCTCTTTGGAAATATTATTGGGCTTGATCTCATCCTTAATTTGCTCTGCATTTCTCATAAGCTCGCAGCCTGTTGGTTTCAGAAAGGTGCCAGTGTTCGTTTTTCATTTGAATTGGTTGCTGTTTACAAGCCAAATGCTGACAGATGTGCTTATGAGAGCCTCACCATTGTCTTTCTGCAAAGAATGTTGATTTTTATGGTGGTTTTTATGGATTTATTGATACCAGGCCTGTTGGTGTGCATAGCTCAGCTTACACAAGGGATGCAGGACAAGACCTCCATGGGGTTCCAAGACCTTTTGAGAAAGGCTTCCAGCTCCTTTCAGGCCTTGACGAAGTTACTTAGCGGTAAAACTTCCACAAGTGGAAACTTGTTGGAAGGAAAGCAGATCCAGGTGACTATTGTGTAAATGTGGGGAGACCTTGTCTGAAAGGTTGTTAAACAGAGAGAAAATTAGAAGAGGGTAAGTAGATGTTTTAGCTTGTCCTCAGTTTCAGGCTCTTTTTACATAGAGAGAGTTGTCTGTGAGAAGTTGAATACGGAGATAATTTTGCACTCGTGATGGAATAAATTTAATTAAAGTTATTTATTCCTCTTTTTCCCACAAACTTTTAGTATCTTTATGTGTCTGTTAAAGGGTCTTTAGAGTAGAAGAGAAAGCATATGCTCTATTCCCCTTTACTTTTTTACTAGAATTAATAAAAAGGCCAGATTTCAGATGTGCTCCAAACCACTGGGGACATGTGAGCAATCACTGATGGGGAACTGGCTTCCACTTGTAACTGTCTGTTGGATAGAGCAGATTTTCAGTTCATTTTGATTAGAGATGTTTGGAAGAAACTGTTCTTATCACTGTATTTTTTTTAGGATTTGTTGGAGAGATCATACTCTTTGTAGATTTTTTTTTTTAAGAACTACTCAACTTCGTCCCTCAGTGAGATTCTTTTCTACCTGGGTGGCTGTAGTTTCATTTTATGCAAAATATGGGTTTTTACTTTGGCCTGTTCAAAGAAGTGTCACCTCACACACAAGTACCCACACCAGCCTTAAGGCAAAATATCACTTTACTTTCCAGAATTTTAGAGTTAGAAGATGATACTCCTCCAGCCCCAGTCACAAAGCTGAAAGGATTTCAGAATTTTCCTTAGATCTATGTTGTTGACAATTATTTTCCTTCCTGCAGTATGGAGAACTTGGATATGAGAAGTCTTCATTCCTAAAAGAAATTCTGGTGAATTTTGTATTTATTTGATTTTGAGGGAATAAAAATTCATAAGTAAATGAAAAAGGTACCAGAAATACTTTTTTAATAATAGATTTCTGAATATATTCAAAATTATTAACAAGTTGACTTAGCTTTGGCTTCATATAGTGAACTAATAGTGAGAGAATGTCTGAATGTTTACCTTGTTCATTTTTTTAAGCATCCTGATTGAGTTCAGTCTGTGACATTTAATAGCAAAGTAGCTTTGCCTTTTCTAACCTGTCCTTCCTCTTGGATTGTGGAGTAGACTTTCTGTGGCGTTATCTTCAGAGAGTCGTGGACTGTCAATGCCAGGTTACCTCTCTCTGGTTTGAGTTTATCAATACAGTCTCACTTTTTGCTCCTGTTGACCTTGCAGGAGGTTGGGAAAGGAGGAACAGCTCGAAGTGTGCTCAGTACCTACTGAATTAAAAGAAATCACCCGTATCACTGAGATGAGTACAATCAAAGCACAATCCTGCTTGGATTTCTCCTGGATTGGGATGAGCTGTGCAATGCGTAGCTGGCACTGTGCTGAGCAGCAGCTGTGACATTCCCTGAGAATCCCAGTTTCAGGTCAATAACCCTGTCTCTGTATAGTACACAGGAATTTCAATGCATGCCATTTCATTAGTCCTGGCTGAGCTGAAATCAATACGGGCTCCTGCACTTCTGAGCAATATGCTGTATAAGAAACCATGCCAGACAATCTCCTGGGGGGTTTGTGTTTGGTTATCACTCAAACCATTTGTAACACGAACCACAGAGAAACTCCCAGCTTTTCAAAGAACATATTCACTGAAGTTCTCGGTGGGTTTCAGCACTGCCTTGAAGGCCAGGGCAGAAATTATCTTAAAAGTACAGGGGGCAAGATGGAGGTACACAGAAGCATGATTGTACCCAGTCATCTGAGACACATGTCAACAGCTTCATGCTACACGAGTCAGGTATTCATGTCATGATTCTTACATTAGTGAAAAGTAAGTGTGTTCTTTCAGGAGGGTGTAGACAAGGTATAGAAAGGTTAAATCACTGGCTACAATTGCTGTAAAAGAATAAATACGAGTGCGACAAGATGAAGCACTACTGCATTATCTTATTGTTCATAGCCCACAGAAAAAAGTACTTCTGTCTGTTGGTGCTAAAGGTTGGACTCGCTTATCTTGGAGCTCTTTTCCAACCTAAATATTTCTAAAGTTCTGTGTTAAAATGGATCGTGTAATTTGATTTATAGAAACGAAGTGAATTTAAACAAAAAAGTGTGCTGTTTATCAAATGCTTCCAAAATTTGCGTTTTGAGGAGGTACAGAGCAATTAATAGTGAGTAGAAAAGAGTGCTCTTTCATCTGATTATCCTATTTGAGCCTTGTACTAGCAAACTTGGACACTCTCACCAGAGCAGAGATGCAGAAGACAGGTTTTTGTAGCTCCGAAAGGGTGTTTTACTATGGTAGTGACTACTGCAACATAATTTTTATATATTTTTTATGAGGGTGATTTTGAATCCTTTTTGTTTGTTGTGTTTCCAGCTGTATTCATGCTCTGCCCTTCAGATGGCTATTCCCCAACAGACAAACACACAGCTTGAGTATCTGAAGCAACTGTGAATTTTTGGCAATAAAGCTGTTTTCTTGAATCAGAAGAATGAGTTATATTCAAACAAGTTATATTCAGAAAAATGGCTTGGCCTTAAAGATAGGTGGTGTGGCTATAAATTTACATTTCTGGCTAACTGGTGACTTCCCACTGGACATAAGGTATGGAACTGTGGGACAGTGTCCCTACAGCCCTGTTGTTGAGCACTGGGAGGGGTAAGTGTTGTGTGCCTTCACAGCAGCAATTTCAGCAGAAGTGAATGTGTTCTGAACATGAGTCTGGTGTTCTAAAAGGGGGTGAAAAAGCCTGCTCCCAATTTCTCTCCTCTGGAGTAAGTACCAGCAGGGATTTAAAGGAAATTATGGGAATGCTCATGTGAGTCTGCAGGTGATTCCTTATCCAAAGCCATTGTCCTGTTGCTGTGACTTGTCTCCGTTTATTGCTCTCCTGAAAAAATGCTTTTTCAGAGTTGATGTATTGGATCAAACCTGAAACGGGCAAGAAATTTTCTTCCAGTCACTAAAAAGTCACTTGATATTTCAAAACTTATTCTGGGGATTTGGGGAATAAAAACATTTAATTTGAATGTACAGATTTTCTTTTGTGAAATATTGGAAGGCAATATGTGGAAGTTGGTACTGTCCTCATTGGGAGACCCCTGTGATTTTTCTCATGCTAAGACTTTGGCTTGTTTCCAGAAATGTTTTTCTATTTCTCATTTATGGAAATGTTTTAATATTTTCTTTAATATATTTTTAAAATTATGTTAGTTCACTGTGGATGCTGGAAGCATGCAGCAGAGAGATATCTCAGCTTTCTGCCAGTGTCTGTGAGAAAGGATTGCTTTCTCACGGACTGTGGGAGAACAGCTGGGAGATTTTGTAAACTATAGAATTGTTATTGATACAGAAAGAGAAAATATCTGAAGTAAGTGTTATTGGGATCCAGCCAATCCCTCTGAGGGGTGGCTGGTCAGTGAACCAAGGACCTTATGCCAGTCCAGCGTGCTAAGGTATATAAGTGAACCTGTAAGTGAATAAAGGGTCGACCTTATATCATAACAAGTTGTCCATGTCGTTCGTCCGGTCCCTGCTCGCGAGTGACAGTTCACCATCATCTTTTTCCCTGGAGGTCCCACATTTTAGTTCTTCTCAGATAAGAAATTATATCTGCATAGACATTCAGATCATGCTTTCTAGTGTTTGTCATTGTATGGGAAAATATGGGGTCCATAAGATGATAACAGAGAAAATTTACCACAGCTGTGATTTTGGAAAGTGGAGAATGAATCACTTCATTTTCCTTGTGAATCTTGTCAGTTTTGTGGTGTAAATGCTTTCCCTAAGTTATTCATACTTCTTTGAGAGGAAGGATCTGTTAAGGACTTGAAAGGTGATTCAATTGGGAGTTCAGTGACAGAAGCACCTTCCACCAAAACCAAAGGCAAACTGGTAATAAGATAATCACTGTGACAGTCAGATGCAATTAATAGCAAAAGAAATTATTCATAAAATATAACCTTAAGTCCATTAATTTCTATTCAGGTTTATGAATAGCTTATAAAAATACAGAAGGACTTAGTGGTATTTAGGTTATTAGAGTTGTGAATGTGAGATGAGAGAATTCTTAATGTGTTCTTTAGGAGAGAGAATTTTTTTTGTCATAATGCAAATCTCAGTGGTTTGAATGGAATCGAGAATGTGTTGCTCACCTCACGCTCTTCCTCTTTGTATGTTTTTGGGATTAGATTTTCTCACTATTTTCTCTGTTTGACATTTCCAAATATTACATATTTTTCACAAATTGACTTCTGTAATGCAATTGGAAAGATTTATTCTATATTGTTATTGTTGGAAAAATATAAAATTGGAATAATATAAAATAGCATATATTTTTTTTTCCATGTGCCTTGCAATGAATTCCTCCTTTCATTGTGGTCAGTAAACATCAGAATGGTTTTTCCCAGCAGCCGTGAACACAGAAGTTATAAAATCATGAATTCTCATAGGCATTTACTGTTAATAATCTTCAATACTGCTATATCAGGAAAAAAAAAAAAACCCTTTCCTACTAGGTGGTAATAGCAGAAAATAACCTAATGAGTTCAAAATCAGCTGAAGTGTATTTAAATTTAGGTTAAGTTTTAGGAAAAAAAAAGATACATTTTGGACAGGTTGGACAATTAAAAGCAATGTGCTTGCATGGTGCATCTTTTGGGGTTTGTTTGTCTTTTTTTCTCTCATTCATCACAGACTCTGGATCCAAGCATTAGTTATGTTTATCCTTTAATCCTACTGTCTGGGTTTGTTTATGTAAGATTTATTATATAGCCAGGGTGGGTAGTTAAATGAAAAACCAAACCTGACCCACACTCAGTGCAAGAATACCTACAGATTACTTTACACAGACAAGTTAAATTCATTCTCAATCCATTATGTAAGAGTTGGGCTCCACTTTTCCTGAGCCACCAAGAGACAAAAATTGCTGCCAGTTGCATCTGTCTTTTTTGCACTTCATTCTCTAAAACACGGAGAAAAAGGAGCTGGTACTTTTTCTATAAGTATTTTCTTGAGATAGAAACTCACTCAATGGCCATGTTTCATTGTGCAGTTAATTAAACACTATCATAATTGAATGTGCCTGCTACTGGCTGCATGCAAATCTTACCCAGCAGGAGTTTTTTTGGTCCCTGGTAAACTTTACAGAAAATAATTGATAGATGCCAAGAGCACAGGACTTGGGTGAATGAATATAAAAATCCACCACGTTGTGAGTGCTCCCACATTTTTTGGACACGAACCCAATTTCAATATGTATAAATACATTCAATCCCTAATATAATTTATTTTAAGATATATGTTGATATTACAGCTTGTTCTGCTAGGGCACTGCAGTTGGTGGTTTTCTTCCTGGTGCTTGCCATTTTTTTTTCCATTTATTTGATGAATGTGCTGAAGCAGACTGGAAATAACTAGATTCCCTAATTGTCTGGACAGTGACTGGATTAATAGTTGTGGAAATCACAGATGTTTTCACTCTCTGCATGTTGTATTCTGTCCTCAGAGGGCAAGTATAGAAAAACTGCAGTGGGCTTGTCCTGATGTGTTGCTGGGAATTGCAGATTAAATTCATCCTGGTTTTAAAGACCTACATGAGGTTTATTAATCTTTAAAATCCCACTTAAATCCTGTTTTAATGTCTTAAGTAGGATTTAAATGATGTCTAGTAGAGGCCTTTTGTAGAGAGGGGGAAAGAAGTGACCCTGCAGGTTACTAGAAACATAATATTTTGCAATTTCATCAAGCCATATATAACAGGATGCCAGGGCCATTGATGGACTGACCTTTTGTGAAATCCAAACTGCATATTTTATGAGAAAATAGATAATTTCTGCTTCATGAAAAAACCCCAAAGGAATTCCAATGATGAAATGACCAAGCTTAGGCTCTTAAACTATGGTTATTGCCAGCTCCAAACATTTGGCTACTCCCTCTGGCTCCCTGCACATTTATTTAATTTTAAAATGTTTCACTTCAGTTTAAAATAATGTTTTGGGAGGTTTCTTATTCCTTGGAGTTTTTAATTGCTGCTTGTGAAACTTCTCTGCAAGCAAAAGACAAAGTACATTGATTTCAGCGTTTGTCCTACAGTGTTTTTAAAGTTGTATGAAGTAACTTGTGCAAAACATAAACTGAGGAATTCTCCTTCCCCCCGCTCACTTGCTTTCATGCCTCTATCGTTGCATTTTCATACTGTTCATTTAGAATCTATGTGGAAATGTCAGTTTTCAATCATGGCACCTTTAGCTGGGACTCAAAGAGGTTAAAAATTCTAGAGAACGCCGTAAATCTGAGAGCAAATATGGAGTTAGGCAGTTGTTCTGGGCTGTGGTATTGGTTGTATAGAAGAGATGTAAGAAAAGCTTGTGCTGAAAATACATTTTCACTCAGGTCCTGTGTTGTTTCGTGGGGCTGATGTGGGTGTGTGGTCCTGTGGACAGAACAGGAGAGTACAAGCACGGCAGGAACTCTGACTCTGCTCCAGCTCTACCATTAACTCTCTGGGCAAACACAAACCCTCTGCTGTTCCTTCAAACTGGATAAAATGCTGACTCCAGAAAGGTCCAATAACCTTACTGAGCACACATTTGGTATGCTTGAAATTCTCAGAGAAGAGATGCTACGGAAATTTTAAAAATACCCATAATTATTCACCCACGCTACAAAGCTTTGCTGGTATCCCAGCACAGCTATGCACTGAACCGCACAGATTTTTCTTGCTGTATCAAGAGTAGGTAGTTTTGGCTTACAAAAGCCAGAGTAGTGTTTGATTTGCAGTTTTAAGAAATTAAATGCTAAGTGGCCCATCTGTACAGTGTATTACTACTATTACAAAATATATTTAGGGTAATATTGAGTATTTTTTGTCAGCTCACGGTTCATTACAAAGTAAGTCTAATTAATTGCTGTCACACTCTTTAAGGTGTGGACGAGTGCAAGTTTTACTTAATTTCCCCCCGTAGGCAAAATATTTTTACTTAATTACGTGTAATTTTCTACCTTTTTTGCTCATCGTCTTGTACTAACAAACAAATCAGGACATATGTTTGTCAGAATGAGCATGAACTGACAGCAGAACAACAAATCAGTGGGTGGGCAAGTGTGGAAAATGTTTTTTTGAGGCTTTTTAGGCAGACAGATTTGAATTCTAAGACTGACTTTCTGCACCTAAGCCATTCCTGAAGTAATGAATCAGTCTTGAGGCATAATTACGAAGGGGGTTTTAACACAATGGAACAGGCCTGCTAGGTCTCCAAAATAAAATGGAAATATGTCAGAGCAGGTGGGGTTTTTTTCTCCATGAATTATTCTGCTGAATTGAAAAATATACATTTAACCAAGTGTTACTTTAGTCAAAGCATAAAATAAGAGGAAGATTAAGTCATTACATCTGCAGAGAGTGATTAAATTTATTTGGTCCTTGCTAAACACAGATATTTTGTGTATAGGGAGAAAATGTTGCTGATAAAGATTATTAAAACAGGATGATAAAGTAAGTATTCTCCATGACTGCCTCTGTTTGCTAATTAATTAGAAAAGTGTGTTGCTGATTGTCTTACAAAATTGGGCTATAAATCATTAAAGTTTTAAATTCCCAGGAAGTCCATGTTCTATATGTGGGCTGTCATTTGTGATGTCTCTGTTTGTGCCACGTGCAGCAATTGAAAGCAGTTTGGATTTAGAAGGATTGCACTGCATTCCCTCTGTGACTACAGCAACCTACAGCTTCAATTAGTGGTCAAGCCACCGTAGGAGGCACAATACATTACTGGGAGTAAACACAGGATGAAGTGTCCTGCCTCTGCCTTGAGGAGCTTGAAACTGAGAATGGACTGACAGACCACAGGCAAGACAGCAAAGTGCTGCAGGCACAGGGCTGATGCAAAATGCAGATGTCTTTGCAAGAATAAAATTGTTTTATCTCCTGTTTTCCTTTAACTTCTTTAAGGGCAGTCATTCTGTTGACACTCATGAGTTCCAGACCAGGATGGAAGAGGAAAATTAGAATGGGCATGTCAGGAAAGGCAGATTTTGAGAGGGATGAGCATTCTGTGAGTGCTGGTGGCACTGATGTCCTGACCTAGATGGCAGAGTTTTTGCTTTGTATAGTTAGACCAATATCAGTTCCTCAAAAGATCTGACAGCAGCATTAGGGTAAGAAGGAGATCTGTAATTATCCAGCAGGCGCGTCCCAAACTAATAATTTGAAACCAGCTTGAGTTTCTCTGGGAAAATGTACTGATGGCATGGATAGCAGAGCTCCCCTCAATACCAGGGGAAGCTTTTCATACCATCTTGCATGCTTATCAGGCACCATCTCATTTGTTACCTGAGCTTGCTGAGATGATTCTGAAATGCATACCTGTTGCTGTCCTATAGCATAGCAACATACCCCTTGCATGTCAATCACAGAAGTTTCAAGTCCTCTAACAGGTCAGCGTGATTTGAAATACCCTCTAGCTGTCTTGTTACTTGTTGGTTTGGTATTGTTCCTCCCCTGAGGAGGTTCATTATTGGTTTACTATCATGTACCTTGTTTCATGATTGGTTCATTCTGTTATCTCTACCTGATGATGTAACACTTTAAAACTCTCTGCAAGAGGACAACTGGGGTCTCTCTGCTTTAGCTCCCCTTCAAGCTAACTGGCCCCTGCCCTCTCGAGGGCAGGAGAAAATAAACTTGGAATGCAGCTGACAGAGTTCCCACTCTTTTCTCCGTACCTTCCGCTGCTGGCTACAGCATGCCTACATGCTGTGAGGAGGCGTTGGGCTGCACTGGTAAACTGAGGCACGCAAACCTCAGTTACCACCTTCCAGTCGCTAGCTCACGCGGGCTCGGACCCCGTTAACCTGCAGACCAGGCTGGGAACAGCCCGGCAGGCAGAGATTTTAACACATACCCTGATAGGTTAGCAAGGCATGTTTAACAAGCTGCTGTCAGTGATCCTCTGTCAAATGAGAAAGTTGTTTTAATTGCATTTCTGCAGGATTTCCTCTTTGGTTCTTGTACAATTCCATGATACCCTTGATGATAGGGATGGTAACATAGGAAGGGTGCATATTGAATTGACGGGTGACACTATGCTACAAGGAACTGGAAAAACAGGAACAGCTTGGAAAACTGGGTAGTAAAATAACATTGAGAAAAATAAAATTATTAGGAAAAAGTATCAGATTATGCACTTAGGAACAGCTAAATGGCTATTCTGAAGAAAAAAATGCATTAAGAATTGCTAGGGCTTCTGGTGGACTGTGATGCAAATAGTGGCTAACATATTTTTTGTAACAATTACAAGTGGGGATATTCAAGCACATGTCTCATTTGTAGCAGATGTAGAGTGATCCTCCCCTCCATTAAGTGCTTTTATGGTTTCATCTGAGCTACTGTTTCCTGATGTTAGCCGCAAGCAGCTAAGTCAGCAGCAGGTTAAACACGAGGAAAGGTTTTTGTTGATGCTAAGAGTAGTGTGGTGCTGGAATGATTGCCAGGCTGTGGAGCTTCCACTGGAGATCTCCAGATCTTCGCTAGTCAGGTGCGAGTTGCCTGCACGTGAAAAGAAAGGGTGGGGGCAGCCCAGTTGAAATCTTAAACCACTTTCATCCCTGTTTTCTGTGATATCATTCATATACAGGTACGAAAGCCCTGCTGTGGAGTATTCTTACAATCCATTGTGTGTTCTTAGCCCGTTGATGTGTGATTTTAGCGGGATATAAAGTGGGAATCCTGCCTGCATTGCCAGAAGGCACTCATATTTTGACACTTCCATTCAGTAACATTGTCTGAGAACATTTTTGAGGAATGGCAGGCCTACACACCTTGGATTGCACATGTATTTACTGACTCTGCATTGTACAGGCTGGGTGTATTTAGTTTGTGGCTCAGTTCATTGTGGTACAACAAGTTCTTTTACAGGTTCTGTGACACCTAAGAGCTTGCATGGGGATCCTCCATGGCTACACCAACAATCACATTTTTGCTGGGATATGATGTTTGTTTGGGAGAAGTTGGAAGTAAAACAAAATCAGGTCTGAGGTTGGGGTTTTCTTAATAGAGTGAAATATATTCCAGATAAGATTTACTACACTCTGAGGAGGACATGATTTTGCATCTAATTCCTGTGGGAAGGGAAAGGAAGTTTTTTAATATTTTGGCAATATCAAGTGTAAATTTTCAGGTATTTGAACACAGCAGCACTGAAGTTATGTCAGGGGAGGTTTAGGCTGGGTATCAGGAAAAGGTTCTTCACCCAGAGGGTGACTGTGCACTGGAACAGGCTCCCCAGGGAAGTGGTCACAGCACCAGCCTGACAGAGCTCAAGAGGGGTTTGGGCAATGCTCTCAGGCTCATGGTGTGACTCTTGGGGTGTCCTGTGCAGGGCCAAGAGTTGGACTTTAATGATCCTTGGGGATCTCTTCCAACTCAGGCTGTTCTATGACTGCAGGTCTCTTCCAGCATTGATGATTCTGTCAAAAGTACCATCAAATTAGTAGTAGCTTTAAACTGTAATTTCGTGCCTCCTGGATAATCCTGGGGAAGATATGTCATTTCAAAGAGCTAATTAAACAGTGGGAAGCTTTTTACATGTTTTCACAGGGTATCTCTAATATCAACCAAGAGACTCAAACAAAGATCCTTGTAAAGAAAGAATACTGGGGAGGCCAAGATGTGAAAAACTGGTTGGATGGCAGTTGGTAGCTGACCTGCCAGAGCTGTCTCTAGAGCTCTGTCTTGTGCCAGGGAAGGGTAACTGCTAAGAAACTGTGTTTAACAAAAAGCCAAAAACTCTTCCCTAGCTGTGCATCAGGTTTTAGGTGGAGTTGCACGAACTACTTTATCATTGTGTCCCTACTGCATTCTCCCAACCTTCTCCATAATCCAGGCCATGAATTATAGATTATTTTATAGCCATTGTTTCAAAGAACTGCTTATCCCCTAATAATTACCTGCAGACATGCTGATACATATTGAGTTCTAAAAAAAAAAAAACAGCCAGCACATAGAAATGACCTGAAGAAAGCAGACATTTGGCTGCTTTCATTCAGGTTAAATGAGGTAATATTTTGCTGCATTATGTCAATTGTTAGGAAGCTCAGGATGACACCACTTCCTAGGGTTTAAATGATTAATTAGAAGCCTGGGTTGAGACGTAAAATTAAATGCTTGTACCAGTACAATCAGCTTTACTTTTTGCGCACTGAAACTGTAATAAACTGCTTTGTAAGGGCAGACATTTCCTCTAGGATGAGTGGAAATTCAGCTGGTATGCAGCTCTTTGGCAAGAGATTAAACAAAACCTAAGTGCTTAAGTTATATTTTCAAAATAATTCTAAACGACAGGACTGTTTCCCTTTTCATTTTTGCTCCAAAAATTAGAGGCCTTTTGAGTGGGTTTTTTTGTTCGTCTTATCCCTTTACATTTATAATGTCTGATACATATTTTAAATGTCAAATTTTATCATCTTTATCAGCATTGGAACTTTGGCCGGAACTGAGTAAAAGAGGATACTGTGAGCAAAGCTGCCTTTTCACCCAAGCTATTGATAGTTGTCATTCCTGGTTGTTATCGAAAATAAATTAATTTTGCTGATAGGCTAAGTATTCCTTCCCAGGTGGGAATCCAGACTTTGCTTTTGTTGCCCAAAAATGAGTAGGTAAAAGCACCTCCAAACTGATTAGTTCTGGATCTAGCATGAGGCTGGGAGCGTGTTGGCTCAGTGTTCTGGCAGAGCTCACTTGTCACAGCCTGTAATGGTTCCTGGGCACATGTAGGAGGTGATGGCAGGAGGAGCTATCACAGCTGTTCCCTTCTGCAGGTCTGTGGTTTGTGGTCTGGTCGTAGAAAAGGACACTTGTGTGGGCCCAGAAGTCTAGACCTGGGAATATTCTTGCTTGTGATTGAGTTTAGAATGTTCTCCCACTAGATAACAGGACACCATGGAGCTGTGGGGAGCTGTGGGATCCTGGAGTGGTCAGAGGGGGCCTTGATTTCCAGTATGGAAAACCAAAGGAAAGCAAGTTGGGGAAAATTCATGAAGAAATTTCTCGTAGTTTATTGAGGCTTATATCCTCTGTGGTTAATCTGTAATGGGAAAAACCCAATGGGAGCTGACATGGGATTTGAGCTTTTGTTTCTTTTTTTTTCCCCTTCATTTGTCCAGAAAAAACTTCTAGATCAAACAATGTAACTTTCAAAGCAAATATTTAGCTGATTTATTTTTTAAGTTGTTTTTTTTTTAATGTATACAATGTGATGGTGCTGGTCACAGGTTTTAGAAGTGGCCTATCCAAGCAAAACTTTGGACAAGGGAATAAGCACACTTTCACAGATATGCACATGGAGACCAGCAGTGAGGAACTGGATTAGAAGAGGCAGTTTTGAGAATAAGCAAGTCTGAAGCCTCAAAAGTTACAGCTGCTCTGGTGAAGTAATAGCTTACCCCCCTGAGGACATTACCTGACACTGAGAGAGGATTGTGTGCTGCTAATGACTGCTGCAAGAGGAACATCCTTTATGAGAGGTGGGGCTTGGCAGAGCTCTGAGGCAAAATCTGTGATGCTGGGACCTCACTTACACCGTTTGGATTTCTGGTGGGGTTTTTTCACCCTGCTCAGAGCCCTGGCATTGACGGTGTGGTTTGGATGTCTCCGTGCTTCTGATGTTTGGAGCATTGGGATGTGGTTGTCCCCTATAAAAGTGGGCACTGGTGGTGGGGGGGGATATTCCAAACCATTTTCTAGGACACAAACAGAGCTCCCTTTCCCTGCCTGGTGTTTTAAGTGAAACACAACACTAGATGGGGGCAGGCAGGTAGTCTTGTCATGCTGAGGAAGGGCAGCATGACAAAAAGAAAATCCATCACCATTTAGTGTCTTTCCAAAATCCCCCCAGCAGTAAAGGAAGCTAGCCAAAGGCTTTTTTACAATTAATAGCTTTTTTCAATGCTAAAAGCTACTTTGAGATTCCAGGTGGGTCTAGCTCAAATGCAATATTAAACCACACTAGAATATCTGTTCCAGTTTGAATAATCACAGAGGCAGCACACCAGAAGGTCTGCACTGCAGAAATGGTGATTTTTTGGAACAAGTAGTAGTTAATTGAGATGAATAGTTTTTACCAAACTGCCCCAGAGAAATTATCACTAACAATTAAAGTAAATGTACTTCATGCTAACGAATACATTTCCAAATATCAAAACATTACTTAACTATCAGTTATGCTTCATTTAGTGGTTCTTGATGAATTCACCAGCTAAATTAAGCTTCATTAACTGATTCTTGCAGTATCATTCAGAAATGTTATAATTATTTCTCTTTTAAACACAGGGAAACCAAGGTACACCATTCAGATGGTTTGCTGATGGCCACTCCATAAACAAAATTGAAGTTTAGGTTCCCACGGCTTCTCCTCTGGTATTAAAACCACTAGGCCTGATTTGATACTAAAAAAAAAAAACAACAAAGAAAAACACCACCACCAACACACATCACAACAAACAGACAAAACCCAAACACACTCCACAAAAAAACCCCACCCAAACCAACCTTCAGTCCTGTTTTACAAAATCTTCAATTTCTGTACTGGCTACTCTGACAATATCTGAAAATTATTTCAATTATATATATTTTAGAAAAGGCTTTGAAACCAAATAGAAATTAAATCAATACACTTTTGGTTGTCAGACCTAGTTTTATTAGTTCATGGTTTTTCTATTTGTTGACTCTATAGTGTTAGGCGTGTTTTACACCTGGTTTTTAGGCTGGAAACGTAACACCTTTTCAGTCAGGAATATTTCTGTAATATATGTGTTTTAAGTTTTCACAAGTCATCACATAAATGAATCCAATTTATTTCCAGATTTTCAAAATCCCCGTGGCTGGAAAAAATCACCCACCACAGAACTCACCTCCACTTCAGTGGAATGACCTGCAGAACTGGTAGTATAAAGAAGCTGAGAAACAGCATCCTAAATTTGATTTCCCCTACCACCCCTTTCAGATTTCCAGCTTGCTGTAAAAAGACGACAGGACTGAACTTGTGCAGACAGGCTGGTGTCTTTGAGTGGGGCAGAGAAGCACAGGGAAAAAGAAAGATGAGTAGATCTTCTCTGGTTCTTGCGTAATTGCATCAGACCTACTGGTATGTGCTTCCCCCAGTCCCTGGGCAAACTGGGGCCAAGGAGTAAAGCTGGAATGCTCTCCCTGCTCAGCCAGCAGTGTCAGGATCACCTTCTGCGCCTGACTCTCTCTTCCACACAAGGAAATCCACTCCTTGCTGAGGCTGTATTTAAAAGGAGAATTTAAACTGTAAATCAAGGCTGATTCTGCCCTTATTTAGTGACTAATATTGTTGTTTTCTGGAGCAGGGGGAGGCAGCTGCCTTTCAAAGCTAAGTCATTTGACCCCAAACTCGAATAAAAGTCTATAGGAATCAGACACTTACTCTCATCTAGTTCTGTCATAGAGGACACCACAACTGCAAGATGTGGGTGGTTTCATTGCTGCTGCTTAGTTGGATTATGTGAAGCTGCTGTGAGTACAGAGAACCAGTACTCAGTACATGTAGCAAATTATCATACATACAATTCATGTTTTATAAGACAGATGTTGAATACTGTATAGAAAATAGTAACCAAAAATTGTATTGAGGCACAGAACAAGGGAATGAGCATGTGGATCAGAGCTTACTTTGCTTTTTGAATAAGCAAAGACTGATGGTGTTTGTGTTCGGCTCATACATGACCACAATAGTCGTGGCTTTGTTTTGAAGAGCAGAAAACCATTAACTGATTATTTACTTTGAGCAAACTTTCTCGAACTCTCAAACTGTTGTGCATCTTATGATGTAAGGCAAGGCACCACCTGTGCCCTTCTACAGTACTTTGGCAGGTTAGACACTGCAGCTATCTATAGCCTGAGTCCCTTCCTCTCCTGGGATACCTCCAGCTCCCTTTGGACAGGGTAACAGCTTCCTCTGTAGTGTGTCACAAGTTAGTCTCCTTTACAGAGGGTCCATCTCTGAGCGTTCTTGCCCATCTGTGTTCCACTGTTCTCTGTGATGGGACGTGTGCCAAGTGCCTCTGAGCTGGGGATTTGTGGAGCAGCCCTCGCAGGGGTAGCAGGGGTAGCAGGGAGAGCCTCCACTGCCTCCTTGGGCAGGGGTAGTGGAGCTCCACCCTTCCCTTTCTCCTCCTGACCAGTGCTGCCAGTTGAACATTCCTCGTGTTGCCTGAAGCTGTTCTTGCTCCAGCTGTTTACATGTAAATAATTTATATGCTTTGTTATTAGTGGAGTTGGAGTTGGGGGAGGGGACAGGCAAGGCACACGCAGAACTTGTTTTCTTCTAAGTGGGAACGAATTTTACTGTTCTTGGAGCCCTGGGGTCTGATTCTTTACAGTGTTGGCATCTCCAGATTTCAACATTGCCCTTCTTATTAGGATGTTTTGCTCCAACACTGATGAAGGTAAAATATCTGGAAAAGTCTATCACTTTGTAAAAAGCCATCTGAAAGAAAATTAAATATTGATAGGCTTTGTAGGTAGATTGGTAAAACACACCTGCTATGATTCTAGTAGAGGCTCTTCTTACTCTATCATATCTTTGTCAGGGCTTGTCTCCAGTGAAGGGAAGGACAACTTAAGTGCTACAGAAAAGCACATAAATTACTGATATCCTTTTGTGTGAAGTTACTCCGGAGGTAATGCATATATATTAATACGGTCCCTTTAAACCTTTGAAAAAGGCTCTTAGCAGAGCTCAGGTCCTCTGACTTGTACAGCTTAGCATGAAAACTGAGAATACTAAAGATCTGAAGTGTTTCCTCACATCTGATATCATGACTAGGGACATTATAATTGTTACTAGTGACATTATAATTATTACTGCAGCCAAGATGGATGCGGCATTCCTAATTGAAAGGAGTTAAATGTTCGCAGACACAAGTGGCAAGGTTTACATTTCCTTAAGTGTTCTGGAATAGTGCTTTATGCGTTAGGAGTCATGATGTGCACTTAGAAAGTCTGCAGACTTCAGCAACAGAGCTGTCTGGACGAAGGCAGGAATATTGAAAGCTGTAAGGAATGTCAGTGCTCTGGGGAAAAAAAAAATAGCAAACCACACTTGTTCAGCCCCACTGCTGCTTTAGTTGTCTGATATTCTGAAGCAGCCTGAAAAAATTGCAGGTTACTAATTGTCTGTATTTTTGTTCACTGTGTTTCCACAGCGTCTGACACTTGATCTTCAAAGGCTATTGGATGTCAGGTGCTCTGGTGTCTTGGTTTGAAAGACAGGTGTCTGCTAAGGAAGGCAGGAGCCTCCGTTGAAACGAGAAAAAATAAAAATGCAACCCCCTTCCCTCCGAATTATTATAATTTTGAAATTAGGGGCTTTCAGGCAAAGATATGAGGAATAGGAATAACAGTTCTTTACTACTATATATATATATATATGTATAACAAGGCACACAAACAAGAATAACTATGACAGTAACAGCAAACAGAACTAGTAACCCACTGCCAGCCTCTCTCGGCTCCAGGCTCTTTCCCCGTTGGTGCAGTTACGGTCGTAGCTGGCAGCGGTGCTGGCAGCTCCCGGGGAGCAGGGCGGTGCGGTGGTTCCCCCTGGGCAGGCGATCCTGGTGCCTGGCCGGACCCTCGGGAACAGCAGGCTGGAACAGCAGGGATGAGCACAAATCCCGGGTAGCAGACGAGATGTCCCAAACNTTAGGTGAAATCACACTGCTTTCATCTCCTGTATTTGCACCATATACAGGGATCCCTCCTGCATGACAGGGTGGCTGAAATGCTTCAACTAGAAGCTGTGGAAGATGTTTCCTAAGCTTCAAGAACAGGGTGCTTTGCCTCCAAAAGACAAAATGGTTTGCTGCCCTTTCCTTGCTATCAGAAACATTTGAAAGTTAAAACGATGTTTCCTTTGCATCCTTACCCAGAGTCAGTGCTGTACCCAACCGATGATGTTGAGCTAAACTGCTGTGAATAAATAAGCTGCTATAGGTCTGGTGACAAAACTTGGCAGAGGTCCTAGTTTCTTTCCATTCTCTTTCTATTTTAGAAGGAATTAAGCAGCTGGTGTTTTCCACCTGACTGACACTGGACTTTTACACATGCTTTCACAGCGCAATTTTGACTTTATGAAAAAGGATTGAATTATTGTTGCCATGATTCTGGTTTCTGCTGTTTAAGCCAGGCTTGCAGTACCAAACTGAGTCAAAACGACTTTCATCTTAAGTAGCTGCTTGAAAGTCCAGGTTATGAAGTGGTGTGTGGTATTAAGTGTCTCAGAAACACCTGGAGATATTGCAAGAGCTGATTCAGATGCCCTTACATCTGTCAAGTTGGATTTGCTCTGTTGAAGGCCTTGAAGAAGAGCTGTCAATCCTTTAAGTCTGACTGGATTGACTTGGAAGGCTGTGAAGATCACTCTTAAAAGGCAAATAATTAAAAAGATATTGTTGTTGAACTCTAGGGGTGAATTGCTTCAACAGAGCTAGTTACAAATGCAGGTTCCTTCTACCCCCATTATTTTTAAAGACTGTAGGTCTCAGCAGTTGGAGGTTAAAAGCAAACCCTGTATTTTTCTTCTGAATGGCTGAGGGCATTTTTTTTATGGCGTATGTATTACAGCTGAGCTGTATTTCTTAATAATTTGGGAATAGGGTTGGAGGATGCCACTTGCACAGGAGCTGTAACTTACCCAGCTATGGACAGGAATCCTTTCAATGCCTTAATTACTACAGACTACTTAGGATGAGGTAATAAATGACGTTTGCTCAAAGTTTACTTTTGCCTGACTGTATGCTGAAGGGGGATTATCAGGTACTCTATTGATCCTAATGCCTGTAAAAGCAGGAGTGTGGCACTGACTCAGAGAGCAGGAGAGCTTTGCAGCTGGATCTCAGTGGGGTGTTGCTCTGGGCCTCTATTTAAGCCCCTTAGGTGGCCACTTAAAAAATCATGTCACCGGCCTTCTGCCCCCGCGGGTGCCCGGGCTTTGTGCCCTTGTTACACGGCTTTTAGGGCAGCAAAAGGCAAAGGAAGGCGTGGAAGCTGCTCGGGTGTGTCCCTAATGACCTGGTGGAGCTTCCCCACGTCTCCTGCCATTGTGCCTGCGCTCTCTTAGGAAGCCCCGGCCGGCCACCCTTTGAGAGGGACCCTCGAATCCCAGCAGCGAGAGGATGGAGAGGTAAAAGCAGGAGTGTGAGCCTGGAAAAACTGACTGCTCTCATCTCTGCTGACGGGTGTGCGCACACGAGCATGTCAGACACGACCTGTTGTAGGCTAGGCTTTGGCATCATTGCCAAATATAAAAAATACTACTAAAGAATAAAATATAATCTTAAATAAAGGTAATAATGAAAATACTGCTATGAATCAAAATTATTTTGTGTATTTGGGGTGGTGTGCGTTTGTTTATTATTCCCCCCCCCCCCCTTNTTTTCATGAGTTTTTAATGAAGGCAGAAAAGTTTTGTTGTCTTTAAAATATCTCTTGAAAGCTGGCACTTTGTGGTGTTGTTTTAGGAGGTGGGAGCAGGAAAAGGAGAACACTTGTCTCATTGTCTTAATGGAATGAAGTACAAAAATAATGCATGAGCATGGAAAATGAAGGAGTTTTTTCAGCATTTTAATTTTAATAAACCCATGCTAGTGATACTAGAAAATATTACTATACAGCTAAGATTCTGTTTTTATTCACAGAATAATATGTTTGGAGTGAGAAGACTTGGAACAAAATTTTCATCTCCTTTTTTGCTTCTGTGTCTTGAAAAAAAATTGCCATTAATTTTAGGGAATAGTTACCAACTTCAGTTTGTTCTTTCTCACATAAAAATAAATGTAGTGATTGTTCTGTTGAAAATATGTCTCTGGCCAGATGCTGTGTTTCCAGTTCAAGATTTTGGAGGCAGTCTTGACTGCATAAGGACTGTAGAATTTTGATTGGTGTTTAAAGAATGGCTATATATATATATATAAATTGTCCTGCTTGCATGCAAAGCTTGTGATTGATTTGTTGTCTTTGCTCCAAGTAGTACATCTGTTTAAATGTCTTTCCAGAAATGGAGCTCTTTGATTTTTATATATTATTCATTATACTTCTCCAAGAGGAAATATATCATTTACATAACTTGTGCAAAGAGAAAATAGGTAGCGATTCTTCTGATCAAGTGTTTTGATTAATTCTAGTGAAGATAAAATCATAACAACATCTTTCTGTAGTGTTTTAAACTAAGATAGGAAAACCAGACCCTGGCCTTAACTTTAAAGAGGAATAAATAAGAGCACTAAAACTCGGTCTCTTTATACCAAGAAGTCGTCTCTGTCCACAGCAGTCCCATTCTTCACCTCTTTAAATCAAGTTCAGTACCCAAATCTTTTTGCTGTGACTTTTATCTGATTAGAGACCTGCAGTGTGACCTCTGGTACCACTTCGGATAGTTTTAAAATTATAGTACAAAAAACACAGTATGACCTGAAAAACTTTGTAAATTAGACAGTCCTTCTCTGTTTCAGTCAGATGAATTAAATTAATATATAAATTAATATATGGTTCATATTTTAAGAGATAAGTCACTTTTAAAATAGTTCACTTGTTCTTTTAAATTTTGGCTATTACTGTAGTTTCAAATCTGGTCTTTTTAATAGGGTTGATACCCTACTGTAAAACTTGGCTTGGGATTGTTGTTTATTGCCTGAGTGCAAAGCAGCATCAAGAAGAATCAGCAGAAGTGGGCATAGCTCTGGCAACCCAGGCAACCCAGCAAACAAATGTGCCTGCATTTCTCGTTTCTCCTTTAGAGAAAGGTGCAGAGCTGGCTGGCTGGGTGGCGTTCCCTGCACGAGGAGCGTCAGAGACTCTGTATATCTCAGAAGCAATCTCCTCGAGTAGGTTGTTAGTTCATCACCACCATGGTATTCATGTACTGTTAGAGTGATAAAAGCTGAACCCATCCCCACTCCCACGTGCTTCCTGCAGAGTGTTTTGTTTTGCAGATCTTTAGAAGTTATTGTAAGAAGATGCATCTGGGGGAGGGCTCACCAAAGGAAACCCATCTTTGGCATTTTCAGATTCTCAGCTGGGTCTCAGGCAGCTGCTGTCTCTGCAGGAGGCATGTGGGATCTGTGCCTTCTGGAGCAGCTGCAGCCAGGGCAGCCTGAGATGCTGGGCAAAGGACTCTTGAGAGTAACCCTGGGCAGCTCTCTGTGCCACTGCCTCCAGTAACAAAAGGGAGAGGAAGAATCTGACACTGGCAGAAACTGCTGTGATGTGCTGAGGAGAGCTGAGGAGAACAATTGATGATGCTGTATGTGCTGCAGTTCTGCCCCCACAAGCAAGCACAGGCAGAGGTGTTGGGGTTGACTTCACAGGTTAGCAGTGTCGGACAGAGGCAGGTTTCACAAAGGAACACTAGAAAAAAATACAGATCTGTTTTTTCTATTACAAAATTCTTCTCTTATGTTCATTCCCATACCTCTTCCTCAGTGATAGGTCTGCAGGCCCTTGCCTATTGCAGAACCATAGGTAGGACATTGCATAGTTGCTGTTTGCAGTGTTACCAAGAAAACACTAAAATGTGGAAGGCTGAAAAGACCTGCATGAAATGTTATCAGTTTATCATCATTCTGTCATTCAAAATGACTGGGCTTAACACTGGTCTCTTCCATAGACCACACTAGGAAAAGATGAATCCTGTAACACCTATTGCTTCATCTTAGTATTAGTTCATATATTTTTGTCTGATTTTGAAGTATTTGTGGCAGAGATATTTTTTCCTATCTCTTCCAATCCGTTCTGCTGAGTGATGAAGGCTACTGACAGTAATCTTTCGTTACAATGGGCAGAATTTCTGTGCCAGTTCACTGCTGACCTGCATGCCAAGATGTGCCACAACTTCCCTTCAGCACTTGATTGCCTGAATTACACAATGTGAAACCTACAGAGGTGAAGAGAATGTACTGTTCTGCTAGAGAAGCATTGACTGGAGTCTGAAGTATGTTTTTAGACTAATCTTTGCTTGTGAGTGATCAATTGTGACATGCAGTGACCTTCCTGAGGTAGCCAACAAGTACTTCATCCTTCTGTTTATTAAATCCTCACTGGTCTACAGCAAATATGACAGTCAATCTCTTTGGTTAGTCGTGGTTCTCCTGGCAGAAGAGAAGCTGTCACTCCTCTCTGTATGGCCATCCCTTCTATACAGCTGCTAAAAATGGGGCACCAACTGCAGGAAATTATTTATAGACTCAGCCTCCACAACTCCATCAATTTTAACAAATATTACACTTAAAATGCCATTCAATGTGCTAATGAACTCTTAACCTGCTAGTGAAGTTGCTGCAAACACCATTCTTCTCTTGAGCTTCTCTTACATACAATAAAGAAGGTTCTTTATTGTGTAAAAATGATGTATAAATTATACAGTCAATGTTGTGTCTGTAATTCAAAATTTCCTGTTGCACGCTGAGCTTTTGTTGCATCTTTGTATTCATGTGTGTCATTTAATGCTCTATTGAGCAATATTAAAATGACAGAACCATCCAATAATACAAATCATTCAGCAGAGGCAGCCAGAGCTTATTCATGTTTCACTGAAACCAAGCATTTCCCAGCTTGTTTGCTAGCAGATGTTTGTGGTACTCTCAATTATATATTGCACCTATTGCTAGTTGTATTTGAGTGATACCTAAGAGAACATCAAGTTTAGGAAATGTGGATGAAAAATTTCAGACCAAAGTAGATAAGACTGTTTCCCTTATCTCATTTTCAGTTCTTGAGGTGTTTGCACATTTCTTGGTGTTCTTGCTTATTGCCTTTTTCTGTGTTCCTCCAGGTTCACGGGGCTTATTTCATAGAGAATCAGTAAGATTAAAGTATCAAAATCAGCCGCTACTTCTTGTTTTGTCACTATTTCTCAGGAGCTGATCAATAAACAAATGAAAGTTTATCAATCTTTTCAGTTGTCAAAGTCCAAGGAACATTTATGCTTATGGAAAATACTCATTCTTCCAGAGTTTAAGCAAAATGTTTGGGACCAGTCTGTGAAAACATCTCCTGACAATTGAAATGAATCATGGCCTAATGAATTGATTTCCTGCTTCATTTCACACAGCCATGACCCTCATAACATCCCCGACTGTGACATCTCCATTGCTATTTCCATTTAATCTCAGCCAAGAGTTTGTCACAATGGAACAGCCAAAGCAGACTACGTGATTCTTGCCACCATCAGGCCCACCAGTGCCACTTTCCTTCACTTGATGTAAAGTGCATCCTTTGTAACAATTAGGGCAGCAGAAGAACAATGTGCACACTGTGGCCTGACAAAGACCTCTTTCATCACACTGGAACATTGTGCTTTGCACTATGCTGAAACAGTTAAAAGTAGCTGTTTGCTACTGTAAAAATAAATAAGAAATTTCTTGTTTGAAAAATTATTAGAAAGTTATTTTAAAAAATCCCTCAAAAAAACCCCTTAACACTTTGTCAAGCTGGGGGGTTTTTTTGTTTCGTATTTCAAATAGAATATTTTTATCAGAATTGGCAAAATTAGCAGAATTAATGTTTCAGAATTTGCACTTGTGCTCTGCAGATAACAGGTCTTTTATTTCTTTTGCACGTTACTTGGCATTCTCATTTATTCATCCCTTTTGTTTTTTCCCAGTTTCTTTCATTACAGTTACAGCCATTTGTCATCTGTCTGTTTCCAGAATCTGCAGAAATTCCAGGCCAAAATCTTATCAATCACTTTTTTCCTAACATCAGTGTACAAGAAGTTATTCCAATATATCCATTTTATCTTACACCCAAGGTGAAAAGGAGATTTTTCTGTCTGCTGGATGCTGTAGCATCCAAGTTCTAAGCAGCACTGAATGAATTCATCTTGGGAGGTTTTAGGAGCCTTGTCTTGAAATCTGGGCTTGCTCTTGGAGAACATTTTCCTGGATATCCTGGATTCTGACCAGCATGTCTTTTTTGCTTTTTTGGGGGGCTGACACATCTGAAGAATGTCACTTGTCTTCTCTGAGACTGTGCTACGAGTCTGATATTTTTCCTTCAATTATGAAACTTCCGTAATACAGAGTGCTTTAATGTGTGGGAGACCACTGATTTCACATACGTGCTAGTGCTGCAGATGAAAACACAAACAGGAAAGGTGGTTTTGTTTTAAAAAAAAAAAAGCTTGGAAATGATTTTGTGGGAAGATATCCAGTTCCAGGTTACGAAGGGATTCATTCAGTGCAAAGAAGACCTTTCTGTTGTTGTTATTTTTTAATAGCCATACAAAGAGTGAGTAAGAGGGAAAGCCTATGGATCCAGTAAGGATTCTGGGACACTGTCTCCTGGTCCTAAATTATCTCAGCAGCCTCTCATCTCCATTCTTCATTCTGCTCTCCTGTTGACAATACCTCACTCATTCAAGGAACTTTATTATGATTGCATTGCTTCAACTTCTTGTATCCTCTACTTCTCTTTACCAGGCTTGTCTTTTCCATGCAAGCATCTTAAATCAATGAAAAATACAACTATGGGCAGGAGGTTCTGTTTGAAAATGATCTGATAGAAATGGATTTAAAATACTGCACATTAGTGTATTTGTGTCAGTGACTTCTGAAGCATTGCAAACAACCATTTTTGTGCCAATGATGTAAATTCAAATGAATACATCCTCCAGGTTCAGAAAAGAGTTCCTGTGTAGAAGTCTTTAGTTTTGCCTAGGACTGATTTGAAAGATTTGTTCTATATTTTGGAAACCCTCACATAGAATTTGCTCTGTTCTGGAAAAGTAGGTGCATGGAATCTGGGTGTGTAATATCTAAAATGCTTTGTGATTAATTCTCAATTATATAATCAATCAAAGCAGTTTGAAAGCAAGATAAAATCAGGCACATTATGGCAAAGCATTGATCTCTGGATGACAGTTATTTCAAGCTCTCAGTTTCATAAGGTTTTAAGCTGGAGATGGAGGAGGGAATAAATTGTCAGTGCTTCGGATCTCTTCTAGATGTAATTTTTTCAAGCAGGTCTGTACTACTATGTGAATTCTAACTGCTGGAAGCTGATCTTCATTACACTGCTGCTTTATTACACAGATTGTTCTAGGATTTGAATGTCAGCTCAGTGTCCTGTGCGGGACATTTCTGTCTCTGTACCTGCTTCATTGTAGTGGTTGAAAGGATGGTTGTGTGCTTAAAATCCTTTCCCTTGCTCCTCTATTCAGAATCATCTTGTCCTTCTGCCATGTCAGATGGTAAGATTTCAGTTCCTGGCCATTACCAAATGAAAGGTATTCAGACAAGTTGTGGACAGTTACCAAACAGAGGAACAATGAAATATCTGTTCCCTGGGTGGGAGCAGAGGGATTCATCCTCCTTCCTTTGTCAACCGGTGAAACACACTAAGCTCTTGCAATTCAAATTTTCTGTTTTCTCCTTTGTTACTAATCTTTTAAGTATAGCAAGAAAGAAGAGTTTCTAGAGAGTTCAGGTACTGACTGTGTCATTCTGACTGAGTAATGAATCTTTTGAGCCCGTTAACATATTTATTTATGGGCATTAAAAAAAAGACTACTGCAAAGGAATAAAAGCCCCCTTTTAATTTCCAGTACATCTCAAGGATATCTCAAATAAAAAATCTCCAGGATTTCTCACATCCTTGAGAGGAAAAGCACTGAAGCTACTGCAAGAAATCAGGTTATATTGACATTGAGATATATCTTATTCAAAATCTAATTTTTTTTTGTGGTAGCTTTTTATATTTACATGGGCCTGAACCTGTACTCAGTAACAACAATTTTTCTATTGACTTCAGTGGGAACAGATTATTACCAGTAACTATTAGAGCAGTTAAGCAGATTTGATGGTGTTACTAAACTAAGAGAGGTTCAGCGAATGAAATCTATTTCTGAAGTTTTCAAAAGATTAAAAAATAGAAAGTAATGTCTCATAATACCTATATTTTATTATGGCTGCTAAGCAGAGCTGAAGGATAAGCACTGAGTCCATTAGTGGTACTAAATCCTTAACCAGAATTTTTCAAAACAAATTGGAGGAAAGAAATGCAATATATCCAAAGGAAAGCCCTTCTGGTGTAAGCAGAACACTTTCTTGTCCTAAACATTTGCAGTCATATCACTTAAATGGATTATGGCTAATGTAAACTGAACTTATACTAATTAGCTGTTTTAATTTTGCATTCAGCAAAGCATATTGGTATAGAGAATAATCAGCCTGTGCAATTCAATGCCCTCAGAGGTACTCCCAGCAACCTCTCAGTAACCTGAGAGATGCTTTTCTTTTCCCCCCATAAGACTGGATGCAATTAACTCTGTGGGCTCGGATCTCCCCAAGGATGGCAGCTCCAAGGTTTCCTTTAGCATGTGGGCAGATCTCTTCTGGCACCTCTGCTCAGAGCCAGAGTTTGGTTCAGAGGTGCCATATGAGGCACTCTGCGCACTTGTGTCTTTCAATCCATCAGTTTTATGAATATTGTCTGTTTTCATGCTCTGACAACCTGTAAAGATATTTCATCTTCAGAAAACCTCGTTAGTTTAGTAAAGGCCCGTTTCCTTGTATCAGAAGGTATCTGAGGCACAAAGAAAGGGCCCTTGAGGTGAGTTGCAGAATCCAGGGGGCACGGAGGAGAGAGTGTGAGGGCACCTGGAGCTCAGGGAAAGAGGCCACCCCAGTGCACAGCCCTTAGGAAGAGCCATTAGGAAGCCCTTAGTGAGGGGTGTGTGTAAAACCACACCTCAGGGCGTGTGAGTGGGAGAGCAGGACTAGTCCCAGCTTTGAAGTCTCATCCAGAAAGCAGGTTACCCAGGTTTAGGTCCCTCCTCTGCCTGAGGGGATCCAAACCCACTGCTCCCACCTCCTTTTGGAGCTCCTTAATCTTTGTGCTATGGGCTGCTCCTGGGTGGCAGTCACCTCCACCTTTCCTGCTGAAGATGTACCCACACAAGGTCCTCCAGGAAGCATCCTGACCTTTCTCTTCTCCCAGGCCTTCAGTGAGTACCAGAAGCTGCCCTGTGTTTCTGTTCCTTGTGGCAGGCTGACCATCCCAGTGTCCTGGAGGAGGTGGTTGGAGATGGCCTGACCAAGCAGGGGGCCAGCCCAGGAGGAGTTGTATCATGGCAGCTGGGCATGGACAAACTGGAAAAAAAAAACATTTACTGTTTTACGTTTACATTTACTGTTTCATATAGCACAATATTAGAGGGGTCCTTCAAGTATCTTTCTTTGCAGGGAAAAGGATGAGAAACAAACAGAACTTCCCCTTCCTGAGGTCTCAGAAGACTGAACATTTCTTGTGAAGCATCTATGCAAACAAAGCCTTTTGACTTTTAGGCATATTCTATACACATAGAGATGTGGTTTGATTACTGTGTGTGCCTCGTTGTTCAAGTGGAACCCTACAGTCTCAGGCTGTTAATGCCAGTATGGGAAAGAAAATGCATCTAGGACTTTGTTCTGATCACAGAGGTAATGTAGGTCTGAACACTGAATGCTCTGGATGGGACACTAGATGAAAACTTATGCCAGTAGAATTGCCTAAACCGTGACACTTAACTCACGGTCCAGCTGTTCTGGAAGAAGTTGTACAACTATTAGGCTTTTCATGTGAAGACCTAAGAGTGCTATACAAACAGTAATTTATTTGAACTTTCCTGTGGCCTGAGAAATTTCAAATTGCAGCTTTTCAAGAAATAAAAGCAATAAAGTATATTTTTCTCTATCAAATAGTTCAAACACCTAACCTTAATGACACTATAGCAAAGTTCTATTTTTGTTCATATTGAAAAGAAATACATAGTTAGGGAAAGGGATTTTTTTTCTTCACAACCATCCTCTTAAAATTAGAAGTTACCAGTTAATTGTGGAACATTCTATCTGATGTATATTGGCAAGACCCACATATTTTTCATACAAGTTGCATCTATCCACTACTGGGCCTATGAATAGGTATCCAGCCTTTTCCCCCAGGTGGGAACGCAGAGTAACTCAATAAATTGCTTAATAAAAGGAGCTTCTTGAGCTTTTCTTGCTGTTACTTCTCTCAGGTCCTAGAAACTCCTGTGTAATCCTCAGGGATGTTTTGCATAGTCCTGTAAGCACAGCCTGTTTGCATGGCTAGAGCTCATCTGTGCATGACAGGAATGCAAATGTTCAAACTGAGAATGTGTTTTGATCGTAAGATCAAAGTGTGTCTGGTGTAGAGCAACTAAAGTAGCTGGTATGCAAAGTCACTGTCGCACAGATCTCACCTAATGGCCCAGGACTGATTCCCTGCCCATGCTCAGGGAGGGGAAAGGCAGGGCTTGTTTTTATAGAAAACTCTAGGGAAGGGAGAGGCTGCTGCTTCTTCTTTTTTCCCTTGGAGCTGAGTTTATATACAGTCTCTAGTGTGAAAAAAAGAGATGTAAAGATTTCTTGACATTAATTGATAAAAATATATTAACCTGGACTACTGTGAAAAGATTGTAACCACTATAACTGATTTGTATGTCCACCTCTTCTCAACTCTGCTTTTCATGGCTTACAAAATAGCACATCCCAAAAATACCAATCCAAGCTGTGTCAGGGGAAGGAAGGAGGGAAAGAAGGAAGGAGGGAAGGAAGGAAAGAGGGAGGGAGGGAAAGAAGGAAGGAAGGAAGGAAGGAAGGAAGGAAGGAAGGAAGGAAGGAAGGCAGGAACTTGC
>VXAD01010362.1:62431-78632 GCA_013399195.1 Dicrurus megarhynchus
AGGAAGGAAGGAAGGCAGGCACTTGCAGAGTCCAGGATATATCCAGCCACTAGCCACTTTTGTTGAAGCTACATAAATATTTAAGCTCCTATGCTGAAATCAAACGAAGTTAGAATTATGGATTGGTTTTATGGACCATAAATTCTACCTCAGATATATCCTAGAGACTGACTGGGAGTAGTGCCAGTGACAGCACTTTGCAATTGAGTTCCTTTTTTTAGGTGAATCTTCACGTTTGGTTTAAGAGCTGCCACCTTTGTATCATGTTATAGTTAGCAACCATTACTCGTCATGTGAAAGAAAGGGTCATAACTTTTCAGTGAAGGAGGGGAAAAAAAAGGGATTTTTGGCTAATACCATATGCTGAATCATTAGAAGATTCAATAATGCTCCTAAGCCTTGCTTTTCCCAATGTGGTGTATTTGAAAAATGCTCACCAAGACACAATATATCACCCTTGTAGTTTCCTGTGGTTTTTCTCTCAACCCTTGCAGGAATGAAGCTGTGAGACTGAGCTGCAGACAACACTGCTCCAGGTCTGGAGCTCAATTAAGTGCCTGGCAAATTGCTCAGTTATGTGGTTCTGTTCCTGGTTTAACAGCAACAAAGTGGAGCTAAAAAACATCTGAATGAATAATTCACATGCTCCCATAAATGTGGAATCTCCTAGGCGGAGAGCCTCTATTCAGAAGAAGAAATACTGCTATGGCACTTGCAGTGTGCTGTTCCAAGGCCTTGAATTCCTGAAGAAACCCAGTGTTCTGGTTGGAGGAGTTCCTCCTCCTGCCGCTCACCTTCCCACAGGTTTCCTGCCTCCTTCTCCCTGCTCCCAGGCCCCCGAGGTCACTGGCACCCTGTGGAGTGTGAGCCAGAGACACGCTGAGGGAACTGGAGACTTGTAGCTGGAAAAGGCCTGGAAAAGCAGGGGCCAAAGGCAGAAAGGGAATATTTGTAGGAGGGAGAGACCGCGCAAAGGAATGCAGCTGCGAGGAGAAGATGCAGCCATGTGAAGACAACAGATGTTATCCCTGCTGGCAGGGTACTGGATGAGCAGATTCCATTGTTCAGTGGAGATAAAATCTTGTAGGAAATCATCACAACTCCTAAACCATGTCAAAGTTGCCTGCAACACAGCGGATGTTTTATATAAAAGATTAATATAAGTTTGTTTGCCTAATAAGGGCCCTTGCCAAGATGCTGCAACTCCTTTATGTCTTGCCTTGACTCCTCTACTGAAACGAGATGAGGAGGAGGGTGGCTGTCAGTGTAACACACTCATGATGAAATGGTTGGCCTGCTCGACTGCTTTGTGCTGGGAAGGAGGAGGAAAAGTCCTTGGGCACACTGTGTTGGATGCTAGTTAGCAGCAGCTTGCTGTTGTCAGAAAAGCCAGGACTTTTTCAGGAACAATTAGCTGATGAGATTCCTAATAAGGAAGGAATACTTTCAAACACATTAAAATTGCTGCTGCAAATCCTGCTCTGTAATGCTCCTTCTCCACATTTTCTTCCTTGAATGCTGCCGTGCAGTCTTGTAGGAAGAAAGCAGCAACTGCCACTCTACCTGTTGGCTACTTTTTGCTTTGCTGCTATTAAGACCCATTTCTCCCCTCATGGCTTTTCTTAGGGCAATACACCTTCTGCAGGCTCCCCAGATTTTCTACCCTCAACCTCAGTTCTCCTCCCAGTCTGAGGAAATGAAGCACAGCCTGGATTTGGGCATGTCTGCAGTGCAGTTTCATCTTGACTTAATTTGTTGTTTAGAAAGGCCAGGCTGGATGCTCCCTGAATGTTTGTTTTTGGGCTATAAATGTTAGCTGCTCGTGCTGAAGATGAGGATGTACGTATTGTCAGTATACATAAAATTGACTAGTTCGCTATGTATGAATTAGTGGTGATATGGTCTTGCCTCTTTTAATTTGCTGACATAAACTTTTGGCACTATTTTTTCTTCTGTGAATTTTTTTTCTGAGCTAAGAGGGATTTTTTAAAATATTTCTAGCAATCAGTTTTGGCAAGAAGTCCACCCAGCAGTAATGACTAAGATTCTCCTCTTGTTTTTGCCAAATGATAAAGGAAAAGAAGAAAAGGGAGATTGATATCAATGCCTTACATCTGAGTGTAAGTCGATTTCTTCCCCCTAGAATAATTTACCAGCATAAGATTAATGTCAAGCTTACTACAAACATCTGTTTTCATGCAGTTTAACACCATAAGCATCTCAAAACTATCGATGTAGCACATCTTAGGGATGTCTGTGTGCATTTCTATTTCCCACTTTTATGCAGTGTAGTAAAGTCAGGACAAAAATGATGACAGAGATAAAAGTGGCACACTACATGTCATGATTCTACAGAGTCAGATTGCTCTGGCAGTAATGCGTGGCTGTTGTGGGGATCCATTCCTGATCTCACTCCTTCAAGGAGGATTGATCTGCCTATACCACAGAAGCAATTCTGTTATCAGCACCAGCACTGAGTGATGCTAATTGCAGTAGGTTAAAACCATAGCAAGGCTGAATGCAAGATTGCAGAGCTGAGGTTTCTTCCTTGATCAAGGACAGCGATAGGCTTCCAAAGCTGGGGAACCAGCAGCTGAGGGTTCATGTGCAGTGTTGCTGCTTCCAACCACCTTCGGATATGTCTCATGTTCATCCTAGTGGAGTATTAGAGATAAACTCATGTCCTTAGTTAGTAGTGGCAGCTCTTGGCTTGGGTTTCATTCTGTGGAAGTAAATCAGATCCAGGAGCACTTCCTAGAAAGAGGTCAGGAGCTGTGACAATTGTTGGGTTATTTTCCTTTCTGCAAATTCAACATCATCTGTGTCAGGTAGTTGGGTTTGTGGAAATTTAGGCTTTCACAATCTTTATGATTGTCTTTCTCAGTTAGTCAGTGGAGCAGCTCAGATCTGGCAATGAGATGTAGATGTTCAGCCAGGAGAATGCTACAGTGTTATGAATGTGAGCCTTTAAAAAACAGTTCATGGGACAGTGCTGAGTTAATTCACTTCCTATCTATGCATTACTACGACCTAGAAAAGTTGGGCCTAAGCAAAGAGCCTAAATATTTCCATGTTTAACCTCAGTCTGCGTTTTAATAAGAACTGGGTACAATTCTTCAGAATTGCAAGAAAGTCACCAGTGGTAACTCTAGACAGGTTTCAGTGCATGAAATTGCAGAAGTTTTGTCCTGGTCTAAACCCATATGCTTCCCTTCTTATTAGTTTACAGCTCAAAGTATCAAAGGCCTAACATCTGAACTATGCAGCAGGGCTACAATATTCAAGAAGAGTCTAAGTGATTTTTGTGGACTGTGTCCATGTGTGATTTTCAAAGGCACCAGCCTTTTGGAGGACAGGTCTCACTGGAAGTCACAGACACTTAAACCTGTAGCTCTCCTGCAAGCGGGACTTGGGTTCCCAAGCGGAGAGGTGGCTTTCGGTGCCTTATCCACACCCTCCCTCCCCTCAGCAAATCCTGCAAAGGAAGACCCTGCGGGCATGTTCTGGGGTGGAGGTGATGCTTGATTTGAAGGCGATGTCTGTCAGTCCTGCCAGACTGGTTGGCTTGTGCTGATCCTGTTTCAGAAGCTGGGCCAAGCTTAGGCATGATACCCCGAATTACGATGTTTGCTCAGCACCACGAACGATGGCTGAACGCACTCACTTGGGAACTACTGTTCTATTATTTCTTGAAATGAGTAATTGCTTCAGAGTGGGGGGTACAGAGAATAATGCTGTTTGCTGAAAAGAAAATTGGGCATGGGTGTGCCTGAGTGACAAGTGAGCAACAGACTTCTCAAACAGCATCGGAGAATGTCTCGGTGTAGGCTTGTGTTTGTTCATGGATAGACTGCACTCAGATGTCAATGTATGACACTCGTGAATGTCATCAGAATGTTAAGGATTGTACCTTGGGCTGGAATTGGACCCTCGTTACTCCTAGTGAAATATGCAGTGGATTGTTCAGCTGTGTTTCATGCCGTTAGGGATTTTGAAAAATATAAAACCACCCCCCCAAAAAACTCACACAGATGAAAGTATATTTTTGGCCACTGTTATTGTACTAAAAGTTCTTTGTATTTGAATGCTGACTGTAGCTGGATCTTCTAGCTTTTGCACTTGTACATGTTTAGGCTCGATTTGCTGTAATAATAGATTATTTAATTAAGAGTCATTTAAACTGATTACACACTGCTTACAAACATTCCACTCTGAAATTAACCTAATTTTGCTCCTTAGTAATTTGAATTTTTACTTGTCCTTCATTGACATACTTTTTATCTACCGATGTCTAAATGATATTCATACTTTAATTATGACATCAGGAAGAAAAATCAAATTAACCTTAGTCATCTTGTGTTTAACTGGGTAGGTTATGAACATGAGTTCTGAACTTCTGCAAACATTACACTATTGCAAGAATTTGTTGAGAATTGTGAGGTGCTTTTGAAGCCTCTTTCTGCAATTTGAGGTGCATGTTACCATGCAAAGAAATTCTTTACTTCTAAAGAAGTCTTTGACTACCTGTCAAATTTAAAGCAAAGGATAGAAATAAGATCTGTTTTTCATTGCATCTCATCTTGTGATTGAGCATGATTTTAGTTTTTTTGCTCAATAATTGACTACATCATGACTAATATGAATAGTTATATTAATGATCATGTTCAGTTAATCAACATCCAGATACATTTCTTGTATTTGAGGCTAATTGTTAATAAAGATTTTGCAAGACTCTAATCTGTTTTAGGCAATGTCTCTGACTGCCATAAGAGGAGAAACACAGCAGTAGGAAAAGGGCATATCCATGTTGTGTGCTAAATATTTATAAAGCCATGTGAAATGTTGAAAACAAGTTGCACCATTTTCCCATGACTTCCATTATTTGTGTTTTTCTATATGTTCAGGGCCTGCTCTTATTAAAGCTCATAATTCAGTATCTAAAATACTTTCAGACTTAGACACCAGATTTGGTACTTTCCATTCTTGTGTCTGATACTATTTTGTTCATTAGCAATTTGAATAAAATGTAAATCTCATGTTAATTACATACTATGTATCACAGCTACCTTCCCACATACGAGCTTTTGGTGAGGGACCAGACTGTTCGGGACTTGTAGAGCACTCATCACAGTGGGATTCTAGACAACAGAAGCAGCCCTAATGTTTACTTGTACTTCATAATAGCTGGAGCTTTCATCTAGGCAGATCAAAAAATACATGATAAATGTGTTCAGAGCTGTTCCTTTTGAGCCCTAATGAAAGAAGTATTCTTTCTCAGCATCAAATATTTGTGCAATAAAGCCTTTTGTGGCAGCAATACCTATCTCTGTAGCACTGCCCTTCAGTAATCTAAAATACTCTGTTTATATGGGGTTTTTTGAAGTAAAGATGAAAACCTCAGGACTGAGCTCAGTTCAAAATGCTGTACTGGCAATGGACTGCCTAAAGGAAATAAGTGCCGTGGTCCTCCTCACCTGAAATTTCCAGGTATGGCAGATGGAAAAGGAGAAACTTTTCATGTTGGCAGCTGTGTTCCAGGCAGACAGCAACGGCTGGAGAACCCACCTGAGAGGAAGCCAGGCAGGTTTTGAAGCAGTACCTGCCCACTGGGTGAAGCACCTTTCTCAGAGCTGCTCTTCGCAAAGTGTTCTGTGTTTGCTAAATAGGAAAATTAAAATACACCTTACAATATTGGAAAATTTTGCTCATGGACAGATCTTTACAGTATGTGTGGTTCTCTTTGTTGCAGAAAGAAATGCAGAAATGCAGGAAATGGAGAATGAAACCTTTTTATAGATTCAGCAGCGATTTTTGCCACTAACATGTAAATGAATCAAAAGTCTTCCTGAAAACCATAAATTCTCAGGTTATGAAATTATGGATTTGAGACTATTAAATGTGGATATGAAATGCAGTAGCGTAGTGCAATGCTTTCCTTATACTCCTTGACCTCCTGTATTCTTCACTAGCTTGAATAAATCTCCACACATTTCAGGGGTACAGCTCCTGTGGCAGTAAGGGGTGGAGATAGATTTATGCCTCCTCCATTGTCTGTACCACACCACAGGCTGGGAAGGAGGGAGGAAAATGGATTGGGAATTGGGAGAATTGGCTTATGTTCCCACCTTTGTTGCTAACCTGCTGCACATGCAAGTCAAGTCACTGCAGCCCCCATGCCATCATCCCAATTGATGTCTGGCTTGACTGCCTTGACTGTGATCTCATCAAAGCAAGGGCTGCCTTGTCCTGTGTTTTTTAAAAACACATAGTATAATAACTTTCTACCTTGTATGGTCCTATTGCTATACCAATGCTAATTAAAATATTACTTAGCTCTAGCTGAAAATGTACAAACCACTGGGTTAACTGGGTACATCTTCAGTAATTTCTAATTTGTCTCCTTTTACAAGCAGGCTCTGATATCCTGGGCAAAAGAGTGGAGTTTGTGCCCTTTTGCATAAGCTGGTTGTCTTACTCATCTTTGAACTAGGAAAGCACCCATTCTTTCTATTCTTTAGTTTTACAAGTAAAAGAAACACCAGAATACTGGTGTGGCATCTTAGCTGGAACAACTGTGACCTAGCAGTTGTAAGCCTTGAGCTGCAAGTGGGTGGCAGACGATTTCTGAACCGGGAGGTGTGTCTCACCCTTGTTAATTGCAAAGATGAAGCCCAATTGCTAATGACTGGAAGAGAAGAAAAAGGCTTGGAAGTTCTGTGGGGAAAAGTATTGGAGGGAGGGGAAATGAAAGAGAAGTTAATAATAAAATATATGTTCTATAAAAGTAAACTATTCCTTTAGGGGTATTAAAGCTATAGGAGTTGCTAATTATGGAGGTGGTTATGAGGGTAAAATACAGAAAGCAGTATAAATAGAGGTCCAATTAATATTGTCAAAAATGGTAATTGTGTTCATTAACTAGATTAAGTGATCTACATGTGAATCACTCTGGTGACACATGATGAGAGACTTTAAACAACTGAAATCTCAATCTCGCTCAGCTGGCTTGCTCTACACAAACTAGTTTACAAAACGCACTTGCAAAGCATGTGCAATGGCCTTTCTACTCTGGCTTGTGTAAACTGGAGTAATAGGTCTGGATCTGCTTTTTCCTTAAGCTTGCCTATTAAATTAAGCTAAAGTAACCCATTTTCTTTGTGCCACAGTGTTTTGGCAAATCAAGTAGGTAAACAGAGCAGCATGAAAGCATCCCAGATTGTAAAAGCAGCAGCTCTAGGAGAGGAGTGTATTGCAGAGAAACTGATGATATAAATTATGTATCATCTAGGGAAATGTTCATTCCTCCATATTTACCAAGTAAAACTTGAAAGAAAACAAAAAACCCAAACATTTGAGAATGACATTTCATCCTCAAATTCTCAGCACACTTGCCTGTTGCAAATTCTGCAGCCACTGGCCTTTCCATCTGGGTGAATAGAACCTCAGGAAAACACAAGAGTTTTACTGATGTCTCTTTCCTCCTATTCACCTGGCTGCAGTGCTGATAAGCTGTGAAGATGCTGCAGCTGGATCTCCTGTCCCAGTTAGATGGTTACAGTGGAACAGCTTAATAACCACAAGGTGTGGTGGCTATCACAGACTCTTTGCTACTGTCTAGGAGCTCATTCCTGCTCCTTGCTGCTTTCCTATTGCCCAGGCTACTTGTGGGTTTTTTGTCCTTTCTTGTTTGTTCCCTTCAGCTGCCTCTTCTCTGGTTTGTGTTGTTTGGGCTCAGTTCGCTTCTTTTTTGACACAGTTTCGCTCTCCACACTCTTGTCTCTGTCCATCCCCACTTCACTTAGGCAGTGCAGAGGCAGGAAAGCTTTCATTCCCCTCCAGAACAGAAAGCAGCAAGGTGCGTGCTCATTACTACCCTGGCTGCTTTATAAATCCCTCCAAGCCAGAATGCCATTTTCTTTTCTAACTGTATGCATGATAGGCAGGGAGCAGGAGATACTGTTATTAGGGACTCTGTCAAAATTAATTCAAAACATTCAGATGTTTAGATTACTTTATTTCACATTGGAATCACCTGCTGAAGATCATTAGTCACTGCTGCCAGGGCTAAGAATGAGCAATTTACGATTTAGTGACTTTGAACCTGTCTTTTGCTGTATGAGCCGAGGAAAGGCATTTCTAATCAGCTCATTGCTGTGGATGGGCACAGCCAGATGTACCAGTCTGTGTGTTACAGATACAGGACACCTGGACCTCTCTGTGCTGCCTCTTCCTCTGAAGGATGGCAAAATTTGGGTGCCTGACTCTATTTTCTGGCCAGGGTATACTTTTTTAAATAAACGATGGAAAGTAGGGGACCCAGAAAATGTGCAGGAACAGAGTTATACAAAAAGATGACAAACCTGGCTTTGAACTTTTTACCTACTGGTGATTCATGATTCCTGTCATCGGTCACTCCAAAAAGGAAACCTGTAATAGAATTATAGAGAAACCATTCAGTGAGAAAGTGAAGAGCAGCTGTGAAAGAAAGGGAAACAGAAATGCCAGATATCTGCCATTAAAAGCAAATAATTTGCTTCTATGCTTGTGGTAGGAAGAACAAGCACCAATGTTTTCAAAAGGTGATTCATGTCTCTCTTAATTTCCAAAGTCACTTTTCATCTGTTCTTAAGATATGTCTATCAAGTGGAGATTCAGTGGAAGGCAGGAAAAAACCATATGAGGCTACGCTGGTAATTAAATGCATAAACTAATAGCCTGATTACACATAAAAAACTACACTGTAAGAGATTAAAACAACGGGATTACATTAACTTGAAACAAGGATTAAATATTTTTCCTAGAGGCTTTTAACACATTTTCCAAAGACCTGCTCATGAGCACAATTTACTGATGAAAATAATTTCTTTTGGAGATAATAGACTAAATAATCACGTAATTAAGCCATGTGAAGTGCAGTGCTAGTAAGCTGATGATAGCATGTTTCAGATGTGTAAGAGCTCATTCCATGAGTCACAGATACTTTTTGTTCGGGTTTTTTTGTTGTTTTTTTTCGTTTTCCCCAGTAAACTCTATAAAATCCCGAGACTGACTTAGCAGGATGGTGTTCTGAGATCACTCTGCCACCGTGGTTCCACTGAGCTAGTAAATGGGAAAGGCTGTTTGTAACCATTCAGAAAAGGGGAGAGTACTTTGGAAACTGAGGCACAGGAGGCTGAAATTGTTTCATTACAGCAGTACCTAGGAGGCCTTGAGTAGATCAGGCCTCCTTCTGCCAGATGGTGCATGATCACACAGTAAATACCTTCACCAAAAGCCTACTCTCCGAGGGAAATAGGACACCACTCCCTGCTCAAGTTATTCTTCAATAGAAACTGCATCTTCCCACCCCAATGCTCCACAGCAGTGTCACCCCAGAATGTCACCTGAAGAGATGTGCCCCCTTCTTGTGTGGGAAGTGCTTGCCTCCAAGTAGGAACAGGGGAAAATTCCAAAGGTAGCTTGGAAACATGTTAAAAGGGAAAAAAAAAGGTGGGGGGAGAGTGGACAAGGGGGTTGAGCAAGAGCAGCATCAAACAACCGGTGGGATGATGTCCTTTATCCATACGGCAACTACAAAACTACTACTGAGCTTGCCGGGTACTACACAAATATGGAGTTTTGGCCAAGACACAGAAAGACTCTTTCTTTCTTTCTTTTTCTTTNCCCAGCGTCTCCAGCAGGCGCTGCAGCTCCCGCTCCTTGTCCTCCCACGCCCGCTGCGTACAGTCCAGGTCGGTCTTGACGGCCTCCAGGTCCGTGCTCAGCTTGAGGCCGATGTAGAGGCTGGTGCTCAGCTGGGTCTTGACCCGCTCGTGCTCCAGGTGCAGCTCGCCCTCGCCGCCGCCGCCGCTCAGCTCCGTGGTGTCGCAGTCCGTGTCGACCAGCCCGGGCCCCGCCGCCAGCTCCAGCTCCTCCCGCCGCCGCTTCATCCAGCGCTCGTTGAGCTCCTCCTGGATCTCGGCGGCCAGGTGCTCCAGCAGCTCCTCCTGCTGCGCCCGCTGCTCCTGCAGCTGCAGCACCTCCTCGCACTTCCTGGCGTAGTCCTCCTCGGGGCGGCCGGCGGCGAGCTGGCCCGGCTCCCGGACCGGCTCGGGCTCGCCGCCGCCCGTGCCCACCAGGTAGGTGTCCTGCACGTAGTTGACGCCGTGCCGCTTCATGCGGTCCAGGTGGATCTTAGCCTCGTACTTGTCGATCTCCCGGTCCAGCTCGCGGAGCCGCTGGATCTGCTGTCGGATGGTGTGGTCCTGCGAGAGCACCAGGTGCACCAGCGTCTCCATCCTCTCCGCCGACGAGGCCTCCCGGGCCAGTGGCTGCTGCCGCTTCTTGTTGATCTTGGCCAGCTTGCGGAAGGCTTTCCGCACCACCCGCCGCTGCCGCTCCTGCGTGAGCGCCAGGCTGGCGCGGGCCGCCCCCAGGCCGCGGCCGGGGCGCTCCTTGCTCAGCACCACCCGCGCCTCGGCGCTGCGCGGCCCCGCGTTGGGCAGCGAAGCCTCGCTGCGCACCAGCACGAAGCGCACGTTCTCCTGCTCGTCCCCCCACGCCACCCAGAGCCGCAGGATCTTCGTCTTGTTGGGCAGGATCCGCTCGAAGCCGCGCCACTTCTCCACGATGCAGTAGGAATGCGGCGGCCCCGACAGCATCCCGCCGGCGGGCTCGGGCGGCGCTGGACGCTGTCGCCGGTGGTGGCTGTCCTCCAGCAGCACCCGCACCACGTCCGAGCAGGTGGTCCGCCGGGAGAGCCCGGAGATCAGCTTCTCCTCCTGGCAGATCCACACCGAGATCTTCCGCTCCTCGGGCTCCATCGGGACGGCTGCGGGCGGCCGGCCGGGGCCGCGGGCTCAGGGTTGGCCGGGCAGCTGCTCCATGGGGAGCGCTCGGCGGAGGCGCGGCGCTGCCCGCCCGCCCGGCTTCAGCGCGGGCCGGGATGCCTTGCCGTCCCCTNAGGTTTCTTACCAAGTAGGGTTCCAATTTGGAACCCATGGAGTCACAGCAATTTGAGCAAAGCTATTCATGAAATTCAGAGCAGGTGCTGATGAATAGGGGAGGAGTAGGTTAGCAGGAAGGAGGAAAAAAGTTACTGGGAGTGGAAACTGTTTTTCTGTGGAACATCAATGACTTTCTGGAACATTTTTGAAACTGAGGTAAGGGGATTGTAATAAAACTTTCCAAATAAAGCTTGAAGTGTAAACAAGCTGATACACAGAGAGTGTGTGAAGCCTGCGTAAGTTGTTTTTTGAGGGTACACTCTAATGCCCCAGCAGAGTCAGTACTGGAACACCCTAAGAAATCAGTGACCAGCTCTGTGTGTTATTCAGCATGTGACAGTGTGTGGCAATCCACCCCGCATGGAAGGTTCTGCTCTGATGCATTTACACAAGTAATGTCATAAATTATGCAAGCAGTATTTTTCAAAATACTATTTGACAATTCTGCTTGAAGATAGTTGGCTAACTTGCATACAGAGCCAAGATTTGCTTTGAGTTTATTAATTTTTCCCCTTCTGTTAAGCTTCCAAGTTCATTTAGCAATGAGAGTTTGTAGAAAAGGAGTGACATCCATGTAGGCTCCCTGCCCTTTGCTATGCTCATTTCTCTAAACTTTGTGTGCCAGCTCAGGAGCAATAATATCAAGTGACTTCAAAGGACAACTGCTCCCAACAATCCACAATGGCCTGTATTTCAACTCGTTAACCAGCACTGCTCACCAGACCTGTTATTTCAAGGCCTCTGCTGCTCTTTTCATGTATTGAGCTACATTCCCAGCTCAGTGCAAATGAAAGGGGGGAAAAAAGCCCAGAGCCGTGTAGAACTTGGGAGGGAGGTCGATTTCTGCACATGCGTCTCCAGGCAGAGGAACACAGACTATTTTTAAAGCAAACCTGGAACATACGTTTCATGCAAGGAGTCAATAATAAAACTTAATGACATGTTTTCCTTTTCCCACACCCACTTGCTTCCCTCCTTTGACTGTATCTTGTCTGAAACCTGGACGGTAGGTTCTTTGGAAAAGGATCTGTCACCATAAAACAACCAGACTGTGATTTGGCTGCCTACATGCTGGTTTGGAATCTATGGCAATAATTAATAGGTCATTCATTTTGCATGTCAGTGGTGTTCATTACAGTAAATGTATTTGCCTCCCCTCTTCAAGGCATCAAACGATATCCCTACAAAGTGCTTATTCAAACTGGCAGATCTCTTACCAGGCTAAGAACTAGAAATATATCAAATTTGACAGAGAGTTTTCGTTCTGATAATATTACTTAATAGTGGGTTTTTGAAACAAGGTCAAGGCTAAAAGCTGCAGTATTTGGCTTATTTTGGGTTTATTATAGGTGAGTGTAATTGATGTTAAAGAAGTTTCAGCTCCAGCCTCAGTTTTCCACTCTCCAAACCTTCACTTAGGCTGTGAGTGGGGGATATTTACAGCCTGAAGGAAGCTTTTGCCAACTTGCAAGTCAGCATAAAACAGTGCCCATTGCTGAAAGGATCAGTTCCACCTTTCCAAGGGCCATCAATTTCTCATTTTACCACAGTACCTCGTCATTGCCAGAAACATTTGCGTGACTGTACATTTGGCTACCTCAGGGCCTCACCTAAACTAAAGTTCATCCGTTTTTTTTCCGACCTGGTTCACTACTTGGTCCCACAAACTCCTGTACAGGCACAACAGAAAGTGCCATGTAGGGTCAGAAAAAACGTGGCCAAGGGCAGCAAACAGACAGGACCTGTGTAGGAGTGCTTTGTAATGCTTGTTTAAGGAGTGCCTGAAACTAAGGCCTGGTGCTACTCTGATTATATCTCCTGGACAAAACTTCTGATTTCTGTAGGTATTGTCTGAGAAAAGCCTGGTGGCCTCAGTCCATGGTGGTTCCTTTGAGAAGCAGTTAGGGTGTTGAATAAATAAGGCAACATGATACTATAGACGATTTACATACATAGTTTGCAGTGCTGTTAGGTTTTTATTTAATTCATGGCTACCTGTATCTGTCTTAGGAGGAGAGAAAGATTAGACTGAAGTTGACTCTGAAAGATAGAAGAGAATGGTATTAAAAAATCCCCAAAGCCTGTGTTTGTTGGAATTTTCACCTCTCTCCTGGTGGTGCCGGCATCATGGTGTTGGTCAGGGATTTTTTGCTGCCATCTTTCTCTCCCATTCTGTCTGAACAGCAAAGGAGATAAAAATCCTGCCCTTCTACCTGTGATTCTGAATCAGCTCTCCTAACCCTTGGCTATATGCCCAGCAAAACCCCAGAGCCAAATTCCCTGACAAGCATCCTGTGGCTTGTCTCTATTATCTGCGTCAGGATATACAAGCCCAGAAGAAGGGAAGGGAGAAGTGCCTGGTCCAATACAAACAGTGATTTCCTCTTCTATACTAAAGTTTTAATAATGGTTTGAGAGCGATAGGGATTTGTGAAGATGTTTGAGATCAGTCTGTGAGCCTATTGCAATTGTAACTGTTTACACATCAAATAAATTTACCAAATTTCACCTGCACAATATAGGAACACAGTCAAATAGGTGCTCCTAGAAATTCACTGTGGCTCCCACCAAACCCTCGAGACTACAGTGCCACCTGCAGTGTTCTCACCCCTGTCCTCATGGGACAGGACCAGCAGCTCTGCAGGGTCATAATCTTATTTGGGCTATGGGGAAGCCAAGAGCAAGCATCACATGGCCCTCAGCAGCCTAGAGCAAAAGTGGTTTTGTCCTGGTTTTACGGATTTTCCTAGCTGAGGATGAGTAGGTAGACTACTTTGCAACTTTGAATTCCCTGCCTTCCTTCACCTCATGCTTCACAGGCTGCCTGATGCCTCTATCAACAGTGCAATGATGTGCAGCCTGTTGCAGCTCATTTCTATAACATGCTTGCTTTTTATTTGCTTGGTGTGGTAATGGGAGAACTTACGCAAAGGCAGCTCAGGTTTGTTGCTTCCATCAGTCCCTGCGGAAGCTGTGAGCAGGTACTTGCATCACCCACCCGTTACGTCCGCGCTGTTGAATGCAGGGCAGCAGTGGGACTCCCACATGCCTCAGCTTATTCCTTAGCTCTCCTTAAATGAAAATCCAAATTCCTCACTCTGGACAAGTGCTGATGCTTCTAAATGCCTCTGCACTGGGCCTGCAGTGGACAGAGCTGAGGACTCTGCTGCTTGTACCTGAGGGCGCCCTTTGTGCCATTAGAAAGAGGAAGGGATGATGCTGTCATCCCTTGGTGTATCTTTCCATTTGCTTTGCACACAAGGCAACACCACAGAATCCCAGTCCTGGCAGATTTTTAAATCACACTCAATTGGGAACACTTGTTTAGCCTTATTAAGAGTTTTATTAGCTCTAAAAATAGGTTCTTAAATATTTTCCAAGGTTGACTAAAACGTGAAAAACAATTATGTTATCAGTGTTTAAAATAAACCACAGTTTTGTTACAACTGAGACCCATTCAGTGGAATAACGTTTATCAGGAGTCATAGCATATAGAAAATTGTGCAGCCTCTGCAAATCCACAGACAGTATTTCTCTGCTTGCTTTCAAACTGAGCAGTTCCTGAATCTAATTTTCCGATGTCCACCAGAATTCCTTCCAGCAAGAACACTGCAAGGGTGGAACACGGTCTTTGGGTGAGAAGGCTGCGAGGTTTTTAATAAAAATGAAGAACTGGTCTATTGGTGTAGCCCCCTTTTTTTTTTACTACTTTCTTATTGTTAAATGAAAACTTTTATAAATAACCTTACATAAATAATAATCTCAGAAGTTTTAAAAAGTTCATACCATCAGTCAGACCTGACTCAACATTCTCTGGTCTCTCACTGCTTAAACTATTTCTGCAGTTATTCTGGAATACAAGAATCCTTAATGTCTCTTATTGCATGAGCAGATCATATATTTTGGGCAAGAGTCAAGCTGCAGAGGAAGATTTGGGAATTAAGTGAAATGCATGTTACAGCTGATGGCTGCTTTTTTTTAAATTGGAATAACTGAAAAGATTAAACTGTAGTGCAGGTAGGGCTTGAGTCATGCTTTTATCATTGCATCTCTTAGCCTGATACGAACTATGTTATTAAAAATGGTAGCTCAAGCTGATTCTGTACTTTGTTTATCTACAACCAAGCTCAGCCAAAGATCAGCTAGCCTAGTGAAAAAATGTAGTTGAAGGCTGTGTCCATACAGGCACTGCTAATTACCTTCCATGACTGTCAAATGACTATAGATACTAACAGATTTCTTAGTATGCCTTTAAACAAAGCACTCTTATCTATGCATAAGAAAAAGCACTACGCAGAGCAGAGTTAATACAACATGTTAACCTATATTTTGATTTACTTTGTTCTTTAGAAAAAGAAAAAAAGGAAGTGATTTATCACCCCTTTTTGTTGCCAAAAGGAACTGCAGTACCGTCCAAAAGCTTGCGCCCTTGGAGACCCCAGTGTCAGTAGCACTGACGCTTCTTCTCCTCCGTAGTGTTTAAATGATCAGCAGCTTTAGTGTCGTGACGTTTTTGCCTGTAAAGGAGCCGGGTGTATTTGTGACAGCCCAGTATAGCCCAGTATAACCCACCAGAAGCACCGTCTAACTCTGCAATGCCGAGAACCTGTTCGGGAGATACTGATCCCCGCTCGGGAGCGCGTCCCGGCCTTTTGCTTGTGAAGAGCTCACCCGGAGCATCCTTGGACTACAGTGGGGAGATCGTGGGCAGGCGGAGGATTAAAAGGCCCGGCAAGAAAACCTTCGGAGGGAAGCAAGCGGCAGGATTTAAGGAGCGAGCAATCCCAGACGTGAATGAAACACAAACACGCTGTGGGTTTTCTCTTCCTTAGATAAAAGCACTGGCGAGCCAGCCTAAACGCTGCCCGCGGATGACTAGTCAGAACAAGTTCAAACTCCAGAGCTCAAATTAAAATGTTTCCTCTGTGTGACTGCCTCCTGCGCCGGGAGTTTCCTCGCCTGCCCCACACCTGCCCGCAGTCCTCCACCGCCCTCTGCCCCGGCAGCCCCGCTCCGCCCGCCCGCCCCGTGCCCGGGCTGGCTCTGGCGGGGCGGGCGGGCGCTACACGAGGGACTCGCAGACGGGCAGCGAATCCGAGTCCTGGCTGTGCATGGAGCTCAGCCCCGTGTCCGAGTCCTCGTCGTTGTCGGCGCGGTCCTTGCGCAGCGCCCGCGCCTGCTCCACCCAGCCGCCCCCCGCCGCCGCCGGCCGCCCC
>VXAD01010362.1:79578-252903 GCA_013399195.1 Dicrurus megarhynchus
GGGGGCGGTGGGGCCGGCCCGGTGCGCCGGGAGCCGCCGCGGTCCCGTCCGCTGCCCGCGCCCCGCCGGGATTCGCTCTCCTCACGTGGGCGCCCCGCGGCTCACGCCCCGCAGCCCGCGCAGAGATCCGCCGGCGCGGACACTTCGGGCCAGGTCGCCGTCGCCTCCGTGTCCCCCTTCTCCGTGCCCTGCCTGTGCCGCGAACGAGCGAGCGAGCGGCGTCGGGGATCTTCCAAAGTGCCGAGGGACAAGAGCGAATCCTGGAGCTTCAAAGGGAAAGCCAGAACTAGTGAGGAATTTCCAGTTTTAGTAAATCATCCGCCTGTAATTAGGAAATTCATGTTTGTGAAGCATTTCGCAGATGAAATATGCAAAAGACGGGAATGTCTAAGTGTTATTAAAGTACTAGCTGAGCCAGATTTTAATGGGAGCTTGCTGTGTTCTTTGATGGGAACGGGATCGGTCTCGGAGTGTGGATTAAAATGAGAAGATGTGAAAAATAGTAATAAAACGCAGGGTTGTGGCACTGATTTTCACTGATTGCATCACAGGGTTCACGGACCTAGGCTTTTCTAGGTGATTAAAAAAGTACTATAATGGGCAAAGGAAAAAACTCTCTCAAACCTGAAGGCTGATCTGGACCTTCCAAGGGAGTTTGAGAGCCAATAAAATCGGCGTGCCCTGTTCAGAGGGCTTTTGCCTGGATAAAGTTTGTGTTCCAGTCAGCGGAACAGAACGGAGTTGTGGCATTGCAGCCTAACTCCTGTCATTCTGCTGTTAGAAACGGTGGAGCTGGGGCACACCAAAGAGCGAGGGAGCAGTTATGTAGCCTAATGTCCTCTTTTCCCCTAAAGTAACAGGCTCAGTGTGCTGTGCGAGCTTCTCCTGTATTTACATGGAAGGGCTAGTCCTGGGGAAGAAAGCCTGCCTCTGCTCTGGCTGCGTAAGGCAGCTAATTACGGTGGTGATTTCTGAAGTGCAGCCTCCTGCCCCGTGAGGAAGTGGGCTGAGGGACCACCGACTGCCAGCATTCCTGGAGCTGAAGATCACGGGGATCCTGTGCCCACTGCTAACGTCCCTTTCCTGTGTTACTGCAGGTTAAAGGATTCCAAACCGAGCTGGCCACTGCATGTTGCAATTAGGGCACGCAAGATAGGGGTGATGGTAACAGGCTGGATTTGCTTCCTGACCACAGCCACCTTATATTAAAGGTGCAAATTCCTGTCTAACGGTAATTGGTGTGGCACTGCCAATTCCAAGGGCAAGACGATTTGCTCTCAGGATGTATCAGAAGTGCTGGATCACTGTGCTTTGTGTAGAGGAAAGTGGTGATGGAAGGTTATTCCCGAGGTGTGCAGGCTTTTTTGTTCAGTGGGTTGGTTACGCCTAAAAGCATCATCCACTCCAGGGCAGAGGAAGGTGGGTCAAACAACGGCAGTCCTGTAAGAGAACAAAATGACCTTAACAAAGGGGGTGGTCAGGACTCTGGGACAAACCTGACAGCTCACACTGCCCCAGAATAACAGGGTGTTGAACAGGAATAGGATGTGAAACAGGACACCATGATTCAGCTTTGACTCTGGAAGGGTCAAGATTTTAAAAAACCCTTCAGAAGAGTAGGAAAAGAAGCCTTGTTGCTCTCATCAGGCTGGCAGAAAGCTGGAAAAACAGACCACTCCTTGTCTTCTGAAGAATCAGGTGCAGCAAAGGGATTAATGAGGCAGTGAGAAACTGTTCAACTCCTTTACTGGTGGTTCCTTGCCTTTCCCATTTAGTTTTAATCTTGTTTTACATGTGTTTCCTATGAGAATGTCTGAACCTATTTTCTTTTGGCAAAGAACAGTACAGGAAGAGCAGGTTGTGATGCGAAGAGGCACCTCATGCTCCCCACAGGTCAAGCTGCTCCAACTTGTCTGACTGCCTGTATCTATCCAGTATCCAAGCCTGGCTTAGTGCAATGAAATTGGAAGATGATCATTCCGTCTTTCCTTGACCACACCTCTGCGTATGGAAAGCTGGCTCTGCCTCCCCAATGAATCCCCCAAGGCAGCATTGTCAGAGAGAGGATGAAGATGTTGGCAGTTTGGTTGGAGGCAGTAAGAGTACAATTAAGATTAAGAAGGCAAACACTCGATTTTGGTAGGATATACCTATTAGATATCTGTATATAATCCATGGTTTAAAAGATGGCATTCAAAGTTCACATTGTGGATCTCAAGTTTAACCCTCAGGAATTTTGGTTTAGTCTGTCTGCAAACTCAGGAAACTGCCAGAAAAGCTTCTAAAGTTTGAAGTGCTGTATCTGAAGTAATGTTTGGGCCCTGCTGTGCTGAATCCCAAAAGGCAACTGAATGCAGGTATGCTTTTGCCTTTCCTCCCAGGATCTTACAGCAGAGGAAGGTGGTGATATTATCTCATTTTAAAGATAAGAATGCTCTGGCATAAAAGAATCGAGTACCTTGCCTAAGGTAATACACCAAGGCAGCAGCAGTGTCACAAAGCAAATCAGGTTCCTTCACTCTGGCACCATTAGTCACTGAACTCCATCCTTTCTTCCTCTCCTTCTTTTAATTATTCCATGAGAAAGGGAGATGAGGAGGAATCCATTAGTTCAACAGCTACAGATGGTGATAAAATGAAAGTGCAAGCTCAGCAGAGAGTATTTACCTCTGGTGAAGCAATGGGAGGCAGTGGCACATGGGCTCCTTCAGACGCCTCCTCCCTGGTGGAGGCAAATCTCCTCCAGCCGACTGTGTCTGCAAACCTGCAACACTCAACAGTGTCAGTAGAATATCAAATTGGAGGGAAGGACTGCTGCTCCTCTCTTCACTCCCTTCCCCACAGAACAGTGATGCATGAGGTCTTCTATAACTTCTGCAACAAGCATATCACACAATTAAAACTTAAAATGTGATAAATATGGTCTCCTGTAATGCAGAGGCTGTTTCTGTACTGCCTTGTCAATGCACAGCTGACAGCATGCTCTTCTTCTGAAGCACAAACTTCCTTGACAGAATGCTACCCAGAACTTACTTCACGGTCTGTATTTTTTTCGTTTGTTTTATAAATTGCAAAAATTCAAAGTTGATGATATTCTTAAGAGCTGCCTAAACCCCAGAAGGAGATTTATGAGCTTAGTATTTTAGGCTGTATTGAAAAGTTCAAGCCCAGGTATAGACTAGTTTATTTTTATCCACTACAGGAGAATTACAAGGCCAAATGATGAGAAATCAGATGTATTTTGGCATTTCACATGAAGTTCTTTCTATTTTTTCCTTTTCATTGAGGTGTGCAAATAAATTATCAAGTCTTTTGTGATAAGAACACCATTCCTATTACAGGGTACGATACTGAGGTGTCTGTTTGGGTTTTTTTCTTTAATTTGAGCTGAACTATCAGGATGAAATTACAGACCTGATATTTTGAACAAATAAAATTATGCAAGACTTTATCTTTAATTCTTTGAAACTGAACCAAATAAATACAAATGTATTTTCTGCTTCCGTAATTCATATAGCAAGAACGAGGAGGAAGTCTTAGAACACTCTTTTTGAGACACAGAATTAATTTCTTTCAAATGCATTTAAATGGAGAAAATGTACGAATTCAGATTCAGGGTATTTTTCTTTTTTTCCACAGTGAAGTTGCTTTTACTTTTCAGATCACTCTCAGGACAATTTACCTATTTTTCCTGAGGTTACAGTTCAAAAGAACACAGCCTAGGTGGATAAGCAAAGGCAGGCTGCAACTGGTAATCTATTGAGCCATCGCTGTCTGGAGAATTTGCTCTTTGTTGTGATGGTGAACAGCAATGCTGCTTTCCCAGCTCCTCTTCCTATGTTCCTGTTAATCTCATTTTGTGAGGTTTAGCTCTTGGTCCTTTTTACTTGTTGCTTTCCAATATTTTGCCTTGGCAAACATGGATGACATCTTGGGACAGAATCTGACTGGGAGTGTTACAAACTTCTGCAACGGTTGCCAACCTTTACAGGTTGATGAATAGGGAAGGGGCTACTTGAACTTACAGGTCACTCTCTCACAAGTGCTTTTCTCATTTGTACCCAGTTTTTCCTGATGGTATAAAGCTGAATAACCAAATCATGCTGTGAATAACCAAATCATCCCGAGTTAGCATGCACAGAATTAAACACTTGAAAAACTACCCCTGTGTTAGCAGCAGTATGCAGACTTCAGTCAAAACCATTTGTAGTCTTTGATTTGGAAGAAAGTTGTTCGGTTTGTATCTGAGCAGCTTTAGACATGAGAGTGCTTTCTACTTTCAGATGTTCTGCTGGAGACAATGAAGGCACCGGCACTTGACTTGTAAGAAGTGTAATGAACTCCTGAAGAGCTTTTGTAAGCTATAAGCTCTGTGACCTTCTGACCCATTTCCTTCAGTTCCTAGCATCTGATGTGTGCTGTCTTGCTTCTGAATGCCACCTGTGCAGCCGACATATCTGGAAATCTGGAGTCATTCCTTGTGTCACATGGCTGGTGATACCTCCTTTCTTATGAGATCCATTTGGGAAGACTGTGGTGTGGCCTGTTTGCATAGAGGCAGCCAGTATTGGGTTATATTGCTTTGACTGCTTCATCCAACTTCTTCTTTTTTCATGTGCACACACCCAGAATACAAACAGGTATGTCAGAAGGAAACTATCTTCAATGAAGTCAGTGGGGGCTGTGTGGGTAAATCCCTCTGCAGCGCTTTCAAAGTGCAGGTACGTCTATAGACTGCCATTGAAGAAAATTATCAAGATGTATATTTATATTAAAGTGCAGCCTGGAAGTCTTGATGTGCCAGATGTGATGTAAATGCATGGGAGGAGACTATCCCTCCCTGAAGGCTCAGCCAATGTCATGCAGCAGGGTAGGGCACAGCAAAGATCAGTGCTAAGAATACTGATTTCCAGCTCCTTATCTTTGAACAGACTCCTTAGTAATTTGGTTTTGTTTGTTTGTTATATACACTCTTAGGATGGAAAAGAATCCTTCTCCCTTTACACCTTCTGTTTCAGATTTTCTTTTGAGATAAGTGAAGAGGACAGAAATAGTTGAACAAGGAGAAAACATTTTTTCGTTCTTATGTGCATAATAGATACACAAAGCTTTGATCCTAAGTAAGTCAGCAGAGCTGCACCAGTAAGCTTTGGGGGAAAATACAAGAAACATCAGACTCAAATGATGGTATAAACTTCCTTTTCCAAAAACATTAAGTGTATTTGAAAATGGTTTACTATTGCTCTAATGGATCGGTCTTGGTTTGAATACTGCAGCCTTGTCAGCAGTCATCATGAAATGGTGGAAGGCAGCAAGGGGGATGCACAGCAAATTCAAAATCCTGGAGTTCAGGAGAGCAGAATTTTGCCTCTTCAGGGATCTTCTTGGTAAAGTACCATGGGATAAAGCCCTGAAGGCAAGATGGACCCCAAAAGGCTGGTTAATATTTAAGGATCACCTCCTCCAAGCTCAGGCGTGATGCATCCCAACAAATTAGAAGTCAGGCAAAAATACCAGGACACCTGCTTGGATGAACAAGGAGCTCCTGGACAAACTCAAATACCAAAAGGAGGCCTACAGAGGGCAGAAACAAGGACAGGTTGTCTGTGAGGAATATGGAGCGACTGTCCAAGCTTCCAGGGATCAGATTAGGAAAGATAGAATTAAATATGGCCAAGGATATCAAGGACAACAAGAGATGCTTGTGTAGGTACATTGGTGATAAAAGGAAGACTGGGGAAATGTGGGTCCTCTCCATAAGGAAAAAGGACACCTGGTTACCCAGGACATGGAGAAGGCTGAGGTATCCAATGACGTTTTTGCCTTGATCTTCACCAGAAAGGGCTCCAGCCACATCCCCGGAGCTGCAGAAGGCAAAGGGACTGGGGTAATATAGAACCTCCCACTGCAGGAGACCAGGTTCAAGACCATCTAAGGAACTTGAATGTGGACAAGTCCACAGGACCTGATGAGATGCAGACACAGGCCCCAAGGGAACTGGCAGATGAAGCTGTTAATTCACTATCCATCAGATTTGAGAAGTCATAGCTAGTCCAGTGAAGTTGCCATTGATGGAAAACAGGGAAGGATAACCCACATATTTTGTCACTGAGGGCAAATCATGCCAGAAGAATTTGGTGGCCTTCTCCAACTGGGTTCCAACAGTCGTGGATGAGAGAAGAGCGACTGACATCATCTACCTGGGCTTGTGCAAAGCATTTGGCTCTGTCCCACACAACATCCTTATGGCCTTCCCCAGGGGTCAGTATTGGGACAGGTATCATTTTTCATCTTTCTTGGCAACATGGGCGGAGGGATCAAGTGCACTCTCAGCAGGTTTGCCCACAGCACCAAGCTGTGTGGTGCAGCCAACATGCTGGAGGGAAGGGATGTCATCCAAAGGGACCTCGAGAGCTTGAGAGGTGGGCAAAGCTCATGAAGTTCAGCAAGGCCAAGTATAGGGTCCTGCAGGGCAACCCCAAAGAAAAATCTAGGCTGGGAGGACAGCAGCCTTGACTTGGGTCAAGGGTGGATGAGGAGCTCAACATGACCCAGCCATGTGCACTTGCAGCCCAGAAAGCCAAACAATCAGGGCTGCATCCGAAGCAGCCTGGCCAGCAGGTAGAGGGAGGGGATTCTCCCCCTCTGCTCCGCATCCAGCTCTGGGGTCTCCAACATAAGGACATGGACCTGTTGGAGCAAGTCCGGAGGAGGGTGATGAGGATGCTCAGAGGGCTGGAGCACCTCTGCTGTGGAGACAGGCTGAGAGAGCTGGGGTTGTTCAGCCTGGAGAAGAGAAGGTTCCAGGGAAACCTTAGAGCACCTTCCAGTACCCAAAGGGGCTACAAGGGAGCTGGAGAGGGACTTTTTACAAGTGATAGGACATGGGGTAATGGCTTTAAACCGAAAGAGAGTAGATTTAGATACATGGAAGAGGTTCTGCACTGTCAGAGTGGTGAGGCCGTGGCACAGGTTGCCCAGAGAAGCTGTGGCTGCATCATTCTTGGAAGTGTTCGAGGCCCGGTTGGATGAAGCTTTGAGCAACCTGGTCTAGAGGAAGGTGTCCCTACCCATGGCAGAACAGTTGGAGTTAGGTGGTCTATAAGGTCCTTTCCAACCCAAAACATACTACAGTTCTGAAATAGTCAGTGCAACTATGGTAATTTTAATTATTTAGCACTTGTAACTTCTTTGCTTTTCCCTTAAAAAATTCTCCTATCTATAGAGAACATGTTTGAGTGCCTCACAGTGCTTCTTTCTTTAGTTTTGACCATGAAGCTCAAAAGAGATGAACTAGGTCATTCATTACCTTCTTGAGATTTATCATGAAGGCTTTTAACTGCTTCAAATACTCTTGTGGATTCTCCCCACCCCAACTTGTGAATATCCTTTGGAATACACCTTGTCTTCTGAGTAAGCAAACACTGTGTCCTCAGTAGCACAGAGGATACAGAGTTTCCCATATAAATACTCAGATGACCTCTTTTTCAGGTCATTTTACTTGTGTGGAAGGGACTGGAGCTTTCTGGCCTTAATGGGGGTTAGTGAGAAGTTCTGCTGTTGTTTTTCTGTAGAGGCTGGGTAGAGGAGCTGCTCTCTGTCTGCTGGGATCAATGACAAAGCTCTTGACGGGCTTTGCTGGGAGCTGGCCCTGGAGTGCTGATAGCTGGAGCCATTGGTTAGGCATGAACAAACATCTGTTTTCATGCTGGCAGTGTGAGTAATATGGTTCCTCAACATCACTGCCATGAAGGAAGAGATCAACCTTGGCATTAGGTCTTGGCAAACGTGTCCAGCTCGTGTGTGCTCACAGGCAGGCTGTGCACCCTGTATCCTGTGAGGCAATTCCTGCAGGTACAAAGAGAGGGTTTGGGTTTAATTATATATTATTTGAGCTGGAGAATAGTCAGTGATGTGTGTTCTTGTCTGTGACTATGAAATGTGTATTCTTGTCCTACCACTCCACAAACACGTTCACCTGGAAATCTGTAAGAATCAAAAGCTTTGTGTGCAAATGAGGCCCTATCTCTATATCATGTGTGGACCTCTCTTGTGTTTGGATTAGTGACACCCTTTTCTCCAGAGAAATACCTCACAGGGAGCTTTCTAAAAGCTCAGAAACCACCCTGAAGTGAGATATGATACAAGCAGGATGTATTATTGCAGTACGATGTTTTGGCAGATTGGAATGAGGACAAATGAATTCTCAGTGCTTGAATGAACAGAACTTTCAGTATTTCTAGTATTACCATGAAATTGTTTGGTTTTGAAGTCTGTCCTATAAATGCACTGAGCAGGCAATCTCTTTTACCTGTTCTGTTTGTATGATCAGTAGGTGATTTCAGCTTTTATAGCACAGAGTGGTATTCAGATAAGGTTTAAATATGTAGCTATGAATCCGCAGGTAAGAGGTGTAATTTACTTTTCAGTTATAATGAAATCCTTACTGAATTAAGACTGTGAGGTTATTGTATTCTTCAGCCTCATTCTGTCCAGTTGTGATCTTCTAACTCTTTGCGGAAAACATTCCCAAAGCCTTTCTTCTGAACTTTTGTATTATTTCCTCAAGACATTTGTATATTTGACACATTTCTAAACATTTTTCTTTTGTATTCTTGGTAGATCACCAGGCTAACCTTGAATCAAGCTTTATGAGGGGTTCAAGTGAGTAAATAAAATTTATAGGTGAATAAATAAGTGTGCTTTAAACATGATTTCAACAAAACATAATGCAAAAGGACTTTAAGAGAATATGAACTGAACATAGACAGTGCATATTCTCTGACCCCATTCTGACACTGACAGTGGCAACAGGATTAGGTCCAGAGGCCAGAAATCTCTCTAGAAAGCAAGAAGATTTCAATGATGCCTTTCTTTTCCCTTGAGCAAATATGTCCTGAATGGCAGAAAATAAAATGAGGAGCAACTTAATCTGGTGGAAAACATGAGTGGTAATATGCAGTGTGAGGAGGGAACCTAAGTTAAAGCCATATGGAAAAAGCCGTGGAGTTGGCTGCATGCAGCAGGGAAAATAAGATGTGTTATTCTTTGAAGCATGGCTTTCCTGAGAGCCCCAAGAAGTTGGTGAGCTCTAAGGAAATGATGGGTTTCCCTTGGGATGGCCCAGCACAGGTCTGAACAAGAACATTGTAGGAGACACCTGAATTGTTTAGCACTTGTTGCATTGTTATTTAAAATAAAAAAATATTTTGCTTTATCCTTTTCCTTCAGTTTAATAAGACAGTGTGAACCATAGCTAAAGCATAAATATGAAATTGCAATGAAAGCGACGGAGAGATGACAGCGAGTGCAGTGCAAGGAAAGTGAGAAAAGGAAAATTCAGGGGATGTCGAGAAAATCAGTCTGCTCTGACAGTTTCTAGAGCTTTGTTTTAAAGAAAGTGACAGCAACACTGGTATGAATAGGAATTGACGCAGCACTGTAGAATATAGTGAATGATCCTGGCAGAAATGGGGACCAGATCTAGAGCCCGAGTGTCTGCAGTGGCAAATCCTCACAAAACCATGCAGGTATTACATGCAACAAGTGAAGAGGCTGATTATTACTGTGCCTGCCTCTCTGTATAATGCTGTGCTTTTTGCACAAGAGTCTTTTCAGCTGAGCTTATGAATTGACAATGGTATTAAAAGTAAGTTTGTGTCTACCTCCTTCACTTGTCACTGAGGAAAGAATGATGCTCTATCCATCACCAGCCCCTTAGGCTGCAGTGGCTGCTGCATTGTAATCCCCTCATTATTGTAAAGACAATCCAGCCTCATCCTTTACTTTGTAAACAATTCCCAGGGAGTCCCATGGAGCTTCTGAGGTGGGTGTAGATTCTGCTGGCAGCTGATTGCTCTGGATGCCTTGCATGCATTTCTACTCAGTGCTTACAAAGTCAGTTTTCAAAAGCTGACTCCTCAGTGGGAAAAATAGCACTAGAAGGCCACATTTACAGTGTTTCCTGGCCATTAATGACTGAAGAGCAGTAATTTTTTAATGATTTAATATGTGCCATCTGCAAAGGCTGCTGTTGTAATGGCCCATATATATTTTACATCCAGTGTGGACTTGACACTTATATGTCACTAATTAGTACACAAAATAATAAATAAAGTTAATTTGGGTGTGTTTTATATGCCGAAAACAAATGAGTCTGCTACTTCTACTAGGAATATTCATCATAAATCAGATTTTTAGTAGCTTAAAGTCAATTAACTTCTTAAAGCTGTGATGGCTTACATCAGCCTGAGCTTTGGTTCAGACATCTTTTGAAGCTGTACTGCCTACAGTTTTTTGTTGTAATTCATGGCACATTTTGAATCCTATGTACTTTGTTTTAGCAAGGAAACTTAATTTCATTTATCATGAGAAAATGTACTTTTAACTCCAAAACTTGGTCAGCTAGTTATTTTTAAGTAAGAGGCACTGTATAAATTGATACAAAAATTTTCCTGAGTACAAAACTTGCATCCCTCATTGTTATGACAAGTCCTCTATTCTTTTCAGCCTTTCATTCCTCCATTTCATTTTTATCCTGCTTTTACCAGCACCAGTCATTGGTTTTGGCAGTGTTTCTTAACCTTTGAGCAGGAAAAGTTAAGTGATTTTTCTCCGTCTTAGAGTTTTAGCACTCTTGACAGCTCGAAGCCTGTCTTTCCTAAGGAACTTGTCAGCGTTCAATGTTCTACTCAGAGGCACAACCTCAGGCTTGTCAAGTTGTTTATGGCTTTAGAACTTTGTGCTTTGGGTATCCAGTCTCAGAACAGGCTGTTCAGACACTGCTGTGCATGATCCAGCTCCACTAAAGCTCTCCTCCTGAAGACTAGGGAAGGTGCTATATAAAAGGAACAAAGAAAACCAATCAATTTAAAAAAAAAAATAAAAGGGGAAAACTGAATCCATCACTGTGGGGTTTGGGTTTTTGAAAAGAAAAAGGGGATAAAAAGAGAGAAGCCTCACATATTTGGCAGCAACTCTGACATTAGTAGCATAGAAGCAGTGTCAGGAGTAAAAAATAGACCTTATTGAAAATCCCAGAATTACATTCTGAATAAGTGAACACTTGATTCTGGGTTGCTGCCACAGGCTTCAAGGAAAGCTGGAGGTGCTCAGAGCTATATGGCACAATCCTCCAATCTTCATAGCCTAGGACAAGTTCCAGTCTCATCTTTCCCTTATTAGAATACCTGCTTACTCATACTGCAGCCCAAGTCAGTGATATGAAGTCTTTCGGCTGGAGGTTGCAAGGAAGCTGAAATCCTAGATCAGCATGCTTGACAGTGAGGGTCTTAAAGTACAGCAGACTAAATCCCGGGAAGTGGAGCCTACCTGCAGCTGGGTGGTGTGGTACAAATATCTATCTAGATATCTATAATGCTCCCACCATTTTTAATTAGAGTGGATTTGGATGAAAACTCCTAATCCAAGGATTGAAATGAAACCTGAGTGCAGAATTTGCTCAGTTCCTAAATTTTCTGTTAAATTTAGTTTTCTTTATTCACTAACAGGGCTAATTATGGTTTCCAAATGGAGGGTTGGAGGCCTTCAAGGTAAGCAGAGCTCTGGAAAGGTCACAGCCAGGGCTGGGGTCCTGTCAGGCTGTACAGGCTACATAGGCAGAAAATTGACTTGAATTCTCTCTAGCATTATTTGGCTCCTGCCTCCCTTCTCCTTTTCAATCAGTACAGTAGAAAGTTTGTTTGAAGGGAGATAATTTTACAAAGTGCTGAGTTCAGTGCTCCAGAGCCTCTGGCATTCAGCGGGAGACTTGCATGCTTTTAATCTATCTCCTGTGTTCCTATATTAAAAGAAATGTTTTCAAAGTGATTTGAGCAAGTTACCTGTGTGAAATCTGCTAACAAATAATAGGATATATGTGTGTAACAGTTAACTTCACTTTCAAAGCTTGCCCTTAGGAGCAGAAAAGATTTCTCATTGGTAGAAATACTTTCTTTTCTTAAAGAAAAATTAGAAAGAGAAGAAAAGAAAGGCTCTTGTATGTGATTTTTCATTGCTGTCTCTCTTCTGCTGGCTTTAATCATGTAAACCTCCCACCAAGGTCAAGGGGAGTTCTGGCTGATTTACAGGCTACGGGAACTGGAAAGCTGATGCAGATTTAGTGACTGTTTCCATAGGACCAAAGGAAACAGTGGAGGCAAGAAGAAAATCTCCAACCCAGGGACGTCCTCAATCATTTCCCCATCACCAGTGTTTCACTCCTTGAGAGAAGATCCCCACTAATTCGAAGGGAGAATTCTTTGAGAGATCCCGCCCATGATTGCAACATTATCCTGTCAAAGAGTTGATCCTGCAACCCTGTGTTTGGGCTGGTGAATGCTCCCGTTTCACAGTGACTTGGAGAATGCTGCAGTGATTTAGGCAGTTGTAGCTCTGAGCTAAGGCTTTGCTGATACTCAGCACTTAGCAGGATCTCATTTATTCTGTAGAGTGCCAACGTGCAGAACTGTGGCCAGTCTTAAAGCACGGTGATTCTAAGTCCTTTTTAATTTTCTTAAGCTGGTGGAATCCTCTCTAGGGATACAGCAGCAGAGAGCAGCAGTGAGGCACAGAGCTGTTTGCTGTTCAGCCTTGTCCTTCTGTTCTCAGAACCTCCCTCTGCTGCCCTTACCTGCTGGTGCTTAGCACTGTGCTCTGCTCTGGGTTTGTCTCACGGTCCAGCAGGAAGGCTGGGGTCAGGTTTGGCTCTGTGAAGAGCAATGTGGCAGAGCCCAGGAGAGTTTTGTGTGTGAAAGAGATGGCCATCCAGGGAATGAACAGTCTGCTGCCTGCTCAGCACAATGTGGCTCTGTCTCTGAGATTTCGGTATAATTGCAAGAGAAAAGTGAAGGGTCCACAAAGAGAAAGAAAAAAATGGGAGAGAAAGGGATATTGCTAATAACATTACTTCTTGGGAATTCAGACTATGGTCTTTTGCTGAGTGGTGTGTATGCACTGTTGTTTAACTACTTTTGCATGAGTTATTTGACCTTTCCAGCTAATTTTGCCCAAATATATCTGTAGTGATAAAGCGTGGCAATGTAACTCATCAGTCCTTCCTGCTGGAAGGAGAATCCCAAAGCTGATTTCCGTATTTCACATTCCATCAGTATCTCTTCTACCACTGTTTTGTGCCAAAGTAATTTTTCTGTAAGTCTCTTCCATCATTAGAGCTCCTTCTAATTTGAACAGCTGCTCTCACTGGTTGGGCTGTGATTTAGGCCCACAGTAATAGGATCTCCTTCCTAACAGGTATTGGGGGAGGATTTCCTCCTTCTTCCCTTCCACTCTGGTTGACCTGGCACCTTCATCCCACCTTACTCTGCTCTGCAGTGTTTAGCTCTTTCTGCAACCTCCCATTGCAATTCCTGTTGTCTTACTGATGTTTTTTTCACCTTGGCTTAGTGTGAGTTAAAAATAGGCAGGGTCTGTTCCATTTCAGGTGTCAGAACAAGGGAAGAGAATGCTGTCACTTCATGGCTCCCAGATGATATTGACCTCTCACCAAGCCTACTCCAAAGTCCAGTGTGGTCACAGTGAGTCTGGTGGTGGTTGGATCCACAATCCTCCTGTCACTATGGAATTAACACATCACTTCTGAGGTTTGCGTTTCAAAGTTTATGAGATGCATTTAATTGTACATTACAAACTACAGTGGGACGACTCCAGTGTACCTCACTCCCACTAATTTTCCAGTTGTGTTCCAGCCAGGCCTAGGGTGGGCTCCTAGCACCACACCAGTGTGGGTGGCACTGGCATGTCTCCCTCCCAGAGCAGAAGGCACCAGCTCTGGTTGCTGCTGTTCTCCAGCCCTTTCTAACACCATCAGCCAACAGGTACCTCTGACTCTCTGCTCAGAGGGACTTTTGCCAATTTGGTGAAATGCATTCCTTGAAGGTGTGTGTGGGAACTGCTCTCCCAGGAGATGTGGGAGTGCTGCCCCGCAAAGCTTTAACTCAGTCACTCTCCTTTCAATACTAGTGATGGTCGGATGACTGCACCTCTGCTCTCAGATTCCTGACAGAGTTTTGTGTCTCCTGCCTGCAGCCCCTTGACTGGCTCTGGTAGAGTCACGAACTATGTACACGTGTAACTCCTCATGGTCACCGCTGAGATCCTCAGGGATCTGCAGCGGTAGATTAGATTTTGGGAAGAAATTCTTCCCAGTGAGGGTGCGGAGGCACTGGCAAAGGTTGCCCAGAGAAGCTGTGGATGCAACATCCCTGGAAGTGTTCAAGGCCAGGCTGGATGGGGCTCTGAGCAGCCTGGTCTAGTGGAAGCTGTCCCTGCCCGTGGCTGGACCTGGATGATATCCCTTCCGACCCAGAGTATTCGATGACGCCGGTGCTGCTTGCCCTGGCGGGTGCCAGCACTGCTGCAGGCCGTGATGCCCTGGATAAGCTGTCAGTGCCCGCCAGTCACGACAGGAGCGTCGCGACCCCGCAGCCGGAGCGGCCCGGGCGGCGCGGTCTCTGTCGGCCCCTGCCGGGCACTGCGGGCGCCGCTGGGCGGGAGCGACCGCCGCCTCCTCCACTTCCACCGAGGGGTAAAACCCGGGCAGCGTCCTTAAAACCGGAGAGCTCCGTGTCAGAGCGCCCGGCAGGAAAACCTCCTGCGTATCCATACCCTGTGATGCTCCCAAGTGTAACAGGTGTTGGTCTGTATCAATCTGAGCCTTTACAGCACTCACAGGTTGGACAAAAGCAACAGGAAAAGTAGTTTCCTGATGCGACAGGAACAGATTTTCCTAGCAGATTCCCCAAACTTCAGAATGCTGGTTGCTTGATTTAATTTTCAAGGTTGAGAAAGGCAGAGAATCAGCCAATAGCCAAGGGAAGAAGTGACTTGACGTGAATGGCTCCTGCTTGTGCTGGGAGAGTTCCAAACCTAGTCTCATCACAGGGCCTCAAAAGGGTTCATGTTGGCTCGGAGGCTCTCTGCTATGGTAGAGTTTTCCTCTGTAACCCAGCCTGGAGAAAGCCATGGAAGTTGAAAGCTGTATTTTGTCTTCACTGTATCTTCACATTACTGAAAAGAAACCTTGAACATGAACCGCATCGTCTTCTGGCATCAGGTAACAGCTCTCAGCTACCACAAGAATTAACTAAAAGAGCATAGTCTGCACATTTTGATCCAAACTCTTACCTCTTCACCAAAGAAGTTTATTTTGAGACCTTGCAAAGATGGGTAACTGGCTGCATGTGACAAGCAAAGGTCAAGACAGTCGTTAGGGCACAGGAGCCCAGCTCTGTGAGATGCCAGAACCAGGATCCTCCCACACCCAGCAAATCAGCTGCAGGTTCCCACAGCTCCATCAGACACACACTGGTAGCAGAGAGATTTGCACGAATTTTAGTGGTAATGAAATTACATAGAATGTATAAAAAGCAAAAGTAATTAAGTGTGGCAAATAAGATTGCAAGACAGAATTTATTCATGAAAGTAGAGAAGTGAAGCAAATCCATTTCTCCTTCAGTTTTCCTTGTGTTTTTCTATGAGGATGATCAGTTTAGTTGCAGACTGCTTTGACAGTAAGCTGATTCTTACTTAAAAATGTGCCACCTGTAAATCAACGTAGGGTCTTGAAATCTGTGAATTACATATTTAAAATTAAAGATTTGGTCAAATATTTTGACAGGAAGCCGATTTTCATGGTTTTCTGTTCAGCATTTGTAGGTGTTTTCTATGTGTTGAAAGTGAACTCTGTGCTTCTTAGAGCTCTTGATGGTTAAAGGAAGTGATTTTACTCTCCTAATCAGATCTCCTACTCATTCTTCTTAGCATCTCTGACCTCTAGCATAGTGACAATAATTTTTATGTAGCTCCAAGCTTGATGTTCCTAGGGAGTCCTATATGATAAGATTCAGAAGAATTTTCAAGATTTCTCCCTCATACAGTATCTCTGTGTAAAAGCTGGGTATAGCAAAGTGATGATCGGATGTTTCTTTGAGGTGTTTAATGGAGAGGAATTAGAAAAATCTTTATTTTGTTAAGAACATGTGAGGTTTCCTACCATTTCTTACTCCTTCCTCAAATCAAACACAACTTTCTAAGTAACCCTACTTAGGGTCTGAACTCAGAAAATGACAGGAATTGGTATCTGCAAAGATGTATTAAGTGGCTTTCTGTCTGCAATTGGAGATTTAGACTCTGGTACCTCTCCCATATAGTGGAATTTTTCTCTCACATTCATTATCGGTGGAGTAGATAATTTCCTTTGTGCACACAGACTTTCATCTGCCTCCAAATCCATCTTATTTTGTGGCAGTGTATAACACTTGACAGTGGACTCGCTGTCACATAAAATTAACCTCTCCTGTTCCATATGTTGTTGTGGAGAAACACAGAACTGAGCAAATTTTGTGGTAACTATTTAGATGTAGTACTTCATGGGGCCAGGGAGTGCCCCTTTCTTTTACTGGCCCTTTTTCTGCTTTGTACTTCTATTAATTTTATTTAGATTTTCTAATTGAGACAGGCGCTAGCAGTCCCTGCTGTGCTGCATTAGACTCTCACCTCCTCTAATACTTCCCTGCTGATCATTATCCTTTGTTTATAGAGCTTCTGCCAATTTTCCATCCTCTGACTGCTTGTGTCTGAGGCAGTTTGAACCGAGTACAACAGGGAGCTGCTGCAGGAAATGCCTTAATAAAAACTCCAGATCACAAGCCTATTGTATTCTCTGTGCCCACTAATTCTGCAGTCCAATAGAACTGAAGCTTGTACAACAATATTTCTCCACAAGTGCACACTGTTTATTGCTCAGAGCAGTCTCTTGTGGAGGATTTGTAAATTTTGGCTCTAGGTATTGTTGATGTTTTACAGGTGTCTGAAGTAACTGTGGGGACTGCTGGTGCTGTCCTGGCTTTGTTCCTCTGTGGCTCATGCTGCAGTGATGGTAATTTCTGTAGTGAGATTCCAATGAGATTTACAGTGGTGTACTTCAAGGCTGATGGAGTTTTTAGGAACCGACATTAGCATGAGGTCAGAACTTAATCCCCTGGTGCACAAGTGTTTATTTCCTGTGAATTTTACAGTATCTTTGACCTGAAACAGCTTTGGACATGAGGTAGAACTCCCAGCCCTTTGCCTACAACCTTATCAGCTGTTCTTACTCACTGCTTTTGTTGGTTACTCTGTTAGGTGGTTTTTCATCACTATCTCACAAGTGGTTAGACACAAGCAAGACAAGCTTAATAGTCAGACACACAGACAACAAAAATCCCTGCTGTTATTCCATGATCTGCCCCACTTGGAGAGCTTCATGTATTTAATAGTATTTAGGCTCATTTGCTGCTTTTTTTCTCAAAGCACTTTATAAACCTTTATTAATTCCTATTACTGGTAAACAATCTAGTCTTTTTCTATTTCCAAACCCTTCTTCTCCCCACCCACCAAGATATGGGGATCAGTTTCTAGACACTTCACTAAAATAGGAGCTGCAGTGACTAAGCAGTCAAAATATTTGCATGACAGGTTTACCAATCTGCTCTGCCAAAAAAACTACCCACCCTTTTCTTGGTATTCAAGGTACAAAGGTTACAAAACTGAGTGTAAGTTGCATTGGTTTGGCATCACCAGAGAAAAGTCTAATAAGCACAGTCCTTGAAGGCTGGTTCTCTCTCTTTAATGACAAAGAAACAAGAGATTTCAGCATGAGTTTTGGAAGTTACATCTGCAATTAAGAATGTGCATATTTCAAAATCATAGAATGATAGAATGGTTTGGGTTGGAAAGGACTTTAAAAATCATCTGGTTCCAACCCCCCTACCATGGGCAGGGACATCTTCCACGAGATCAGGTTGCTCAAAGCCCCATCCAACCTGACTTAGACTTCCAGGGACTGGGCGTCCAGAGCTTCTCTGGACAACCTGTGCCAGTGCCTCAGCAACCTCACAGTAAAGGATTTCTTCCCAATATCTAGTCTAAACCTACTCTCTTTCAGTTTGAACCCATTACTCCTTGTCCTATCACTACAGTTCCTGATGAACAGTTCTCTGGCTCTTATGTAGACCCCCTTCAGATACTGGAAGGTTGCTAGGAGGTCTCCAAACAACCTTCTGTTGTGAACAGCCCCGAAACTCTCAGCCCGTCAAATTGTTGAAAAATATATCAGCCAAGTGTGTTTGTTTTTGGAAGACTTTGTTACTTTGAATATATTCCATGTCCTTATCAAATACAGCTGTGTGAAATACACAGGTGAACCATCTCTTCAGTTCCGTGCGTTGGGATTGCCAAGGCAGAGCTTCCCCTTTGGAAGCAGCCACATCTTTGGTTTCAGTTCAGGTAACAGTGAGTAGCTTTATGAGCATGAGGAGGAGAACTGACTGAGGATGTGGCCTCCAGGCACCAGCTGGGCATCTTTGGTCTCAGTATATGTTTGATGACAGGCTCCCATTAAATACAGACATCCCACTAGGTGAGAATAGAGCACACAGAACACAGCAGGGTCCTAGGAGCTGAATAGTGCATGGATGTGTGTGTGCGCTTTTGTTATGCACTAAGAGTAAATTATACTATAGAAAGTAGAAGCAGATTAATCATTATTTTATATTAAAAATAATCCTAATGCAGAGAAATGTTAACTTGAGAACCAAGTTCTGCCTTCATACAGGCAACCATAATTCCCATGGGAGTGAATGGCCCAGGTTGTACCTTAAGGCAGATATAATTTCGTTGTGGCTGGTACTGCTGCCCATTCATGTAAATACCCTTTTCTGTTTGTTTGTTGGGGTTTTTTTAAGTAGAAATTTGGCATTGCTAAATTGAACCAGTGTAAAAATATAATCTCCTTTCTTAAAAAGTCCCAAAATTTAAATTTGCCATAAAAGGCTTAATTATCGTAAAGGAAAGAATATTTTTTGTGTGTTTGCTGTGACATTGTACCTCATCAGAGCTGGAACTGGGGGGTCCTGTTTCCTGCTCTCTCTATCTGCTGATATCCACAGCAGGGTGTCACAGCTAGGACTGCCTGTAAGGCAGCTGCTCCTGGGCACCTGGATAGTGCAGGTTAGGGAAGACAGTGGGACCACCGTTGCTAGGAGATTTAAGTAGATCATCAGAGCCCAGTATCTTTTTTTCTTTTGTACTACAGCATCTCTATTAGAAAATGCAACCAATTTTTAATTTAACATTTGTAACAAGGTAAAATCACAAATGCTGATATGCTTTTCCTAAGGTTTATACTTTCTTAAGAAGCCTGTAACATATTTCTAGTGTGGAAGAAATATGTAACAGCCTGTATTTAGCTAAATACCCATCACACCCCAAGTGATTTTCAATTTCACTGCTTCTTGGGATGAAATCTACTGTCTATAACACTTGGACTCAACAAGCAAAACTCCTGGGTGGTACAATCATGTTCCAACACCTAATATTAAGTTATATTTAATTATGAGCCAATTTTTTCTCTGTAATACCTCAGGCATGCTGGCTGTAAAAGTTTTAGAAGCTCTGGGTATGATACCTCTGCATCCCAGGCAGGCAAATGGCTCGTGAGCAGGTCACCTGTGCAGAGCTGTGCAGAGGAGCCAAAAGCCCAAGAGAGATGCACCTGAGCAGTCTGTTTGTGCTTTATCCCTGCAGGTGTGAGTTTGCAGAGGCCACTCTGCCAGGTGCCTGGCAAGCCAGGAAAGTGAGCATCCAGATAAGCAGTCAATTGCTGTGAAAAAGAAAGAAGAATGTGTCCTGTTTGACAATACAGGTCAGATTTAGGATTTCACTTAAGAGTAAGAGAATGTAATGCCATGTGAAATGTCTGACAGTCCATACAGTCATTTTGAACTGAGGGCTCAGAGTGCAGGAGTGTGCATGTCGTGCTCACTTCTTCATGCTACTGACTAGCACCGCCACCTCAGAAAAAAATAGCACTCCTCCACAGTCATTAAGCAAGGACTCCTTCCAACGTGGTTTTTCCCATTAAATCTCAGAACAGAGCAATGTCTGGCTCTACATTCTTTCAACACCCACACTTGATAAGCAGGAATTATTTCCCTTCTGGAAACAAAGACACTGAGGTAGATAGGCAGGCTTCAGCATGTCCAAGGATGCTGCCCACGGAAAACATGCAGCATCTCAGGGTTAGGAGCCAGGAATGTCCTTTTAACCCTTCTCTGTGTGCTCACCCAGACAATTTGCAGAAGGGACAGGGTGTTTTATCAAGAGGCCCAAACCTGAGGATTTAATTGCACCTAAGCAGACACATGGAATGAATAGGCTGAAGTGTGTTGCTCACAGCTCTGAGTGGGCAGTGGTGGGAGCAGCCTCAGAGCCACATGGGGCTGAACACAGCATTCTGCAGGGCTTCCATGGTATTTTATATTTCTGTTCCCAGCTTGATTGGTTCCTGTGTGCATAAACAGTGGTAGGACAGACAGACCTTAGGCATTTGGAGAGTTCAGTATAGTAAATTCTTCATTTTTGAGGTTTTTTTAATTTTTGAATATTAGGTGTATCTGCATGTGGGTGTTGGGAGTTTTCATGGCTTCCTGACTCCATTGAAGTCTGCTGTGTTGGTACATTTTTGGTCAGCTGAGAGAACTTCCCATCTTTCAGCACAGAGAAAAAGGTGGAAAACTTTTCTCCGGAAAAACATTAAAACACCGTCTTCGATGGTGTCTTCATCAAATCATGAAGTAACCTCTGGACTCAGTCCAGCCCCCTTTACTGTCCTCCCCTGTATGGTTCAGGGCTCTTCACGGCCTCAGCTGTATCAGAAAAGTTGCCGGAGGTGGGACGGAAGAACTCCCAGTTCCAGCACTTCGACTGAAGAGCCTCCAAAGAGTTTTCAGAGGATGACAGCGAATAGGCCAAACTTGGAACCCAAATGCAGACGTTCACCACACGGCTCATGCTGAGCACAGACTCTGGAATTTGGCATTGCTGCCTTGGGCTCCCCAGGATTTCAACAGATGTAGTGCATTGATTTAAGGTTTAAAAGGGAATGCTGCTGTGGCTTCCAGAGCTTGTTTCATTGCTTTAGAAATCATGCAGTAACATACAAACAATACAAGCAATTTTGTGTTATAAACAACATCCAATGTTTAGGGAATTGGGATTAAAATAAAACGTCTCCAAGACTTTTGGCACTCCCCTGTCCTCCATCTGGAGATCATTTTCTTTTTTCCAGACTCTTCCCACTTTTGTCTATTTCTGAATTTTCAGTATTTTCCTTGCAGCTTGGAAATACCTCCAATTTGCTCTTTTTTAAGCCACACAACAACCTTGATAGGGCTTGTTGTTTGCCCCATGTAATTCAGAGCTAATAAAAACTCTAACTTCTCACCTCTGAGAGAACAGTGTTTGTGCAATGTGCACTCCACAGCACTCCCTGCATTGTACAATGTTCATATGCCATAAGGCAACCCACAAAAATATCGAGCCTGGGTTGACATCCATGCTTTTGTTTATACATTCTGGGACCTGATGCTTATCCTAGGCTCCCACTCTGTATGTGGGATGGGGACGAGATCATCGTGCTTCTGAAAACACTTCCAAAAACATAAAAGTGCAGAGATTTACTAGATCTTCTACTATTTAGTTTCAAGGAATTGCTTTTCAGAAGAATTCAGAGGAATTTGAGGAAATAAATTGAGGTTCCTTTACCTCTACTGCTGTTTTATTGACATGATTACACCTCTGAAGAAAAATTGTAGAGCTAGAAAAGATAAAGGCAGATAGAGAAATAAAAGATATGCCCCCCTTTCTGTGTTGACAATTACATTAAGTTTTTACCTTAGGAAAAAAACCCAACTGAATGGGGATGAGGTAAAATAGTATAAAAACCATGAATGGAGTAGAGAATGTGATTAGAAAAGCATCATTTACCATTTCTCATATTTCAAGACATACGTGGTTAACCTGAAAGAAATTAAGACACACTCTTTCAAACGCAGTGTACGTACACTTGTGAGCATTCCTGCCACAGGGTGTTGTCACTGCCAAAAGTTTACCTGGATGCAGACTAGACCCGTTCACAGAAGTAAGCTCCACCAAAAGCTATTAAACACACTGGTTACCGTTTCTGCTTCTGGGATTTTTACCCTGTGTATCTTAAAACAGAAGGAGTTTATCAGGGAAAAAGCACATAAACTTCCATTTTCTTACCCTTCCATCTGCCATTCAGCCCTGCTGAGATGGGGTACTGGGCTGTACCCTGCTGTAAAGTCCAGCAATTCTTATGTTTCTAGTCTACAACTTCAATTCCTCCAGCTCAGCTTCTTTTCTCTTTGTCTTATGCTGTTTCTATCACTCTCCTCAGTTTTTCCATCTATCAGGCCATGTTCTTTGCCACCCTAACTACCTCTGCTATTTCCTACTTCATTTAGGTCCTCTTTAGGCATTAATTTTTTGGCCTCCAGCAGATCTTTACTGTGAGACCTAGAAAAAACCTAGAAAAGGTTTTATCAGCTTGACACCCATCTACATTTTCTAGTTACCAGTGATCTGGGGGTTAAGTATGAAGCACCTCAAAGAACAGTCGAACCATTCCCTCCCAGACAAAGTAGGTTTGTTTAAGGAGTTTCCAACCACTTACTAAGTGCCATTGCTATAGTGATAATATACAAGGATGTTGTTGTTGCCACTGTTTCACTTGTTCAAGTGCTTGTTACATTTTATGCCTTTGGCTGAGTGGTGATTTTTAAAAAGCGAGGTGTTGTGGCTGCAATATTGGGCACAGCAGGGATCATGAAAAATGCCAGATGGAACAAAATTATTCTGATTTTTGATCCACAAAGAGCCTAACTGTCAGTCATGCTGGGCACCCAGCAGCTCCCATTGAAATCAGTGGCCCCAGGCCAATCTGCAAGAACTGCTTAGTTTAGTTCACTGGATTGGCATTGCTGCAGAACCTGCCTCACACCACAGCTGAGCTTTAAGAATGCAGAAAGGGATGATAGTGTCAATAAAATCAGGACATGCAAAGAAGCCCTGGGGAAAGGCAAGAGATTGATGCCCTACTGCTCCCTCCTTTTTTCTTTTGAAGATTTTTTTGCATTTTTCATTCAAGTGCTGAGTGTCTTTTCTGTTAACCACAGCTCCACTCTGTCAGCTCTGTTTTGATTTAGTAGGTCCTGGCAGGAAACTGATTTGGAAATATAAATTTGCATCTCAGGTCTCAGTCTGAAGTCATACTTGCTGAATCTCTTCTTTATTTTGTAGCACATTCTTATGGGGAAAAAAATCCTCGTGATCATTCTTACTTGTGGTGCACTGAAGGGCATGGCTACAACCAGTGGAACAGTTCCTAAAAATACACTTAGAATTCACTCATGAGGTTTATTCAGGGGATTGTTTAGTCTTCTGGTTTAGCTTAGAGTGTTTTTCAGCCAGCAGTCCATTTTATTCTGAAGCACATCAAAATTCAAATCAAAACACACCTGAAATTAAAATTGCAAACTTCAAACTCAAAAGTTAGATTATTTGGATGTTTGTGTCCATGTCTGGGTTTAGCCCACTCTTGAGAACAGCAGAGCTGTGATGCACATTTGAAGCCCAAACCGAATGATTCTATTTGGATCTCTCTCTGTATTGTGATAGTAAACCTGTTATTTATATGTTTAGAAGAGTGAGTGTACATTTTCTGTTGAAGGTGGTCCGCTGCTCTCTCTGCATGAAAATAAATTGTTTGCAGAACAGGAGGATCCCTTCAAAAGATCCACAAGCAACAGAGGATACATAAACTTCAAAGAATGAGGCTGGGAAGAAGAAGGAAACAATGAAAATAACAAGAAACCTGAAAACTTTGGTCACTGCAGCTTCTGAATTCTATTTCACAGATGCACTCCGAAGTATTGGGAGGTTAGGATCCCTGTTAACAGAAGTGTAATCCCATGCTCACCTGTGAGCAGGAAAGGGCATAAATCTACGACTCAGTGAACAGGATGCTTTCTTTTAGTACAAGCTGGTTTGAATTCTGATGTCTACATGGTAAGACCCTCACCTGAGATCATTCCATGGAACTCCTGCAAAAGCATTAAAATGGCAGATTACTTTTCCACAATGTTAGAATTTAAATTGCTTACAAACATACGTGTTTAAGCTTCTACCTTTCAGTCTGGACCACAATGCACTCAGGTTTGTGATGCAGAAGTCTCCTATTTTGTGTTGCTTGGTGGAGCTGTCTGGAGGGTCACAGAGTTGCTGCCAGCCCAGGTGTGTGTTCTGTGTGTGCTGGAGACGAGGCCACCGTGACAAGAGGAGGCTGCCACCAAAGGCAGCAGATGGGATTGTCCCCAGAGCAAAGCAGGCACTGAAGCCAGGTGGCGAATTCCCAGCTGGCCACCTGTAGCTAGGGATGGCCTGGCTGGAGGAGCCAAACTTGCTGCTTTATTCCAACATTTCTGGAGGCTCACATGCAGCTCCACAAGAGACAAAAGAGAAAACAAGTGGGAATTAGCATGATAGCAGGTTTATGTTTTGCCAGGCTGTTTGCTTTATGCTTCTGTTTGTCACAGAACATCATGAACAATTTCTCTAGATGGTCAGGCCTCCTTCCAAGTGTCCTTTGAGGGTGGACTGTAGGAGAATGGGGTCTTCTGGCAAGTAGTTGCAACATAGGAAGCCTACACTGGAATCTTCTAGCTGTCCATTTGCAGTTTTCAGCTGCCAAGCTCGGACAGGATGCTTTGGTTTTGCTGGTGCCAATTTGCACTTTGGTGTCAAAACTCAGCTGGCTCTTTAGCCCTCGTCCAGCCTTGCTCTGTACCTGGAAAAGGTGGTCTGTGCAAACTGCTCTTGTCACAATGTTGTTAATGAGCTTTTACTCCAGTGGGAGGTTCTGAAAAGGCCTGGCTTTTTTTACCTGGCTTTAAAAGTGTGTCTACAGAAGAAACACAGATGAGAGGTGTGGTGGCTTAAGCCAATTTACAATACTGATAGCTGGCAGCAGATAAAGAGGTGATGTCTTCAGAACTAGGCTTTGTATTATGCCAGTTTGGATTTTATTTTTCTACAGCAAACAAGCAATTTATGCTACCAGGCAGGGTTTTTTTCCTTTTGTGGGGACATGATGCAGCCTTCTCACTCCGTGGGCAGTGTTTTGAACACTCAGAATCATTACTCAGGTTTTCTTCTGAGTCTTAGCTAGCTAAAGTTTTCTATATATAATAACTATCCATCCTTCCAGCTGCCATGAGTGGCTGTTGATATAGCCAGACACAAATCCTGAAGAGAGCAGAGGAAAACAAGCTCTTTATTGCATGAATAGATGAGCCCTGAACTCTTCACACAGCCAAGTAAATGTGGCATCTCCTTTTAAGTGCTGTAGCCGTCCTGCTTGCACTGACACACTGTGCTCTGACTATTGCTCCGGGCTGATTGTTTTTTGGGCTCTCAACACTGAGTCTAGAGCTTGGAAGAGGCACTTGCCAATGAACTGGCTGCTGCCCAGCAAAGAAAGGGGGTTATTTTTGTCTGCCTGCTTGGGGTTATTTGTCTCTATAAATGTGCACTCTATTCAGTGCTGACAATTCCCACAATTTTATGATATGGCTCAATATTTAGCACTGGCCAAAGAGCCAGGCCTGGGACATTGTGTGGGATGTAGAGGTCCTACGGTTATAAATGTAAAATGGGACAGTTTCCATTCTGGAGTACAGTGGATTGGAAGCACCGAAAGGTAACTGCAAAGTTGTCCTTGGAATTGCTCTTTTGAAAAATTCTACCACACGATTTTTGGGGTGCATGAGATGGTTTCTGGCAGGCAGAAGCTGACAATACTTCACTCATCTGTTTTCAGTGAAACTGTGGTAAAGGCAGAGCCTGTCTTAGCAGTGCCTGTGGCTCTGAGCTCCATTGTGCGCTGATGCAGCACAGATTTAGCAGCACAATCCTCCTCCGTGGTGCTCTGGGCTCGCTGGCTTGGCAAATGCACTCGCCCCAGCCCACGGAAGCTACAGCTTCTGCTCAGCACAAACGAGGCTACTGAATGTGATGGCTTTGGGGGCAGAAAGGACACAGCGACCTGTGCAGAGCCTGCTGACATGGTGGACAAGGCATTGCCACACACGGAGGGAGTTTGTCAGCTCCTCTTCTCATGCTGCAATTCGTGCCAGGTGGATGAGGACTGAGCAGGGTGGCCAGCGGGTACGGGCTGTTGTGTAATAAAGACAGGGAGCACTCCAAAACAGATGTGTCGGCCATGCAGGGAGGGTTCACTCTCATGAGCAGAGATGGAGGAGCTGTTAGCCTGCCAGCTGATTCACAGCTTTAGGCCCTGTAGCATCCCCAGCGATAACCTAATCTGATTTCCTGTATAATATAAACTGTGGAATTTCCCCGGCTTAACTCCTGCCTCGTGCTCACCCTTGATGCCAGCGAGAACACGCCTGTTTAGAGATGCGTCCGGTGGCAGCTCCCCCGAGGCCTCGGCAGCAGTGGGTAGGGCTGGGGCTGGCCGGCTCCTGCCCGGGGCATGGGGTGTGCGGGGTGTGTCCCTGTCCCCGCGCGGTGTCGCTGCGGGACCGCGGAGCTGCGGGAGCTGCGGAGCTGCGCTCGGCCGCGCTCCGCTGTCCTGCCCCCCCGCTGGAGAAGCGCCCAGCGGGAAGGGCTTGAACAAATGGGAAGGGCTGCAGAGGGTTTGCACGGTCCGTTTGTTAGAGACATATTCTGCTCCGCGTTTTCCCAGAAAACTCCTAAATTGCCGCTTTGTTTACCACCTGGTCAGAAGATTTTGATGTGATATTTTTGCCACTGATGTAATTTTAACTGGAAAGTCGGTCTGCTTTTTCACTGGGGTACTTTATCCATCATCCCTGTGATATTGTAAAGCATAAGACAAACGAATAACCTGATGAGAATGGGGAGCACAGATTTCCCATGCTTAGCCCACTCATTCCCAGAGGGTTTTCCGGCTGTGAGTAGCAGTTAAACTAAAGTCTAAAAACACATGCCACGTTCGGGGTGCTGACGATCGGGCTGCAGAGGGAGCCAGTCTCAAGGGGAAGCTCGTCCTCCGTACACCCTTTCCCTGTCAGGTTGTTCTCAATGTCATAGAGACAGGAGTACCGAAAATCCGGTTTTCCCCGAATATATATTGTCTTGTTCCCCACACGACTGTTTTCCAGGCCAAGTTTGAGGCTGCTTGTCTGGGATTTTGCCACAAAGGAATGGGTGAAGCAGCAGTTTTGAGCGATGAGCCAGTCAGCCAGAGGTACTGGCTGAGCACTGTAAATGTGAGCACCAGCACACGGTGCAGGTCCAGAGGGTCTGGAGCAGCCTTGGCTGTGCTGGACAGTTGCTGCACAGATGGCTGGAGCTTGCCAGCAAATACAGTCAGAGCTACTCAGACCTACTGCATGTGCTCGAACTTCTGGGTGGAAATACAGCAACTCGGAGACCCACCGAGGCCCAGAGTGACAAATTAGTTTGGGGATCACAGAGTCAGCACAGCTCAGCCCTCTGGTGATCTCTGGGCAGCCTCGTGGTTTCTCCTTTGCCTCTTGCTTCTACAACATGGTGGTAGCAACTTGCTTTGTGTCCCTTGACTTAGAGTCTGGCTGCTCCACAGCCCCAGTTCAGAGCAATGTGTTTGCTTCACTGGCTCTCAAAAAGCAACAGGAACAGAAAGTAAAGGAAACTGCTGTCCGCTGGGCAGCTCTCAAGCTGCTCTCTTAGGGGAGGTGGTGGTGGCTGCCAGCTCCCTGTCCCAGTCTGGCTCTACCTCTTGGGCTCTGCTCAACCAGAAATCTGCAGAGGGCAGAATCTGTATCAGTTCCCATCCCATGGCAGGACGTGGCACTTTGTTTTCCTCTGGCTTTGGTTGCTTGGCCCCTGACTGTGTGTCTGTATGCAAAGTGTTTTAAATCTATGTGGACTTGGATTCCTCTTCCCCATGGAAACACATAAAATGACAATTGAGCAAAGACTGATAGTGCCAGCAATAGGGAATAAGATGTGAAGATTTTGACCCTCGTGTCCTCAGCTTGGTGGATGCTGTTCCTGTTTGATGAGGCTCCTGTGGCCCACGTGAAAGGATTCAGTGTTGTAAGGTTGTGCTCTGCTCCACAGCCAGCAGGCCTCTGCAAAACAGTGCACTTGAAGGAGTATCATGTCTTTATTTCTGAGGCATGTTGGGCTGAAGGGGTTTTTGTGGTCGCACAGGTGGTCAGTGGCAGAGATAAGAGTAGATCTCTGTATCTCAGCTCCAGCCTGGTGCTGCAGTTCCCAGTGTGTGCTTGTCTCATGGGTCTGCAAAGACTGGGACCCATGCTGGGATTTCAAAACCTTCCCTCATGTTTTTCCTGCATGAGCAAGCTGATAGAACCTCTTTTCCATTTTGTCTCAGTCCCATAGCCAGGAAATCATCATTTTGGTTTGTCCTTTTTAATCTCAATTTGAACTTTTGCTTAATGGAGTTGAAAAAATAATGTACACATCAGTATTTATCACTATCTAGTTTTCTGTTTATACCATCAATAGAGAGAAACTATTGAAAAGAAAAGTTTTAATGGAAAAGTAAACAGTTTTATAAATAGTTTGTTTCAGGCTGTGGCATTATATAGAAAGCTGAATGCAGAGGAGTTGGAGCAGGAGTCCTCCTCCGTCTCGTTTTCAAACGAAACCCATTTCTCAGCATGGCCCGGGCTCTGGCTCGTGGGCAGAGCTTCAGGAGCACAAAATCTGCTCAGCACAGCCAGCAGCTCTGGCGGCACCAGGAATGCCGGGCGCCGGGAGCTGGGGGAGCGCTGCTGGCACCCGCCCCGCTCCCAGCAGCGCGGGAGGGCTGTGCTGGATCCGCACCGAGCAGTGTTCCCAAACAAAGCCCTCGGCATCTGCGCCGGGGCAGTCACCAATTGCCATATGTCACTCTGCTCTGCATATGTTTGGAGGGCCCAGCCAATGGCGCTCGCACACTCTCCGTGTGCCTCGCTGTCCCACACAAAGGGTGCTCTGTCGCGGCCGGTGCCGATGCTCCGCAGTCTGCTCGCCCGCGGAGCAGCCGCGCTCGCCGCGCCGCGTTCTGCCACACGAGCGGCGCCGCCCCGGCCCGGCCGGATGCTCTGCGATCTGTTGCTCTGGGAGCCCGGGCCCGGCTGTCGCGATTTCCGCAGCCCGCGGGGCCACAAAGGAGCAGGCGGGACGCGGCGGGGCCGTGCCCGGCTCGGGGGCTGCCATGCTCGGCCAGGATTAGTTACTCGCTCCAGCGCCCGTAACTAATCCTGCCCGTGCCTTAAGGAGTTTTGTTTGTGTTTGCTTCGTGCACAACCAGCACAGCCCAGCGAGTCACTCGGACTTGCACAACGGGGAGAATTGGGATATTTCCTCTCGTTACTTAAAGCACAAACAGCTGATATAAGTGAGCTAAAGGAGTGGTGCGATACTTTGCCCAAAAATAGGGCTCACTGCAAGACTTCCTTCAGAAACCCAGGCTGTACCACCCTTCAGTTCAAGTCTAGGAGGCATAAAAGGTGTCTGCACTGAGATTTTCACTCAAACAAGCTTTTGAATGGCACAGCCTTGCTGGGGATTGCAGGTTGAGTTGCTGCTCAGAGGAGCCCCAGGAAAATAAATACCTGCTCCTGAAGGATTCACATCCCACAGAGGCCTTCTCCAGGATGTACTTAATGGTACCAGAGCCACCTGTTGAGCAGTGAGGATGTGAATAAGTATTGAAGCCGTGTGCTTTCAGATGTACCACCAACCCCGCTAGCATCCATTTGGAGACTGTGGAATAGTGTGTGTATACATGGAACTGAAATTAGGTCAGGGTAGAGAGTTGTATTTTAGTATTTATTTATTTATGTGTATATATATATATATATATATTTTTTTTTTTTTTTTTAATCTGGGTAAGGCTGTGTGCTCATTTCACAGACTGTAATTCCTTATGGTAACTTCTCTCAATGCAAAGCATTTGGTCCTCTGGCCTGAAGTGTCTTTTGACATACAACTTACACAAAGCCATAAAAAAAACCCTTGATGCAGCAGCATAATTTTATAACATTCACACATCTGTTTCCACTGACTGCTTTGAAGCCCGTAAAGTGGCTCAGATAGAAAAGAAAAAGAGAAAAATAACCACCACTGTGTTTGTAGAAATATGACTAACAGACCTGCCTGTACTTGTTAAAATGTGCTAGAATGACATTGTTAACAGCTTGGCCAAACATCAGAAAATGACTGCCTCATCTGATGCTCTTAGCTGAGTTATTCAGTAAAGGAAGAGCTGGAAAAGTAGTGATGCTTCCCTGGGCCTCAGGGTGGAGTGGCAGAGAGAAATCAGACATCTAGTGACTAAGGGACCCTGGTAAGAGCCTGGCCCCTTGCACAGGCTGCCCTTGCTGCTGCCACTCTGTCCTGAGTGGCCTGGTAGCACTGGGCCTGGAAAGCTTTTTGCATCTAATCAGTCAGGAATTTGGAAGGTGTGAACATGAGGGGCCCTTGCTGGATGGCACCCCAAAAAGAGCCAAAATGACATTTTATGTTTTACTTGTGAGGCCATGTTCGGGCTGCACAAGAAATGCCCAGGGTGAGTCACCAGCCACTGGAAATGAGCTGCATGCCTGATAATCACTTTCAAATGCCCCACTTCCCTGGGGGTGGGATTTTTTTCATACAAGTCCCCATAAACTTTTGTAGTTTAACTTGGGCAGTTACATTTCTGCAGCACTGACACCACCAGCGGGATCTGTCTCTTTGGTGTTTATCTTTGCACACCTTTGGGAGGTGAAGGAATGGATCTTTGGATTTGTGCTTTGCAGTTCTCCTAAAATGCTGTGCTCTGCCTTCAGGTTACAGACCCTATCATGCCTGTCTTCCAGTGAGGCACAACTCCCACCTGCCTGGCTGAGAGAGGGGAGATCGACCAGTTTGTGTTTGTGCTAAATCCTGTCCACCCAAGTGTCATCCCCTGAGCAAAAAGTGACGCAGCAGAGGGGATCTGTGATAAAAGCAGAGGTGCTTCACCTTCCCTGGAAATGGCTCTAGGAATAAAGGACAGTGCTTTAAACAGCACTTGCCGTAGGCATGTAATTCATTATGTTCTTCATGCAAGGACACATTGAAATTCAGATCAAAGAGAAAGGAGAACCCTTTTGCACTAAGCAGAGATCAGATTATTTGGTAAGCACAAAACCCTTCTGAGTAATAACTTTTCTGTGGAGTGTCAGACAGTTTCTATATGCTTAGTAGTCCTAGTTTCCCTTGAACTGTGTAATTCAATCGAGGTGCCTCACTCAGCTTTTAAACCATCTCATGCACAGCTGTATTCCCAGACTGGCAAAGCCACTGAGCATCTCTTCCAGGGCCAGTATCTGTGGTATTTGGCTTTGATCTTGGAGGGCTACAGGGATAGTCTGACTAAAACTGAGGTCAGTCTCCTCCAGTGACCTGCCTTCACCAGAAGTTGGGAGTAAAGATGGAAGTAAATTGGTGCTTTAAATTTCTGTTTGTTCACAGAGGTCTCCAGCAGAGGCAGAGCCTCTGTCATTTTATGTGCGCAGGGTATCACACAGGCCAGGTGACAGAGAATTCGGATCGAAGCCAGGAGAGTGCATGGCTTACTGTACTGGCAGTGAAGAAATACAGAGAAATAAGCAATTGATCTGAAATAGAATTAGCAGAAGTCAAGAAGTCAAGATGTGATAGTAACCAGTTTTCCCTCTTTTCAGCAGAGCTGAATGTTTAATTGATTTAGCAACAGAAAGTGACAGGGAGGATGCTGCTGGTGCAGAGGAGAGCTTTGGAAGAGAATGGGGAAGACAATGTATTGCCTCTGCTTATACTGGTGGCTTCCTAAAAATACATATAGACTGGGGTAACAGATACGAGCTGTTCCCAAGTACCATACTGTGTTGCTGAACCAGATGACAGCAAGAAAGGGGAGCACAAACAGGCATTTTTGTAATTCTTGTTCAGATGGATCAAATCATTCCAATCTTGGTGCCTAATTTATGTTGATGGATGAATTTCTACTTTATGTATTCAGACTGTGCACTAGAGAAGACTGAGAAGTCCAAAAATCTTACCAAAAATCTTACCAAATCCCTTTTCTTGGGAGTCCTATTTGATATTCTCTCAATTAGGCAGGAAGGAATAAGTCCATCTCCAAAGGAGACTCAGAAGGAGTTGCTGTGCACAGTTATTTATGATAAATGCTGCAGCTCTTCTTTCTGAACACAGATCCAGAGAGGAGAAGGGAGACGACCTTCCAGGTTTACAACAGATCAAAGGAAAGTCAGTGGCTGGCAGGAATATGGGAGGAGGGAAGAAAGGTGAGAACTTAAGGATCTCTTAAAAATTAGTGACTGCCTCTGCCTACAGGTCAGCAGCATGTCTCGACTGGTAGTTCTTTTCTCTTCTGCTAATTAGTAGTGGCTACAGTGGAAGTGCATATTCTGTCAGCTTGAATTTAGTTAGCTGAGAAGGTAGACTGTGCCTTTTAGGTACTCTTTTTAGGGTAAACTCTTCCTATTGGGCATGCTTTATTATCTTGGGATCCATCCTTCAGTCACTTGATGTCGTGACAAATTTCCTGCATCCCAGCTGGGATCCCAAGTGTGTCTGGAAAACCCTATTGCTTTCCAGGATATCCTAGCACTGTGGGCACACACAAACAGAGCACACCGAACAGATGGGTCATGATTTGCTTGTACAATCTATATGTCCTATATATCTCTATGCCTCTTATTTATCTTTATATATATTTATTAATTCAAAGACCATTTACAATGATTCCCTTTATTTAAACATCCTCTAGATTCTATCTGCTTGTTTGTGCCTCCAGGAAAATCAATCTGTGTGGGGTACTGAGCACAACTGCAATAAAGGAGAAAGAAATAAAGCAGACAGTGAAATATGATGTGTTCCCTCCAGAAGGGAAAGTAGAAGCCTCGAGCCAAAGTCCAAAGGTTACATATGGTGGTAATGCTCTTATCTAACCTGGTTATACCTGGTACTTGCAGGTAAATGGATTGAGACACTCTGCAGCTATGAAATGAGCACAGCAGGGCCTGATGAGCCTCACTGCTGCCCTGCGTTCCACCCGACACTGCCGTGCAGCAGCACACGCCAGAATCCTTCAGGATATAGCTATTGTCTTGGGCCACGTCCTTTCCCTGGGCACCCCCAAATATATGGGCTTCTTCAGTGAGGAGAAAATGTGGAGCCTTCTGGGCTCCTGGCTGAGGGACCTTGTCAGATGTTCAGATCACAAACTGGTACTTCATATAAGCACAAAACCCGACTTTGTTATCATATGGAGAGATAAATCCAGTTATTACAGGGATTGATGCAGTCTTGAAATGGAAGGATGGAAGAACGAATGTTTCCTTTAAAGGCATTTTGGCTTGTTTTTTTGTCTGACATTCAAGCTTTTTCATCCAGTTGCTGGCAGAGAAGGTTCTACTCCTTTGGCTCTTGCCATGACCTCTCTTTTCCTAGCATTTCCTATACTACATTTTCCTACATATTTCCTATATTTCCCCCCTGTGTGGGGCTGTGCACACTCTCATCACCAGGGCTGTTTCCTAGTTTTCAGTAGAGCTGAGCAGCACATGCTCTGAGTCTAGAGTTCCAGCTTTTCATTGGGTACTTTTCTAATGGCTGAACAGCATCTTTGTATTTAACCTTTGAACAAAAAAGCTAAAATATTATACAGAAATCTTCTATTTCTATTTGTTAAAGGAATTGGGCACCCCCACCCCTCACTGCCTGATTGCATGCCTGTTATTTGGGCACTCTGAGGGTGACAAAGGCAGAGATCTCCTCTGTTATCGTGACCATGTCTTATGCAGAAATACTCGTCTGTCCTGTCAACAGGTGGCCAAACACGAGCTCCAGGTGACGTCTTGTTTCCTCAGCCCTGAGTGTGTGTCTGGAGGGCTGTCAGCCTCACCACTGCCCTGTTCCCCCTGTTCTGCAGACAGGAGCAGCCACTAGGACACACACTGTCCTAGTCAGGAGGAGCTGGTTGCTGGAGCTGACAGGCACTTCACAAGTCTGTGCTGTGCAGTGCTCTCTCCATGGCTTTCATTTCCTTGCCCCCCTTGACCTCCCATCTATCTCCCTTCACAGGAAACCTGTGGGCAGCCTTGATCTTGAATTCTCCACCCTCTCACAGATCTTCCTTATCTGTAAATCTGTCTACTGCTGCATCCACAGCTTTCCCATGCACGGACACACCCAAGAAAACCTAATTTGTGCAGAAACTTCTGACGTTGGCAGTGGTCACTTGCAACTATCCATCCACTCAAACACAGAGAGCTCTGCACCTGTTCTCTCCGTACTTCAGCTATTATCTGATATTCTTCTCGCCTTCCACCACTCAGTGGTTTCCTACCAGCTTATTGACCATATACATATTAACTCATAATAATGAGCACCCTGTACTCTTTCCTCAGGCAGGTCCTCTGAGTTCATTCCTCTTTCTTTGATACATTTCCAGCTGCCTCCAGCTGACCAACACTGACTTTGGCTCTGCCTTTTTATGTGTCTGACCAGAAGTTGTGGAAAATCCTCCTCCTCTGCAGCTCTCTGGAACAGCCTTAATCCCATCTCCTGCTTCACCAGCTTCATCTTCAGATCATGGCTAATCCTTATGGCTAATTCTTCCTTTCCATTACTATTCTAGTACCTTCAAGCTAGTGTCCTCCACTGTGCTTGCACTTACTCCCTTGGTGCTACAGGCTGCAGGAGTAGAGGGTTCTCCTCCCACTTCCTCCCCAGCTGAGAAACCATGCTGGCCTAGAACAGGACACATGGAGAGCCTTCCTGACCACCTGTGTGTGTCCTCCCAGTGGCTCTTGAGCCCTCAGCCTTGCTCTCTCAGAGTTCTTGTTACCTTTGTACCACTTCCAGCACTGATGTTCTTAATGGGAAGATGTTTTGTTTGCATGGAAAAAAAAAAAAGCGAAGCTGATGCCATAGTTCTGTCTGAGTGCTCTGCATGCCCTGCAGTGAAGAGGAATTGTGGAGCCTGGTGATCAAGGAACAGCCTTTCAGAGGAATTGTGGAGCCTGGTGACCACAGAATAGCCTTTCAGAGAAGGGGGCAGCTGGAGAGAAAGATTCTGCAAAAATGAGAGGGGCTGTCTAAGATCTCAAGACACCCCTTTCATGTATTCACTGCTCACAGGACACTGTCCTTCGTTATCTGGGAGATGTGTGAAAGCAGGCCAGGAAAGCCAGGAAGTTTGGAGTTTGCTGGTTCCTGCCCCACATCTCCCCGTTCCTTCGCGCTTATCCAGAGCCTATCGCTGGCGAGTCTTGGGGCACCTCCCAATTATTACTCACCATCACCTCCCTCCAAACAGGAGATCACTGCAGGAGATAAGGAGTGTGAACCCTGCTGAGACTGGTGTTCTGGCTCCCACTTTATTGCTGTTAACTCTGAGGTGAACTGCAGCATTGAATTTCACCCATCATGGTGTTCTGGTGATAAAGTTTAGATTAAGCCTAGTAAAAATATAACATAATTATAGTAAAACCAATACAGACATTTCACAAAGAAGCCATCAAATTCTCTGTGCTGTGGAATGCTGTGATGTGTGCAGTGTGGTTGAATCTAGTCCTTCATTGCCTGAGTTTTTCACATGGGTTCATGTTAAATCTAATGGAAAGGCCAAACAATAAGAAGACCCCATTTTCCCCTTCATCCCCTTCAACTAACATAAGGCTGTGTCGAAAAGGAAGTACCAAAGGGAAGGGTTATAACCTGGATGCTGTTCTTGTCCATTTTGCCAAGTAGGTACATTTGCTCACTCAGAAGTTCAACATCACAGGTTGATAAGAAAAGACAAGTATCTTGGAAAAAAAAAATTAAATCTCTGATAACACTGCAGAGAACATATGATTTAAGCTGAAAGTAATTTTTAAAAGCATAGGAAAAAAACCCCCTTATTCTTTGGTCTCTGCCAACAGAAAAAAAATGGAGAAGTATCTTTAAATATGGCTAATAAACTTACCTGCTTGGGGCAGGAGAAAAAATTCAGTTTGTAATTTGCTAACCCCCTGGCAAAGTCAGCTGCTCATGCAGCTCAATGCTCTGTTCAAACAGAGGGTAAGCTTGGAAGCTGCTGCCATACACTGTCTGAGCTGGAGGTCCAGAAGGCAGAGCATGGAGGTGCATTGCCAGGGAGGGACTAATCCTCTCACTGACCTGTACAAGTAAGAGGAATGAAAAGGGACTTGCACATAAATAATCACAGCTCCTGCACCTTTTTCTCTGGTGGCCCCAACCACCATCCATAGTGGGACACTGCCTTTACAGAGTTAGGGGACAGCTATAATGCCTAGGGCTCCAAATCTGTTCCCTGTTACCTGTGTGTGGACATCTCTTAAAGCTGATAAAGATGTTTAGAAGCAGATTTATGAAAAAAACATTTGTTTTTTGGCTTTCTGATCCCATTTGATAACATCAAGGTTACAGATTTATTCTCTTAGCTCTAAGAAAGAGTGAGGGGCATGGAAAGCAGTATTTTTGAAATTAATCAACTAAACTTGTAATCGACCCTGTGCACACACCCAAACCCACACATCTGAGGAAAGAAGGTGGCTTGAGAAATCCCCAGAGCTGGGTAAATTGAGAGTAGTCACTTGCACTCAAGTGTCTTTGCTCAGCTGATTGTTTCAGATGCTCTTCTGGCCATTGTTCATTTTGCTTTCTCTCTCTCCCTCTCCAAAACAAAGCTGCCAGCTCTTCATCTGCCAGGGGGGCTACAGGGTGCCTTGCTGAGGGTTTTTGGGCTTTATTGAGTCTCCCCAGTGAGGCACACAAGAATGGAGGTCTCCAGCAGCCGTTTCCCTTAAGCTTGAAGAAGATAAGCCCCAAACTAGAAAGGGCTGATAAAAAGTAATGCAGGAGGGGAAAAAATACCCCAAACCAAAAAGCAGCAAATTATATTTATCTAGGTGAATGTTTGTCTGCTTTGTTGTAGTTTATATTTTACTCTGATTCTCCTGCCTTCTTCTGCTGGACATTTTTTTTGGTTGTGGTGGTCTTTCAATGATCCTTTTTGTCCCTTCTTCCTATTTTGTCCTGTCCTCAGCTTTTCGTTTTCTTTGAAAAGCAATACACTGCCACTTATTTTCTCCCAGTCACTTGCTCTCTGGGTTTCTACAAGTTTCCTTTTCCCTCCACTCCTAGTACAGTGTATCTACCCACTCCCTCCTGCCCTCACCACCTTCTAGTGTCCCCAGCACAGCTCTAGCTCTCTGGCAACATCAGCAATCCTAGAACAATTTACAGCCATTAACCAGTTAAGTGTCCCACCTCCCTGCAAGGCAGGTTATCTATGAACATTTCGAGGCTGCCACTGTTTGGGATAACAGATTGTTCAGCTGTTCCTGCTCGAGGGGCCCCACACAACAACAGTGAGGCTGCAGAAGGTCAGGGTTGGGATGAACAGCTAGAGCTGCGTGTGGGGACTGCAGACATCTGCTAGCACATTGCTGAGCTCTGAGCCCTCCTTTTATTCATGGATTTGTGAGCATGAAATGTCTCCTGGATTTGTAGTGTCAAACAGGCTGTATCGTAAAAAAAAAGAAAATCCAGAGAAAAGTCCATGGACCACATATGAATTCTGTGCTCTAACTGGTTTGGCTTCTTTGTTCCCTGCTCGTGCAAACCATCCCACACTGCGTCAGGGAGGGGCTGTGGCTCCCACTGAAACCAGCTCCTTCATAAACTGATGGTGACGCTACATGGGGACTCCCAGCCTGAAATGCTGCGTGACATTTTCCCAAAGGTGGAAGACTTATGGGTTTAACCTAAATTAATTAAGAAGCAGAACCTTAATTAAGAAGCAGGTTGCTTCTGAAACAGCTAACACACTTCAAAGGACTGAAGCCATATACTTAATGGGAACAAAGAAGAGAAAACAGGGTCAAAACAGACTATATCTGTGCCTTGTTCTCACCCCATTCATCTAGCACACGGAGGGGCGCTCTGCTGGCATTTTAAAAACAGCAGTGGAACATCTGCCACCCAAAGGAGAATTGGGGAGTGTGAGAGGGGCATGTGGTTTATTCAAAAGCTGCTGCTCCCCCATGGAAGCAGAAGATGAGCCAGACGTACTTGTTTTTTCTCTACCAAGTCCTGGTCGTTTTCCCATTGATTTCAGTTGATCCAGGATATTCCTGCTATTCTCTTTATTTTTTCCCCCCTAGCTAGGTGGTTTCACTTTGTGAATGTAGGAGGCAAACTGATCCCATTTCATCCTCTCATCATATCAGGTACAGCTGTTAGCTGAGGGGCAGGTGGTTTAAGAAAAACAAGAAATGAGTCTCTTGAAAACATGGCACATTTTTAGGACCTCAGATCCCATAGAGCTCGGTATCCTGGAAGAAACAACCTCAGATAACCACTGTGCTCCTCAGTCAGTTCTAGTTGCTCAGTTAATGATGTATTTGTACCATTTATTCTGTAATGTTTTGAACAGTTCATTCCTACCCCTGGAATTAAGAGAGATGGGTGGCTTTTCCCACTGTAATGGTGTGGTTTAAATGATGTTTCAATAAAATCCACCACTGTTTCTTTAGGAAGACACACAAGCAAGAGGTAGGACGATGGACTCTTCACTGAACACAGCTTCCAGATGTGCCAGCCTCGAGTGCTATCCCTCCAGGTTTCTGTAAATCCTTTGCACCTTTAGGAAGGTACACAGGTATGGCTACACCCAACATGAAGAAGAGATTGATGTAAGAGATTATGATAAATGCACAAAACACTTTCATTTTCTTTATTTTCAATCGATACTGTATGAATACAAAGTTTCTAGAAAGCTACAAAAATTCTACCACTTTATCAAGAAGGCATCAAAATGTGTCACTTTGCAAAGACATGAAAACACCTGCAGTAACCGACACAAAAATAGCATTTTTAGAGTGATGAAATAATTGCACTTAACTGTCATGGATATTAAAGTTATCACACATATGTACCGCGAAAGCTAGAATACATTTTTTTTTTTTACAAAGCACTTTATAAAAAAATTCTCTGCACACAAAACCTATAATTTTCATATTACTATCATACTAAAGATAAATTCACTTTAAAGCCAACACTTAAAACATTTTAAACAAAAGAAAAGGTACCAGTACCTACACACAGACAATAACAAATACAAGAATACTGTACTGCCAAGAGGTTTGACTGAAACTCCTTTTGAAAGCTTCTGCAAATATGTTAAGAAAACATTGGAGAACATTCAGTTTTTTCCAAGAGCCTTCCCTCACTGTCTAACCTAGAGGTACTTTATCATCAAAAGGCAAGTTCTACATCAAAAGTTACCAGCAGCAGTACAATATTAAAGTAACCACTGACCATATATGAATATGCTTAAGTCACAAACCCATTTTATACACATTACACAAACAAACATAAAGTGAGAATTCCATTAAGTCATTTACAAATGTGAACAAATGCACATGGCAAAAAAACCCCAAAACAAAACAAAACCCCAACCTGTTTTACATAAAATGCACTGAAGAATTAAAGGCTATTCAGGTTTTCAATGTTATAAAATTCTTTTGTCTTTTTTTTTTTTTCAGGCACATATTGTATTTTTTGTCTGCAGTCGTGAGCCTGAATCAGAGGCCCATAAAACAAAACAAAATAAAAACAAAAACACATATTCTGTAAGGAGGTAACAGGGATCCATCTCCTTTTAGTCAACTGAGTGCATTTAAGATTTAATTTACACACTAAAACTAATTACATGATCTCAGCAAGAATGACCTGAAAAGTTAAAGGATGAAGATGTCCAGAGTGTTTCTTGTACTTTGACTTATCCAGCCTCAATCTTTCTTAGGGGGCTAAACATCTCGTTATGAAAGATAAGAGGGGGAAAGGAGATCATCCTGAGCAAAGGACAAAGCCGGGCTCTACTCCACACATCTGCTGTGTGCCCGGGCACGTGTATCCTCATGGGAAAAGGAAAGGGGGGACAACAACAGGGCTCTCAGTGTGACTGACTGAGTGCTCCAGGAAAACTCCCAGGGGAGCTGCTTCAGACAGCAGGCACGCCCAGGACTCACAGTGGGAAAATAAATAGATATGGATTAGCACGTCAAATGTCGTATCTGCCTCGGACTGGCCAGTTACTTACATTCAACATTAATGTACACCCTTCATTATTCCCAATAGCCCATCCCATGGGGCTCCACGGGAGAAGCTACTGCCAAACTGAGCTGTAGCTGTGGTGGAGAGGGAAAGTGAGAAACAGGCATTAGATCTGCAATTCCTTCAAAATAGTGGTGCAGTACCTAAACAAAATCAGTCTGGAATTCAAGTAAGTAAAACTACATTTGTTAGTAATAATTTTTAACAGCCCCAAATGGTACCATTATGCTTGTTTGAATGAGACAGAGGTTTAGTTTATCACAAACATTGACTAGCACAGTTGAAATGTTTGGCAATAACTGAAAATTGTGTTCTGCTTGTGGGCCAAAAGTGTCTTTGCCCTACCTCAGTCTCATTGAGTTCAACAGGATTACTTGTCTTCTAGAGAGGTAAGTGAGATTTAGACCTTGAAGGAATAACAAAAATAATATTTTAGAGAAAGGGAATTTGAATTATCACAATATTTACCACACAGTGTCACAATATTTCTCTATATAAAAATTAATCTTAGTTTTCATCAAATACTTTAAAAATCAAGTTAAAATTGTATTCACAACTATATAATCCCTCTGACAGCTTTTGGTTTTGCTGATATTTGTTCCTTCTAAAATTGTTAAAATGTTGCTCCTCTTCCCATCGATTTCAGTTGTAGTGGAGAGTATGGCCCCCGTTCACAGAAGGTATCACACACAGACATATTATTAAGAGGAGCTAATTTTTTTTTTGTTTTTTTCCAAGACATCATCTGGGAGGAAAACAAAACAACCCTGTGTTCTGAGTCGTGCTGGCCAGAGTTTCTCTACCAGCACCTTCATCCACAACGCTCACACTCAACGTTTCAATGCTTAAACCCACACAATTGCATTTACCCTCGCTATGCTCAGTTCTCCATGTTCGTCTTGTTCTATGCATCTGACCTTCAGCGTGCACAACTTTGTAAACAAAATCTTCTGTCTAAACAAAGAATCTTCACAGACACCAAAATATTATTAGAGGAGATCAATGAAGTCATGTTTGTCCACTGAAATTCTGCAGGATATGGATCTCTCATTGTGCAGATGCGTGACTGGATGAAGAGAATATAAATGTGAATATTTTCATTTTTATATCACAGACGAATCAGTTGCTGGTTTGCAATGCTGTCAGAAATGGCAAACAGTAGGTTTTTCTTCAGCAGGCTGATCATTAGCAAAATCCCTTTGCTATGAATGGTGCTCTTTTGTGAATGGAGGCCTGTAGATTCAACTTATTCCAATAAACCAAAGGCATTACGGTGATAACTAAAATATTTTTGGTCTCTCTACAAATTGTCATTATTATGGCAGCACTTTTCTAAGCTGGAATTTCAAACCAAAGGCACTTTCATGCTAGAGTGCAGAAGAGTCACAATTAATTATTTGGTCATGAAATTTAAAAAGGCAGCATTCATTAATACAATTCACTTTTCAGGGAGAACTAGGAATCTGTAACCTTTCCTTTTGGTATAGGCATTTCACTGCAATGGGACTGACTTGTACAGACAGCTGGTTTAGACCAAGCAGTCAAAGAGCGTTTCTGTGGGGAAAAATACGGATATATTAAAAACGGAACCAATTAATAAAACAACTTATAAAATTTAATGTTAAGAGGCTAAAGGTACTTCTAATATAATGCTAAGGCACTGCATATTGTAATGCTTTGGCAGCTCTCAATTAAAAAGTTCCTACAAAAAAGTAACAGTAACAAGATAGGTACTTCCAGCTTACAAAAGAGCTCACAGTTTACAGGCAGCCTGTTGGACTACACACCCCACACTCAACATTTGAAGGATTAAGGCTTTTAAGAATTAACATATACAGGGTATGGATCATTTACAGAAGTGTAAAGAAAAGACGATGGAAGTAGTTTCCCTAATATTACATATGTGAACACCAATAAACATTGTGATTGTTTATACCCTGTAGTTACGGCATATGTAGTGTGCCAGATCCTATTAAAAAAAAACTGTACCTGTTTTTGCACATTGACTCACATACTTGATATGCCTTAAAGAGTTTGCTTGTTATTAAACAAAATAAAAAAAAAAATCACCAAACCCACAATTCAAACCCTAAATAAAAGACAACTTTAGAACAAAAAACAAAAAGTAGTTTTTGACTTGTAACACCAAGTGCTTAGAATAAAGGGCTACCGTTAGGCTGTTACAATGCAGTGCTTTTCCTGATGTGATTGTTAGTGTTAAAAATGAACATTAAAAGAGACCTTGCCATGGACACATTTCTCTGTTCACTTCGCAGAGTATAAACTGAAAGATCATCAGCCCTAATATCCACAGCTAGACATCACAGCAACCATCCACCTCATGGAGTCAGATCAGGCTGAGGGACTAAAGCAGTCTCCCTTCCCCTCAGTGATGTTTGCACCCTCCTCGAACCTGAGACCTCTTCAGTGTTAGGGATGATGATGGTCTGACCCACTACCTTGGCTAGGCTCTATTCTAGTCTAGACATTTCAACAGTGGGCAATTCTAACAGAAAGGACTATGCCGGGATATAATTTAAAGAAAAAAGTAAGACTTGCTTGTTTGAAGACGACAGCAGTGTGCCTGGGAGTAAATTCTACACTTAAATTGTGCATGGGAGTGTATCGTAAAGGGCAGGGAGGAGGGGCCTGCTAAACATGAACTTTGATTCAGGACTGCCAAAGACTTTCCTAAGAACCCTCTTTGATGATAACTCATCACTGATCTTTAAGGTGGCTTGTGCTTGGTCAGGCAACCCTCAGCCTTTCAGACAAATGTTTTGCTTGAGAACCCTCTGCTGGCCCAGCACTTGCCCAAACAACTTCTGCTTGAGCAACGCGGGGCAGTGGGAGGAGAGGAACCGAGCAACACTCTCTGTCCTGAACGGGGGAGTTGAGACCGCTGCTCTCACGTGTGCGGACCTCAGACAATCACTCACACCCACGGCCGTGGTTCGAAGCCTTACAGTATTAAAATATCTCCAGGTGTACTTCACTTCCTGGAGTCTTCCCTGAATTTATCAGAAGGATGAATACTACCACATCCAAGAGGACAGCAGACCCCATGTGGTAGGTGTGTGTTTGTTTCGGGTAAGGTCTTCGCCAGACCTGGAGAGACAACTGGGAGAGGTGTAAGAGCACCATAATTAAGAGGAAAAGGAGGAAAAAAATAAAATTCTCCACTTTCCAATCTTTGCCTGATGTTGGTTGTGATTTTCTAGCGTCTCACAGATATTAAAGCTGCTGATCCTTTCAGAGGTGTACACACTTCTTTCAAACGCATCAGTGTTTTGCTTTCTGTTTGCGAATGACTCAATACTGTCACCATGTCAGTTGTTTCCGTTCATCTCTTAATTTCAGAGTTGCAAGATTTTTGCTCAACTTATTAGAAAACATAGTTGTCCATATAAAATATAACCGCACACACGAGACTATATATAATGCAAGTCTAAATCTTCAGTATTTACCTACTTATTGCAAAATGAGCCATCTTTTTCATTAAATAATCAAATTTTCATATTAGTACAATACAACTTTATACTCTTTTAAAATACACTAGATATGTTAGGGGTAAGGGATGATGTTTTCTTTCTCTGCAATACCTGTTTGAAAGTTTAATGGATTAGAAGATTAGTTTTAGCGTTGAGAAAAAAATACAAAATTTGCCTAATTTTAGGACCTGTCTGTTTCTATCAGGCATTTCTTAAGGCTATATTTTTCATTTGGTTTCAAACAGAAAAATGTTTCATTTTAAAAAATAATTTAGTGAATTACATTCGTCCATATCTTCCACCCTAATTAGTTACAAAGATAATTCTATAAAGATTATTAACTTTGTGTACTCATTTACAGTTATAGCTAAAGATTCATTTCAATTTCACTTGCATTGTAAAACAAGTATTTCATGTTGGAAAAAAATCCAAAATAAATTCTTATAAATGCTGTCAGTTTTTCCCCATGGCAAATGCTCTGTCATACATTTTTCTATCAGAATTAAAAATAGGCCTCCACAGACAGAGGCGTTAGGTTCTTAAATACAGTCTTCCCAAAGAACTGTGGTTTACAAATTTGAAGAACACTTAGTTTTAGAAATAATTTTTACAACTGTACCAGAATTTCACAGCTACAATTATATATGAACACATTAAAAATGACTTCACTAAAACAGGATTTAGAAAAATGTGGGTGAAAGTTGGGCCAGAGGCACTGCCACTTAGTGTTGAGGTTTACAGTCTGTGTTTTGATAAGGAAGTGAAATGAAGTGTATATATAAATAACTGCTCAGTCCTTTACAAGCCTGTAGATGTGATGCTGTGCTCCGTGTTCGCTGTTCGACACTTCAAATACACAAGCCATGCAGAGCAGGGTTTCTTGTGTATCCCTGTTTGTCACCACCTGTGCGGGGGAAGGAAGAGGCAGACGGAGCATTACACACCTGGAAACAGCAGGGCTGAAACAAGAAGTGACCCGTGTCACCTCGGTCCTGCCCCAATCCCGCGGCAGCAGCGGCGCATGGCTCTAAGAGCTTGGCTGCGGTGCCACCACAGAGCAATGGAAAGCAAGGTGGGCCACTGGATGAAACTGGCTTAAAGGCCACTACATGGACCGTTCTCTGTGCTTTAGGTCACCTGTTGGGCGTTTGCTGCCTGTTTTCCCTGCCCAAGAACTAATTAACGCCACTAACATCTGCAGCACTGTAACCGAGCCCCAGTAAGGACACATCAGATGAACGCAATGGTTCAAAGTTACTGCCTCAGGCCCTCTACAAACCCTAGATTTGAATGGAAAAAAGGGAGAAGTAAGCTGAAACTTGAGGAAAATAACAAAGATGTTCGTTCAGACTCACAGCCAGCTGAGCCTTTTCATCCTGAGCGTCTATAGTGTCCAATTCCAAGAGAATTATTCTGAAGTCAGGGGGACGGTTTGTTTGGTAAGCAACACGACTAAGGGATTTGGAAACTGGTTCCCAACATTACAAGCTGAGCAAGCCATACAAAGCCTGAGAGTATCTTAGAAGTGGAAAAATAAAATGCCAGTCCATACCAATAAAATTGTGAAGTTTTCCAAGACACTGTTCATCATGTATTTCTCTGGTAAATGCTTCAGCTTGTGTATGAAGTTGATCATATATTCACACATTGGCGAGCGGTTTATCCTGTACACGAACCGGCCATTCTCAAACCTTGCATATTCAGTCTAAAAAAAGATAAAGAGCATTTAGAATGTGATAACTCAGAAACAGCAAAGCAGTGACCATTAAACATGTTTTTCTCTTTTTTTGGTGTAGACAGGAAAAAGAGAAAGTGGCTTAGACACACATTCGCCTGTTCTTTGACTCTCTGCCCCAGCTATGCAATGCCTTGCTAAAAATTCAGGGGCCCTTAATTATCAAAAATTATACTATCACTACTTGTTCTCTATCCTGCAAATTAACAAACTGAACACGATTATAAAGTCCCAAATTGAGTAAAAATGAATTAAGCCATAAACTGTGGTAAGATGATTTTACAGGAGTTTTGAGGCACCTGTCTGCAAAGGGAACAGCAAAAATAAGCTTTATGTATTTATGCTTAAGTGTGCACATACAAACATAGATATATTATTGCATGATTTAATAGGCAATTTATGAACTATAGGAAGATGCAGGACTACAGCTGGAAGAAAGCCAGACTGACTTAGATTGCTGAAGGAGGGTAAGGCTGTGACTCTTGGACTTCTGCTGTCCAGCTACCAATTGCTCAGATAAGCTGCTCAGTGGTTTATGAAGATTTTTGGCTTTCTCTAAGCTTGGAATAATGGAAATTATTAAAAACTCTTTTTTATGGTCACCATGGTTAGACAACATATTTGGTATAAGAAGGACATAAACAGTGACCAGGACATCTGTAAAGGCTCAACCTTCAACTCTAGGCTAAAACTCCCCCACTAAAACTGTTTTGTGCATGACAGATGTGGGTCTGGGGCTTAGTCCCCAGCTGCAACATCACTGTACAACAAACCAACCAGAGACCTGACCACACCACACAGGTCTATGCTTAGGAAAGGTAAAGAATAAATAAAGGCATGTATCCCATCACAACACCCACCTCTACTTTTTCTACTACTTGCTTTCCAAATGAGCAGACTTTGGTGGAACAGGTGATTGTCATGTTTTCTGAGCTCTCATACTGACTGGTGACTCCGTAAAACGCTCCTGTATCATCTTGGATGTTGCAGTTTAAGTCAGCCTGTGGGGAAAAAGGAATGGATGGTGAAGATTTGATTTTTCATTGACTGTGGGAATAGCATAAGCTATCATTTAGCTCACCATTCTTATCAGAAATAAGCGGGGACCTTAATGGTGATGACAGTGACAGTGGAAAAAAGTCAGTTAGGGAAGTAGCTGCCTAATTGTTGCAGTAAAAACCTGAGGAAATCAGCAATTTATTCAAACTTTAAACAATAAAAGATGACCCAGTATTTCTGTGGGCTACCAGTGATGTTCTTGTCTGGCTCCCTGGAGCAAAGGAATGATCACCTGCGAGGAGCCTAGCTCCAGAGCCAACTCCTCTGAAGTGAACCTGCCTTGCAGTCTCAAATTCAGCCAAGCCACCCCACTTCAGAGAGGCCACAGCTCACTTTCTCCTTTTCCTTTCTTAAAGCAATGAAATCCCCATGGCAGAGGAAGACAGCTGGGCAACACGGGATCGATCTCTGATAAGACTCTGCTGGGCCATATGGCATTGATTCAGCAAAATACTCGACTCCATGGAGCAGTCTGATGCAACCCCCAGGCTTCTCGTGTGCACAGAGCCGTGTCCACCACCAGCAAATACTGCTGGAAGGATTTGCTGGCTTCCAGCATTTCTCTGCAGCCTCAATAACCATCCAGCTGCCTTTGATATGCAGCATCAGAGACCGAGACTCGCAGGATCAAGTGAGGAACAGCGCTACCTTCAATTATTCATGTCCGAATCCAAGTCCTGTGCACAGCAGGATTAATTTGGTTACAAAGCAACCACACAGGTCACCTGCTGAATCCAGCCTCCCCGGGCCTGCAGCAGTGCTGGAGCTGTTCTGCCACTCTGCTCGTTGACATCATGGATCCATTTTCAAAAGCCCTCCACTTAAAGGCACGCTAATATGGATACAGGCAGAGTCTAGGGACATACACAGCTGGATTTGTTGATTCAGGCATTAGCTCTGCTGACATCTTTGACGCCCAAGGAGACAGTGGGCAGGGTTTTCCTTTTATGTGGAAATAGCTGATCAGCTACTGCAGCATGACAGCTAAGAATCACCTGAATTTGAAAGTTATGCCGAGGTGAGCATTTTAGCAGGGAAATACATTTCTGCAGCTGTTTCACTTGCAAGTCTAGCTTTGCTTGGTTCTATTCCCAATACAGAAATGGAACACAAAATACTTGACAGATACCTTCATGTTTACCCTTGGACTTTTAAAAAACCCTATTTACAGGAATGTTTACCTATGCCCCATCCCTGGAAGTGTTCAAGGCCTGGGTAGATGGGGCTTTGAGCAACCAGGTCCCCATGACAAGAGAGTTGGAAATAGATGATGTCTAAGGTTCCTTACGACCAAACCATTCTATGATTCTAGTGTGGAGCACTAACCATAGTTCAGGTCATTTGTGACTGCTATTTAATTTTTAACTTGTCAACAACTCATTAATCCTCCTTAGTGTCTGCAGTCCTTATTTGTGGTATGGCCTTCCAAGGCAATATTCTGATTACAGCACACACTGAGCTAGTCTGTGGTACAGAGAAGACACAGGTCTAAGATTACTTGGGGCTGGCTTTGTAAATTAATCAGTGGAGCAGCCTCCTGAGGTTTGCACTCAGTAACACAAACAGCCCCACAGTCACGTATTTTGCATAAGAGGAAGAAATCCTATCACTGTTGCACCTTGTTTCTTGCACCTGCTTTGTGTGAGGTCAGCAGTTAATGTTTAATGTGCTTCTAAAGCAGGGCTGTCACAGGGAGCTGTAAGGAATTGTTCAGAGCTGGTAGTAAATAAACAATTTGCCATCACAGCTGGCCTGCAACCGAAACATGGCAAGCATCTAAACATGGCAAACTGCAGCAGCCATCGGCCACGCCACTGCTGCTCCACCAGAATTTCTGAAGAATTGGGATTTCTGATAGAACAACCATAATTAATTATAATAATAATAATAGAAGTAATCTCTTGAAATGCAATTATTCCTGCTGCTACCACAATTGCAGTGTTACTAGCAAAACATTTTCTCTCCTTTCAGATACAAGCAAAATATTTAGGAAATCATAACTAAACCACCCCTCACAATTTCACATTGTCAAAAGGCAACTGCACAGACCTTGCTTTTCAAACTGCAATAACAAATGTTTAGAGAGTTAAAAAAGGATAATTTTTTATCTGCTGCCTTCTGATTTTGAAGCCCACTGAAAAAAATATCCAACTGTTGTATTTACATGCTGACATTTAACCGGGAAAAGTAACATATGGCCATCTGGCACCCTGTTGTTCACTCCCACAGCTCTTCCAGCTCTTGCTGAAATCACCGGGAGGCCTGTGTACACAAAACATCCAGGCTGGGACCTGATGTTTCAAAGCAGAACACTTGAAACTATCACTCAATTGTCATGATTTACTCTGATGCAATCACAACATGGTTGCAAAAGTCCCATGATGATCACATAGATGAGAATTATCTTTATTTACTTGTTTGCTCTTCAAATTTTTTTTTTTTTTTTTGGAGTCTAGCACACAATAAAAGTATTTTCAAGGAAGGACAGAATTCTCTTTGTAAACAGTTTTCATGTTCAACTAATTACAGACTGCTGAGAGCTGAAGCTTTAAGACTCTTCAGAAAAGTCTAACACCAACCTTAAAAAATCATAGGAGTTGGCAAGCAAATGCTCTTAAATGAAGGCTTCACCAGTGCCTCTTTTAGTACTGTAACAATTGTCTTAAGGACTTAAGTGTATTATTACGGCTTAAATAGCAAGGGATTTGTCTGAACGTATACAGCTAAAAGCTAAATTGTATTTCTCAAACTGATGATATTAAAATAAACTTTTGCTGTTTTTTTCCTTCTCCAAAAGGTTATGACAAAAAAAAAAAAAAAAAGACAGAAGGCTGTGGCTGTGAGAGTTGTAGATGTGTTATAAATGAATGCCCTGGTATTCAGCTTTAGCTCCTTACTACTGTATTGATTCCAGGGCTTGTGTCTATATTTTAGAAGGGATGTTGGAAAATTGGAAGGTGTTCAGCAAAGAATTACAAGAATGATTTCAGGTCTGGAAAACATCCTTTGTAGTGAATGACTAATGAAACTCCATCTACTTACTTTTTCCAAGGGAAGTTTTTCCATAACCTTGTCATAGCTTACAAGTTGCTACATGGGGAAGAGTCTTCTCCTAGATTAAATCTTGCAGAAAAGGACATTAAAACGCAGAAAGCTAAAGCTAAGCAAAAGCAAAATGAGAAACAAGGCAGGGGCTGGTAACCCTGATGGCAATGGAATGCTGGCATAATTCTCAGACAAGGAGAAATCACTGTTACCTGGGGTCTTTTTTAACCAACTAAATATCTGACAGGGATGCTCTGGTTCAAGTAGGCTTGATATTGTTCAAAGGCAAACATTACTTAGCAAGGTTCACTACCTGTGTTACATGAGAGGCAAGGCCACATAAATATAATAACAACAAAACTGAAATACAGGAATTTATCTTATTAGTCTTCTCCTTATAATTTCCTATTTCAATGATCCTTATGAAAAACATGACAACAGCCAAGCCTCTGGAGTGCTGCTACCAGCTCTGGTGCATTATTTCCATGGTGCTCTGTCTCCAGCTGTTCTCCTGCACTCAGACATGGATTGCAAAGCTTCCTGGGCTGTAAAACAGCCTTCCCTCCTGTACAGCTTCTCAGGCAGCTGTGCTCTGGGCTCCAGGCATTGGGGTTGGGGAGCACTCTTGCTGCCTGTACAGATAAATAACTTTTTGAATGGTGATTTCAAATATATTGGCATGAGTTCAAGTATTATGGCATTTCAAACCTTATGGGATGATCATGTGTGATGAACAGGAGTCCATTTACTCAATGAGTTTTAAAGATCAATGCAATTTAGGAGGGAAAAGATCCCAAACCACAAATGGAATTTTAAAATTTTTTTTTTCTTTACTTTCAAGAGTAGAAGTCTAATTTAGATTTATTTCTGAGCACTGAGTTTTATATTAGCTGAGTACACTTGGAGGCGGAAGAGGCACTCAGCTTTCTGGCACCCTATCTCCAGTGTAAGAGCATGATTAATCCATTAATAAAGCAGAGCTTGTCAATGGGTAGCGCTGGAACTATTACATATTAAGAGCACCAAGTGTTTGATACACTGAATGGAGAAGCCTCTGCCTGTGTGCTGGAGGAAACACCTAAACAGAGCTGGCTGCAACTGAAATAAAGAGTAAAAATAAATCAAAAATCCATTTTCCCATTCCTTTCCCAAGAGCTCTTGGGCTCTGTGCTACAGGCAGGGGCAGAGGGTAGACCACTTGTGTAATAATAACAGCTTTGGCTACCAAAAAAGCAACTCCAGCAAAACTTGTTGAGGAAAGTCTAAATCCATCCTGCTGAGCAGAAGGAAAACAGCACCTACTGGAAACAGTGGGATTTGGGGAGGGCCAGAACAGCTTGCACTGGCACTCAGCAGTTAACATTAAGCACATCAGGTCACTTATTAACAACATATAGGTTTGAGCAAGTGCTGACTGCAGGGAGGTGTGTTACTCATAGACCGCATCGTGCCTCCCCTCCTTCTCTGCAAAGCGCCACCAAAGAGCAGGGATTCCAAATTGTGAGGCAATTTTTTCCAACGGGAGCATCTGGGCCGTTGGCACGTCGCTGTGCAGCTCAGGAATTGTGTCCAGGTCTGCCACATGGTTAGGCTTGTGATGGACAGGCCAGGTTGCTCCGGCTTCCCAGCCCCTTCCACTCATTATCCAGCCCCCGCATCAGCCTGCACAGGGCTCCTCCACAGCACCACGTGAGCCTCCTGTGCCGAGAGGGCTGTGGTGGGGAAAAGCAAATGGATCTCTGCTTTCTTCCATACCTAATTTGTTTTGCATACATTTGCATGCTGGCCATAGAGCCATTCACATTACGGGTCCCATTTGTGAGCTGCAGATCATTTGCCAGTCAAGCTGGCGAGCGTGCGTGTGTGTGTGTGTGTGTGTCTATGTGGAGGGAACTCCAAGATTCTGGATTATGCAATATAAATTACATGTAAAAATAGAAAGAAAAACAAAACAACAAAAAAAAGGCAGTAGCTGCAATTGTGCATCTGTGAATGAAGGGCACAAAGAATCTCTGCACCTTTTAAGAGGGCTGGAGGCACATGGGGATAAATTCAGGAGGGGGCGGGAGGAGACCACAGGCACAAGCCATTTCTGAGCACTGATTACATGGGTAAATTGTTTGTTCCAGTGTATCAAAAAGAGAAGGAGCATTATTTTCATGCCACAGCTGTTTTGAATAAGAATAGGAATAAACTTAACTATCCTCCTCATGTTACTTACCACTAATTATGGCATATATTTACATCTATAAAACAGTGAAATTTTGGGAGATATAATTTAATGCCCCTTTATTGTGTAGATTCCTTTATTTCCATCCCACATTTGAATTTCAAAAATGTTTAGGACTTCAAAGCATCTTTAAAAGCTTGCCCTAATTATAATATGCATTACTTTCTAAAACTCCTAGTTTGCATTGCAGATTCCTGCAAATAGAGGCATTCATTTTAAATATCAATTAATATCATCCACGCATCTTCAGATGAGTTTGGGTCTTTGTTTCAGAGTCTCAGTGAGCTCTGACTAAGCTTTTCTCAGTTAGAAGAATAGTTCAAACTAATGCAAACATTTAAAATTAAGCCATCCATAGAAAGCCTGACAGGTCAACATTAATTTATATCAATTGTTTTTTTCCTATGTCACCAATGAGAAAACATCCCTCTACCTTTCAGAAATATTTTCTTCCCAAATCTGTCCCTGTAGCTGCAGAAATCAGTTCAGGCTGGCACAGAGCATTTGGCAGTGTGAGAGACACAAAATCCCGGCATGTTATTGCAGGGTGTCCTTACATCAGCATTAAGGACCCCAATGGAGGCAGGGCCCACTGCACAGTGCTGTAGGTTACATGGAAAAATCATGCAATATTTGCCTCAAAATTTACAGTTGGGGGCTGAGGCAAAACCTGAGAGAGAAAGAACAAACCTACAGCAGCGGAATTTAGTCTAGGAGGCCTAAATGCATTGTTTAGAATTACAGTATTTAAGAATAGTAGTGAGCAATCAAACAGTGGGAGAAGCATTAGGTATGAACATGAGTAGAACTTCAACCAATAAAAGGAACCAGTACAGGCACCCTGTGTTGACTTAGCTTTTGGACAGGCTAATTGGAACTTCAAAGAGCAGAAAACTTTGGGGCTATTCCCAAGTCACAAAACCAGTTTAAATACAAACTAACCACCAGGAACATTGACCATACTCAGATTAAGGTTAGATGGCATGAATCATACCTGGTTGTTTTACACAGATTGGGCTTAGCCCCATAAAGTGAGAGAAGCAGGATTGTGCACTCAACCTGCAGCCAGGGAAAGGTTCCCTCTGCAGATATTCTCCAGCCTTCCCTGAACTCTGCATCAGTATTCTAGGACAGCTTTTACATTTGTTTAAGACCTTATTTCTGTTTTAAGTATATAGCCCTGTAATCTCCAGTCTCATTACCCCTGTCACACAAACTTCCTGTGCCACATCATTAGGACATTGTTCCTTATTTATAACATACCAAGTAAAACTCTCTCTATTATGGTAAAAGTCTGTCTTCTGTGGCAATTTCCCTGAACTCTGTGGTTCCCAGTGACTGCCTGGGATAAAGCAGGGGAACAGTGTCATTGCATTCCAGGTGCAAGACAAGGACCAGGGAATTGCATTGCAGGGCTGTAAGGTTGGTTGTTTGAGGCAGTGTAGGAGGAGGAGTCTCTTCCTTTTGTACCTCCTGCACTGTGAGGTAGGAAGAGGCCCAGAAGTGTGACATCCAGATGTTTCACCAGGACCGGGGCCAGAAGCTCATCCATTCCCAGCATCAGGTTGTGTTTCCCATGAGATACAATCTGCATGAACCAATAAAGCTCTGCAAAGCAAAGCAAACTCTGCTTTGTACTCCATCCCGATGCTGCCTTGCTAAGTCAACTCCACAACTGCCAAATGTCTCCTTGCAAGATCTCAGACTTTTCCCTCCCACTTTTTTTTGTAATCAAACCGTATTACCGAAACCAGGACAGCAGGGAAAACTGTGCTGCTGAGCAGCCTGAAGCAGAACTAAATGGGAAAGAGCCAGAGGAGTATTCTTTCCAGCTACCAGAGCTCAGCTGCTTTCTGCCTTAGTCATCCTCAGTACAAGTACTCATCTGTGGTCTTCCTGTTTCCCATATATCCATTCCACAGCACATTTAATGTCTAAACAAAATACCCTTTGTGCTGCCTCCAGTGACACGCTGACTTCCCTTAAGTCCATCTGCAGGGTCACCATCCCTTCCAGCATCAAATCCTCACCTTCACTTTCAAGCTTCTCATGTCATGACATTCTCCCACTTCCCTTCTCTGGTTTGCCTTGACTTCTTTCATTCAGACCCTGCTTTTCTTTCACTGATTCTCTTCAGAGGGCTTTCACACCTGTACTTATTTGCCCAACCAAAATTCACTTTCCTCTTTTACCCACCAAAACAAGGCCTGCCACGGTCACCTAGGATGCAGCAGCTTACAGATCAATGGCTGCATGATAATGAAAGAGATGGGAAAAACAGAAAGGATGGGAAGGGGGAAATGGTAAAATAAATGGTGAGATAGAATATTGGGACTAAGCAATAACCACACATCATGAACAGAACCTGGGAGGAGGTGAATTTACAGAGTAGGAGCAGGTAACAGATGATGAGGGAGTAAATACTTATTCAGAACTGGATATTTATTTCAACCAAAATTAATCTATTCTCATATGAATAAAATTGAGGTTACTTAGAGGGTCAAAAACGTTCTCAGCAACCTGTGTCAGCTTTACCCTGGTGATATTATGACTGTTTAAAACAGTTTTTCCACACTCCCCATAAAAATGGGAACAGCATCCTTTTTTTGTGAAGAAATGCCCTATTGGGGTGGAAGAAATACAGGACAATGAGCTGACAGTTTAGGATCTAATTCTCGTGACAAATCAGACAGCTATCTTCTGGTTTTCCCACACATATTCCTACATATGTTTAGGACTGGGGGCCACTGGTGTGAGGTTTATTCCTAGAAGAGTATTCATCGTGACTCTTGCAACACTCAAACACTACCTCAGGCACCCTCTCTCTGCCTCACTCACTTGATGACAGAGAAAATCCACTGGTCTATTTTAAGACCGTGGCTCAGGAAAGTGTTCTCACCACATTTTTAATGTATAACTCAGAAGGATGTTAGCACTGTATGTTTTTTAATCTCTAAGCTAATACAGCACAAAATTGTATTAAAAGGCCATTATGTTGGAAGGCACGGTGAGGTTAGGAAAAGTTGGATTGAAGTTGCCTGCACATCCTGACTGCTGAACTGTATCATGTCACAGGCTTCAGCTACACAACTGCACACTCGCCCTCTGAGCACCTACACAACATTTCTTTGTCTTTGCTGTTCACTGTGGCCCAGTCCCTGTTTCCTGAACACTATTCAGAATCTGTGCTGAACACAGAACTATACGTTTTATAGAGGCTTTTTTTATGGCATCACTTTGAGACCTTATAAACAGCCATGAGTCTGATTTGTCAGTGACCACCTGGGGTGAAGGGGTGGTATCACCCCCACACTACAGACGTGGGACTGAGACAGGAGTGTTAAAAGTGTGCACTGCTTGGAGGAGACAAAGCAGAAAAGGCTGGCACTCGAATTTTCAAAATCAGGACTGTAACACAGACCTCAGCGATTCAAAGAAGGTCTCTACTGGCTTTAGGTATACCTTTGAGCATTCAGCATGCCTGAAGATCAATTTCCACATGCAGAAAAAGCAGAACATACAATACATCAATTACCATATCACAAATCTCTGCTGCATCCACATCTAGTATAAAGTCTGAGGCTTATCATTCTCTGTGGGAAATGAGAACAGGCATGTGAGGTGACATTCATTTTTGCCAGTGGGTTTTGCAAGTATTTATTATGTGGAGTGGATTGGAGAGATCATGGTCCTCAGCTCAAGCCAAATTTCACAAGGAAACGTATTTAGTGGTCACAGACCCTTAACTCCGAGCTCTGTTCCTCTGCAGCCAGATTTCTCCCGCTGTTATGTTTGTCCTGCTCCCACCTCTCAGAAACCTTTTTTGCTGCACTTCATCCCTGTGTTCCCCTGCAGGCTCCTTATCCCAAATGCTCCTTTTTCGCACTGCCTCCCTCCTTTTGTCCCCACATTCTCACCTGCCTGTTCCAGGCCACTGGTGCCCACTGTGTTTCAGCTCCCACTCCTCTGCTCTCTCCTCTTTCTGGCCCCTTTGCTCAGCCAGCCTTCAAATACTTGGTCTACAGCTCCCAGGCCCAGTTTTAAGCCCCATGAATTTCTCAATGGGTTTCTTTTGCAGTCCAGCACAGCTCCTGCTCAGTGGCTTAGTCCTTCTACATCCAGATTTGAGAAAAAAAGAGTTTCCCTTAGTCCTATTTCCACTATTAAATATGGTGGCACGGAAACTCTTTGAAAGATATGAAGCCCGGGGAATTTATAAGGTGCAGGGTATTTCAAATCCCATAGATAAATGCCAGGAAATCTGATCATAAGCAGTGGTTCTAGATCAACCTTTTCTGGTTTCAGCCTCAATCTGTCCACCCTGTACTTAAACCCTGAATATGCCCCTTTTACTGAGATATTAAAAGAAAAATTTAAAATGCTTAGATGATAACTGCTGCTATGAAAAGGAGTATACCACAACAAAAGTACCCCAATGAATTAGTGAGTATAAAAAGCTTTAGCATAAGCATGAGGTTCAGCCTGCAGATTTGCTGATCCTTTTGGTGAACCTTTTAGCAGTTTAGTGGTGGATTTGGCTAATGGTTGGACTCAATGATCCTAGGGGCCTTTTCCAACCTAAACGATTTTATTATTTTATGATTACATTGCTAAGAGAAGATTTTGTAAATACAGTAAGAAAAACCTGACATATCAGTGAAATTCATCACTAGACCAATACGCAGCATCCCAGCCCCCCATTCTAATTATTTTTTCACCCTTGCTCTGATATGATAAATTTTGGACCAGAGGCTGACTAACAAAAAGGCAAGGAGAAATGTGCTTCAAGAAAACTGAGGCACCCTCCCAGGCTCACAGCTGTCTCAGTTCCCATCCTGCTTGGTCCTCTCTGCACAAGCATGGGCTGATGGGAGGACTGATCCTTGCACTACTTGCACTCGGCAGAAGTTGTACCTTGGAAACATCCAAAAGCAGGCTCCATTCCCATGCCTTCCCTGCTTTTCCTTGGACCACTAGATGGCAGTTCCCCATCTCCAAACGGGGGCTCTCGGTACCTGTTAGCTCCTGCCCAGCAGCTGCAGAGTCAGGCAGAGCTGAGGCACATCTGCCTCTGCTGCTCTGGCTTCTGGGGAGCTGTCAGCAGGAGTGGCCCCGGGCCAGCGTCCCACCTGAAGGGCGAACAGCTTTGCACTCTTGCATGACAACAGAGGGAATTTCCACAGGCACCCCAAGGGTGCTGAACACCACGCACAGCCCTCACCGACCAGAGAGGTCCTCCACGTCTTACTCACCCAGAATTTTACAAGGAAGAAAGCATTTTGAGGCCCCTTCCCAAAGAGTTCCTTCAGACCGCCCTTCTTTTCAGGAAATTTGTCATAAATCTGACGAATGTCCACCGACTCGAGCAGCGGGTCACTGTAAGAATGGTTGGCGTGTCCAATGTGCACGAAGAGGTGTTTATTGTACTGCAAGGAAGAAACAGGAAAATCAGTGCTGTAGGAGAAGAACAGAGGGTTGTTATGGCAGGGGGCTGCGCTTTGATGGATTAAATGACTCGCACATCGCTCCTGGGACTGGGATTTTCTGCAATATGGTTTCCATGAACAACTTCACTGATTGTGTCACAGACCCTTGTGAACAAGGGTCAACATCAAAAAAACCTGTGTCCCCACTGCAAACCCCAAAGCATGGGCCTCTGCAAGGGGGTAATTTACATTGCAAGACCCAGTGGCAGCACTGTGATAAAGTGCCCTTCACTGAGCATAAAAAGATGAATGTGCTCAGGAGGAAAGCCTGTTTCTGCTCCTTTATACAGTGCCTTTTAATGTCCAGTGTCCTCAGAGCCTGAATTTCTGCTCGTGCCACAGAGCCCACTCATGCACACTGCCTGCTTGTCTGTCAAAAAGCCCCAAACCTCTATCTGTAGCACATCTCAACAAAAACAGATGGAAGGGATTTCCTTTTATCTGCAGGATGACAGTAACAAGAAGGCCAGTTACTCGGTGTTGCTGTTCCTAGAGACATTGCCCTCACTGCGTGTCCTCCTGTATTTTGACCCATGTAATATTAAAGAGCCCAACTTTTCCCCCTTCCCTCAGGAGCCAGCTCTGTAGATGACCATCCCTGCCAAAACACATTCAGCTTCAATTTCCTATTTCTTAACTACATCCCATCACACCTCTTTATAATCACAGAAATCACCTCAGCTTTCCTGCCTGGGCAAAATCCTTGGCCCGGTGGAGTCCACTCCAAACGAGTCCAGTGTGATCTTTCAGGGGCTGCCATTCCTCCAAGAGAACCTTTCAGCACCCGAAATGAAAGTGGAAGGATGAACACCAAAGACCCTCCACCAGTCAATCAGCACCTCCCAGGGTCATGAGAGCAGAGTGAAGGAGCTCCAGAGTGGCAGGATTAAACTCTAGGGGTTTTCACCATGCAGATCACAAAACATTTCGCTCAGTTGAGGGAAAGCTGATATGCAGTCAATGAACACTAGAAAACCCTGTCACATTGAACAGATGCTGTATATAAGGGGCAATTCCCAAAAGCTAGGCACAAATAAAATATTTAAAACCCCAAAGCAAACCTCATTTAAGCTATTTTGTTTACAATGTACCTGCTGAATGAACAAATTGAAGTGACAAATCTAAATGAATTGGGCAACCACTCAGAGCCTTCCTTCGGTGTGAGCAGAGTCTTCCCTAGCAGATGTCCAAAACTCTGGGGAAAAGGAAATGGACTGGCTAGATTTCTGCATTTAGGAAATGAAACTGAAATCTATTAAAAAATCATCTAGCACAGTGAAATCTGAATTTAGAAGCAGAAAACACGCATCTGGGTATGGGGCCAAAAATGAGATACAGCCTGTGTTTCTTTGCAGGGTTGTATTTCTTTTTTAATTTTGCGGAAGGAAAATGGGAAGCATAACATCTTATTGTGGCATTTGCACAAGCAAAAAAAAATTTGGGGATTGTTTCCTCTCAGTCTTTTCTGCTGGAGTTGTTCCAGGTTGTACAAATAGCCACACTTTTATGGAAACAGAACTGAGGGCTCAGATTCTCCTGTAAATTCTCCTCCTCCCCAAAAGGGTGTCTCTCTCCCAGCCCAAAGATGGCCGTGGAGGGAAGGGGGAAGGGAGAGCTGTATTTTACAGTTTGGCCACTGCAAACTCCCAAGACAATTCACACACTGTACCTTATTCTGCAAGCCAGGCAAATATACAAATTGCTCAGTATCCAAACTTCAGCAACAGCAAACACATTTATAGGGACATGGAGCGTGAAGTCTTAATACTCTTTAAATATAAAAGCAAAGTTGGAGGCAGCTGCAAAGCTGCCACAGTTGTCTGCAGAGCTCGCCAAAGCACCAGATGCTGCTGCAGCAAAATTTCTGAGCGGGTACAGTAGGACAGATGGTATGACATCACCTGACAACATTCTTAGGACAGAAATGTTTATTTTGATATTGCAATGTGTGATTATTTTCTCCTTATGTTGCTGCAATTCCTATGCTAAGTACAATCATTACTAAGCTAATTAGACATGGCACATTTCTGCAAACTAACAAACGATAATGCAATATTGGAGCAGGGTAAATGGATACTGAAATGATCCCTATAGTTTTTAGACAAACACGCTCCACGACAGCAACTGATGCATAGATAAAGGTAAAGGAGCAAAGTTTTATGCCTATATTTTTGAGCCCATTAGTGTCTGAAAAGCTTAAAAACATCCTTGTTATATTGAGAATTCACTGTTGATTTAGACTGAGTATTCCAGAGCCATTGAAGTACATTAGTTGCTGAGGAATTTACTCACACTACAGCATTTAAAGGATTTGCATCTGGCATCAGGGCAATAATGTGCTTTAGATGCCATAAACCACCACAAGTCAAATCCTCAAATCCTGTATTTTCTAAGTACACAAGTACACAAAAATAGGGGGAACATTTTCAGCTCTGTCTTCTGTATGCATTACACAACGTGCCCTGGAGATGGCCGCCTCTTAAAGCTGATCTCCTTCCCTTAAAAAAATTCTAACTATCCAAAGAATGCAGTAAAGCCATGAAATATGACTGTTGTCAAATAATACCATGAGAAAAATTATAATCCACTTAGGAATCTAAAAGAACCAAGACAAATTGCCAATAGCAGGGGATGCAGGCATTTAAGCTGGTGCAGAACAAAGACAAACCACCTACATCTATTTTATCAGCCAGCACATGTATTTGTAGCAGCTCCTCACCAATTTTGCACTTATATTCTGACACAACCATACAGACCAGCACGTGGGGGGAGTGAATGGCTCCCCATGCACGGGGTGATGTAGATGCTGAGCAAGGTGAAAGGCAGGTGGCCTAAAAGAGAGCAGCTGTTTCTGTGGGAATGATCTTGCTCATAGGCACAGCACTCTGAGTGCAAGAGTGCTGCACCCTCCTGCTGCACCCAGCCATGATTTAACCCTCCCAAATCCCGCTGACACAGCTGGGAGTCACCTGCCTGAGCAGTGATTGTGCTCCTGGGGGGAACAGGAGCCAGGTGGGGTGGACTGACTGGGACCCAGGCACTGGTGTATCAGCAGTCTGTGTGCAGCTCTAACTGCACCCTGCCCAGCCTCAGTCCTGCTGCCTCGCTGTATCTCGTAAATCTGAAACTCTTTAATTTCCTGCTGATGTAAGAAAATCACTTGGTCTGCCAACAAGTTTTCTTATTTCTACCAAAACACTAGTAACTGAATATTTAATTCCTGCTGCTGTTGTCCTCCACTGAAGCAGACTGGGAGTTATAAACATGACATTTTAGTGCTATAACTGGAGTCTGGACCGACTTCTGTTGTTAAGGTTTTTAACACTTTCCTGTGAAATGTTAATTGAACTTTCTGTGCTGTATGCTAGGATACAGCTGCATGGGCAACCTGGTCCTTCATGGACCTCCACACATCCAGATCCTGCCTGGATCTGCACAGGAATTGAATCAGAAATGCAAAGTAAAAGGGGATTTTGGGAGACTTTATGGTTGCAGAAATGTAGAGGTAGGTGATGAGGGAGGGCAGTTCCCTGACCGCTTAATGCTGACCAGCACTTCCCAGCTAGTGCCACAGCAGTCCGAGCGTGAAACTGGGACTTGCTGGTTGGGCAAGGTGCTTACACAACGTTTCCATCAGCTTTTCTGCAACAGTGAAGATGCATCCTTCAGTTCTGGCCTGTCTGATTGAAGATCCTTCGGTCCCAGTTCTAGAAGTGCTGAGTGTTCAGATGGGAAAATTATGCCTGACTGTAGGAAGCTCTCAATAACATTAAGCATTCTGCAAAATCAGGCTCATGCCAAATCAAAGGGGACCCTCAAAATCAGTGGCCCATTCATTCTTTTGCACCTGAACTTCTTGGTTTGTCAATTGTGAGTAATAATGCTCCTTCATCTAAAGTGACTGCACCAGTACATCTGTGAGATGCAAATGGAGGGAATTATTAATTCCATTTCGAAGGGGGGTTAGACAGTGCACAGCGAGCAGGGCACAGGGCCACGCATTTCAACAGCAGAAGAAAACAAACTACTGAATAGTTGCTTATCAAAGAAGGGCCATCTACATCTCACTGAATGCGGCAGAGGAACAAATAAACACGTGAGCATGTCATTATCTGCTCTCTGCAGAGCAGACGCAGGGTAATATTTCCCAACTTCTGAGAGCCTGGCTCTGCAGCCAGGCCAAGCAGTTTTGGGGTGGGTGTAGGGGTGAGGGAAGCTGTTGGACGAGTTGGGGAGATGCAGGGCAGAGGCACAGGCAGGTGCAAAGCCCAAGGGGGGTGCAAAGCCAGGACGGGTGCTTGGGGCAGGCAGAGTGGGAGATTCACAGCCACAGCCCACCACAGCCACAGCCCACCCCATATGTCCCCTGCACTTTCCATTTTGCTGGCAAATTTCCCCAGCAGCGGTGGGATTTGAGAAAAAGAAGAGAGCTGCATGAAAGCAGCAGTGAGAGCACAGCCAGGCCCCAGCAGCTTTCTACCCGTGGGCTGACTTTGGGGGATAAATGGTGCTGGTCTCCCAACACACCTAACCATGTTATGGCCCCAGGATCCTCCCTGGGAAGTCCATGTCCTGGCACAACTGGGCTGGGAAGTTCGCCTGGGTTTCCATCATGTCTCCATGGGGTCCCCCAGGAATCCTGCTGAAGTCTGCTGAAGAGAAGTCTGCTGCCATGCCACAGTTTCATGACTGGAGCCTGTGCCAATCCTGCACCTCTTTAAAGTGCTTTCTTGGCGCTTCTAACTATGGACACTTGAAAATGAACATTTCACAGCATATGACATTTGCACCCCAAGGCCAACATGCAGCTCTCCAGCATGGCAAAATAAATGAGCTTTGTGTTTAGCAAAACTTTTTCTGATTCCAGATTAAAACGACCTCAAATCCCGAGTCTGTGGCTCCGAGACATTCATCCTAATGTGAGTTTGCTTTCTTGTCCTTTCATATCACAAAGACACTAAACCAAGACTTCCTTGTGAGAGAAATGCTGAACTGCTTTTTATACTGTTTACAGGGAGTACAGAAAGGAGAAACAATCCTTGCAACAATGGATATTGTTCAACGATGGAGGGCTTCTTTTGAAAAGATTTCATTTATTTTTCATCACTTAGGTGGTTTGATTAACTTTGGTGAATTTTACTGCATTTGGCTAATGATGGCAGGCTGTTTTTATGGCCCTTGAGCAATTGCTTTCCCTTTCTGGTTCTCAGGCACAATTCTCCCTGGGCTCACAAAGTCCTTTTACAACAATGATAAAACCTGAATTAAAACATAAAGAATGTTTTATTTCTTCGCCACTTTTTAAAATACATTTTGAAATTTGGACCTAACACAATCTGACAGTTTGGATGGATGGACTAATACTGAAAATGTCCATCACCGATTTTCTTTATAGCCCTATACAGATATTTTAAATATAAAGCTGTGTGATGTGCTCACAATTTAAATAAATGTGACAGCAAGAATGAGAAACCTCAAAAAGGAAGAGAAGAAAGGGCTTTTTTTGTTGGGTGGTGATAGGGTTTTTTTCTCTGATTGAAAATCAAGCTTGAAAACATATATATATATATGAATTTGAATTATTCTCTTTGAATTTTATATCTACTTGTGTAGTAGTCAATTGCTTAGAGCATTTGTAATCTGCTTGCATGCTCAGTTTATATTTGTTAGGGAACATGGCATTACTTCATTTAAGCATTTGTCCTGAACTTCCACAGAACCACTACAATAAAAATGGAAAGCCCCCATAAAGGAAAACCTGTCTTGGAAGCAACAGATGGGCACATGAACTGCTTCATCTGCTAAGAATAGAGTTATATAGGGCAGGCAATAATCAAAGGTAACTGAAATGCTGCTGCTTGGACCTGCAAGGGAAACTTCTATGCACCATTTAGGAATTGTACTTAAGCACAAAATACCACAAAAGGAAAATGCAGCTTGACATTTGTAAACTGAATTGATTTTCATGTAAAAGGAGGAGCAATTTTACCCATCCTCAGCTGCAGAGTCAGTATTCCAATGTTCTGCAACTGTGACATCTTGTGTTCCCCAGACTATTTTCTGCCACGCAGAGTTACAGTGAGGGCTGCTTATTGTTTCCTTTCTATATTTTTCTCTTTTGTAAATGGAACAATTTTGTGTCTAGACAAGGAAAAAGATCAACAGCCATCCACAAGTGAGAGGACTCTATAGAGCAGATTACCAACCCTCCAGAACGGCCACTCTAAACTAACAAAAACTGCCTGGCATTGAGCAGCTTTTGTACTTTTAAACATCAATGGCTACTGGAAGAGCCACAGAAATGCTGAAGTCCCCAATCCTACAAGGAATTCCCTGCGAGTGGACCTTTGTGCCAATGCACAGCCCCACTGCAGGCGCTGGGAGTCACCATGGCTGACAAACGTCAATTTCTAATTTCTGTACAGGAATATGGACTGCAAGGGGCCTGCCAGGATCAAGTCCTGTCCCCAGATGCCATGCCAAATATACCTTTTTCACTAAACTTCCAGGTTACATTTTAAGGTAGAATTTATCTATTTGCCCCCACTACCACGAGGCTTTCTGGCCTGATTTTGTGTTGGGGGAGAGAGGGAGGAAGGGTCACTTTTTTTTAATAAAATGTTGGAAGGACATTTGATCAAGATAATATTTTATGTCATTTTCTGTGAAAAGTCAGCAACGTAATGAATATAGAACTGTCCTTTTTCAGAAGATACATGAGAACTCCTACACATCTCTCCTGTAGCAGCACATAAATACATTCATTTCCGAAGTCAGCAAAGGAGATGCTGCAATCACAGCACATGCCTACATGACTTCATGTGCATGTTGTGCAAACACACACATCACCTGCATTGCTGATTGCATTTGAAAAGTAATAAAACCCCATCCTTTCTGTGCTGTGTGAACCATACCTGCAATAAAACATCTCACCCACTCAAAGAAAGGTGTGCAAAACTGCAGACAGAATTCACATTGTCTGCAGTGGCACTGCATGAGGATGGGGTTTGCTCTCACCTCCAAGGAGAACTCTTAGTGCTTGTTGGAGAGGTCTGTGCACTGGAGACAGGGAAGGCTGGCAGGAGGCACAGAGCTGTCCCTGCAAGCCAGTGCCTCTGCCCAGTGCCTCTCCAGCACACATCCTTGTCCCTTTGCCCAGGGAACTGGTCACACTGCCTTGGGGCTTTTTTTCAATGCCCTTGTGTAAGATCCAAATAATCAAATTTACTTAACTGGATCTAAGCAACACTTCCCCTTCTCCTGACTCCCCTTTTCCAGGCAGTGATGCTGACACACTGCCATGGGGGCTCATCCTTTGGCTCCCCATGGCAGCTGCCTGGATGGTGCAGGCTGTCCCCATGCAGAGCACTGCCCCGTTGCACTTGCAGTGTGGATGCAAGAATGAACTAAACTGGCATTTGACTTTTCCTAGAGTCTCAGTTTTGCAATGTTACAGCACACGAGTAACTGCTTTTTTTAAAACAAGTCTGGGTAGTTTGATGCTCTTGCTCGTCCTGTAAAACTCCTGCACAAATGCGTTTAAAAGGTGGGTTTCTCAGCAGTCTCCTTGCAAGCTGGGACAAGATCCAGTGGGCCTCTGCACCCTCAGGAATTCCAAATAATATTAGTTTACTCCAAAGAAGGCTTTGCAATACTTGTGGGGCCATCCTGACTAACCATGCTTCTGTTCAGACCTCCACTCTCTCCCTGCAATGCCAAAGCTGCTCAGTTGCTCAGCCCCTGTTTGCTCCCTTTTACATAAAACCCCACAGATACAGAGGACTACACCACATTAGCCTATGGGTTTTGCATATAGATTTATGTTACAAAAACCTATGGAAAAGGGATAATTAGGTGGCATAGTGGCAAAACACCCAATCAGACTGCACTGAAATGTGATTTCATTCACACACAGACAGCAAGGCTGGGCGTCACATGGCCACATCCTGTTTTCCCAGTAATCTGCAGGCACACACACACACATCCTGGTGTGGAGCAGGCTGGAGATGGCAGAGCCCATAAATCAGCAGGACACCTTACATGGGGTCAGCTACCTGAGGGCTGGGAAATCTGCGCATGGATAAGGGTGACTGACGGGAAAACCCAGATGCTGTGCTTTGGCAGCAGAAATACAAACTGCTGCCTGGATGAACCCGGGGCTTGGGGTGGAGGAGGCATTCCAGAATGGTCTGGAGGACACTAAGGTGAAGCCCACCAGAGCCAGGATTGCCATGAGACCATGGGAAGGCAGAGGGATTCCAGGGAAACCATGAACGCCCAACAGTCAGGTAAGTGCTGAGAGAACCATACCTGCTGCCAAACATTTCCTGCACCTCAAAGCTAATTCAACCTGGCAAAGTGTGACATTTAGCAAACCAACACACTGCCACGTGGTTGGTATATGAATAGCTGAGATAGGGTGTATTTTCCCTGGGATGTTTCTCTGCCAGGAGCATTCCTCTGTTGTAAGGTTTCTGGGCTATGTCTCCAATCCCCATTGTGCAGGGTAAACACTCCTTGGATAACACCCCTGGCCAGAGCCCATAAATGCTATGGTTTCCAGTGCTGGATTATAAAAAGAAAATGATAGCTTCTCTCTTCTCCAGGCTACTGTATTTCACCAGGAATCTGAACAAGAATGGCCTGTCCATATCACCCATTCAGGACAGGATTTGCTTTTCAGAATATATCTCAGAAAAAATTCTCAGGGTCGAGATGAAAGAAGTTCTTCCAATTTATTTGTGATGCAGTAGAATCAGTGCTAGGCTACTGACAAATGTTCTTGGTAAATATATGGTGATTAATGTCAAGGTTCAAGGCTTACTGGAGTAAATGAAACATTACAGTCAGCTTCAGAAATTACCCTTGCAGGTACAGTATGCAGACTAAAAATCAAAAGAAAATTAAAAATATCATTTAAAAAAATAAATAAAAAAAATCCAATATGCAATATGCACACTTTCTGTGCAAGTCCTTAATTTTGTTTTGGTTAGGAAATAGATTAGGCTTTAACTTAGAGTTCAAGCACTGAATTCTTGCCAAGAACACAATGCAATTTGGTACACCTGCTAAACTAGGTCAGCAGTGAGACAGGAGCCAGGGCAAACCCCGCCTGCATTCACAGAGGCCTCTCGCTGCTGCAAATGGGGGAAAAGAGGGCAAGAAAGGAAAATACAGTCCTAGGGTGGAAGGAATATTGCACAGAGCAGCAGTGAACACAGAGGCACCGGGTGTATTCCATCAGACTCAACCCTGGAAGGCATGCCCAGAGGGTGGGGAGCAAAGGAGCAAAGCTGAAGATCAGCAGTAAAGGAGCAAAGCTGAGGATCGGTGGGCACAAGGGCAATAAATACTTACTGATTCAGGATCCCTCTGCTGCTCAAGGAAAGCCGAAAACTCCACCAGCCTGAGCTTGGTCGTACCAATGGATCGGCCCTGCCATGCAGGGACCGAGGGAGCTGGGGCTGATGTGGGCTCAAAGCCTGAAATAAAGGAAACGGTTTCATGAAGAAGCTGACACTTCCTCAGTTTATATTTTCTCAATTAAATATAATTGGGAATTATACATGTAGCCCTTGGATATTTACATTAATTTTAGCAACTAATTAATTCAGGATGAGTTAAAATTGGAAAAACTCAGACCAATATGTAGAAAAAGAGGTCCCAACCCAGCAATCTAATAATGGTGGAAAGAAAAGATCTACTATTTTGTTTCCTTGGGGCTGTAACTCACTGTAGAATTTTTGTTTAAATTATATACTAGATTACAGAGATTTATAGAGACTTCACCTAGACTTATAGCTGACCCTTCCTTGGAAACTGGCCTCAAGACTCACAGTAGACATTACTGCCTTGGGAGTCACGAGAACTGGCCTCCATTTCTGGCTCCTAATGTGCCACACGTTACAAGTAAATCACCCCTCTTTTTGCCTATTTCTTCTGCCACTCTCAATTCCCCTCTCCTATTTAGAGTACAAGGTTTCCAAGGCAGGGACTGCCTCTTACTACGTATTTGCACATTGGGTCTTGACTTCTTTTGGAGCTTTTAGGCATCATTATGCTACAGCTAATAATAAATAATTACTGTAGAGAGTTGAATCATACCCTAAAAAGGAAAAAAAAAAGGGTTTTAAATTGATAATAAAGAGAGAATGACATGGTCTAGATAGAGAAGGGATGTTAACTACTCTCTCTAATTCACCTCAAGAGAAGGAATAAATGCTATCTCCTGGTCCTCATTGTAGAAAATTAGATGAGAAGGAAAGAAAACTGTAAAGGAATAGGAAAAGGCAGCAGCTCAAAGGCAAAACTCATCTTGGGAGAGATACAGGCACAAGGAAGGCAGGGGAGAGGCACCAAAGGTGAGAGAACAAAGATTATCCTGAACCAGGCTGAGAAGCAGGGAGAGGTCACAGGTAGTGTGTGTCCATATCCTATAAAGGGAACGTGGTACCTGACCTCAACCCTCAAATTTAGGCAAGGAAGGTGTGAGGCTTGTACAAAACAGTGACGGATGTCACTGGCTAGACATGAGCAGGAATTCTAATGAAGCAAAAACTCATGCATGAGTTTTGACCGATTTAGAAATACTAATATTCCTATTCTGAGAGAAAACATGGGAGAATAAAAGGAGACGATAGAAAATACCTGTCCTAGAAAATAAAGGTATAAATTAGGGATGTCAAGAAAAAGGCATTCTCATGAATGCAGAAAAATAGCTTTGGTTTGAAGCATTAAAGAGGAGCAAGTTAGAAAATCATAAAGAACTGGGTAAGAGTCAAAAACTTGCAGCACAAACAGAGTCATAAGCATTGGGGTCATTTGGAAAGGGAGACATAACATGAGAAATCATCTGCAAAGAAATAATGACCTTTCCTGAAATTATGCATGGAAGGATCCTGGGAAAAGGAGCAGGGAAGCAGCCATGGGAAGGGCTTGATCAATTTGAGCAATGGAATTCAGAATAAATATTAGGCACTTATCAAAGTGGTAGAAGGCAAAGCAGGACCTTCAGGAGGGGATGAGTTATAAACAACCTGATACATAGAGAAGTTTTATACTTAAGGCTAAATATATATGATTTTGGAAGGGGTTTTAGGCTCAGTTTAAAATAAATTAAGGTGCATTCTTGTTACATAGCTATTATAAAAGAAACATTCATCCTATTACTCACTCTTTACAGTAATTCCTACAATATGGAATGCTGACTGGAAATCACACATCACAACTCCTTGCATATGTATTAGTGCTTCCTACCTAAAAAAACCCCAAACCCAATGATTTTCCCTAATGAGATAATAGGACACTGGGATTGGTGTTTCCTTTGGCTGGAGGGAACATGAGATCTGAAGTCGTGGCTCTGCCCATGTCAGAATATATCACATTCAGTACAAAATTCAAGTATTTTTAAGGGCAAGGATAAATGGGAGAATTACCTGAAATGGGAGCTGTGACTGATGGCTGTATAGGATAGGCCTGCTGAACAAATGGCTTTACGCTGGAATAAAGAGGTACACAAAAATCATACATTGTGCCATCCACAGGAAAATCCATTAGACTCACACAGTATGGGGAAATAGGTGGCTAATGACCTTTATCCACAAACATATCTCTTTCTTGCAGAGCATATTTAACAGACAGACAGCACAGAGGGAATAGAGGGGATGAGAATCACACCCAGCATCCTAAAGCCGGGATCTCAGTGTCACTCGGTCACGCAGCAGGAAACCTGACCCGCTGCTGCAAGAGTCACAGCAGCCAGAGATGGGCACTGCTAGGACTCCCAGGAAACCCAGAGGACACTGAACTACAGGGTCACAAACGAGGGTGTCCACCCAGTATTCAGCCTCAGTTTTGAGGTTTGGGATCCCTTAAAACTTTTTGAATGTGCACTCACATCACTGCAAAGACTCTTGCTTTCTCTACAACTATCTTTATCTCCTTTTTGGGAAAATTTGTACGTTCTTGCTTCCCTGATATCACAGAGTGCACAAGCCACCCTCACACTGCGTATAGAAACATATTTGAATTTTCAGACTTACTCTTGCGAGGATCCAGGCTGCCCCGTTTGAATCATGCCCGGCCAAAACTGAAAGAGGAAAAACAAACAGGCCCATAGTTGTTCTCTTTGTTGAAAGACTTTGGGTATTTTTGAACAAGCATGATTCCTTTTGCAAACTCAAGTCAAAGCATTAATCCATTCATTCCGTCTTAGTTTTTTACTGAACATTGTTAGAGAACACAGGGATTTTTTTGGAACTCAACTAACGACTTACCCCAGGTGCCCCAGGAAATGTAGGACGGGGAATTCCTGGCAGGCCCAGCTTGTTGTGAATAGCAGTAGCTGAGACTATCTGAGCTGATGACATTGCTGCCATGTGCTGGAGTGCTTTGTCCTTTGCTGTCTGATCCTTTAATATGACAATTACACGGAGTCTTAAAACATTTGGCACAACAAATGATGTTAAATAACTGCAGCTACAAGCACATAACTAAAAACTTTAAAAGCCACACAGAAAATGCAAAAATAGCAAACCATGCAGGAAAAAAAAAATACAGCACGGAGACTAACACTCCAACTACCTCAAGGCAAAACCTCCTCTCAGACATGTATGGTAGGCCTGAATTCTCACAGTCTGCTCTGCCAACACGCAGGAAGTTCTGGGAGAGCAAACTACTGCCCACTTGTTTATCTGGGCAAATTCTGCCGATTTTAAATCAGGCTGGACTAAGCAGGGCATGCTGCTGAGGCTCAGCTCTGCCTGCAGGACACGGAGCACTGAGATTCAAGCTCTATCATTTCCATCTAAGAGGAGTTTGCCTTTTGTATTGCAGTGTAAAATGAGAACACAGAACTGCGGCTGACTCGCAAACAGGGACAGAATTTTCTTCTTGCTTACGGGCTTAAGAGTAATTTTGGATTCGGCTTTAAGACAAGCATTTCGAAAGTTAAGTCACAAACATGGAAATAACATTTTAAATTCTCAATTGTGGCATTTTACTGGTTTACAGTGTTCCCAAAGAAAGCCTCAGCCATAAAATTCCTGCTTTTTTCTAGCACACAGGAACAAGTTTAGGAAAAGGTGGGTTGTTATCGGTTACTTGTATTAGAGCAGCGCTTGGAGTCCCAGCCACTGCCAGTCAGGTATGGTCACAGGACAGAAAGGGACAGCCTCTTAATGCAACAGAGTTAACCAGGGGGATGTCCTAGGTCAGGGAAAATGAGTAAACGACAGGCTGTTACACACTGGTAAAGCAGGGTTCCTCACCCAGAAGTACTGTGTTAATAAGTACCAATATTTAGGTATGTCACTTAGAATGAAGGAACACAAGCAGTATTAGGCAAGGATGTTTTGGGGGGTTTTTTTCTGGTTTTCTTTTACAAGCAAAGTAGCAAGCATGCTGGCAAGAGATGCATGCTCTTATGTATGATATATGACTTTGCACATATGCTCCCTCTAAAGCTTGTATGTAGTAGTACTATAGGTGAGCAGTTTCTTCCTTTGAATAGCTCCTTTAGAAACAGCAAAGGCTGAAAGTACAGGAAAAGCTAGCCAAAAAATTCTGCCAAGCACAGCTAAGGTACATAATACTTGGTTTAGTCAAAATACTTACCATGCTTGTTACCTGGATACAACAACAAACAGTTTATTAAAATGCTTGTGTAGAATAGCAGACTCTTAGCAAAATATGAACAAAATAGTAAGAGACAAAGGAAGAGCAGTTTGCTCAACATTAAATATCAGCTTTAAACAAATGCATTATTTTCACCCAGGGACTGATTCATTAAAAGGGGGAAAAAAAGGATAAAAAAATAACAACAAAACCCTGGGGAGAAACAACCCCCAGCTCCCTGTGTGAAAGCTGTGGATACTGAATGAGGGATTGTTGCTCAGTGTTTTTCCCTGAGCTGTGCAAGGAGCCCCGGTGGGACACAGCCTGGAGAGCAGCAGGTGGAGCAGGGCAGGAGCTGCTCCAGCATCATTCCCTCTGCACCCTGCAGGATGTGAGCACTAAGGACAGCCCTGTGCTCAGCTGCCTGAGCAGCTCTAACACCCTGGGCTCACCTGTGCTGGGGGGACACATCCATCAGCGCGGGGACAAACTCGGTCCTTTCTCAAAACTTGTAGCTTTCTGATATAACCACAACCAATTCTCTGGTAAAGAGCTGGAGCTCAGCCCTGGCTCTCACCCCTGCCCGCCCCAGCGTGTACACAGGAGGTTTGTGCATGGCATGCTTTACTGGCTGCCTTTGGATGTCTGCAGATCACCGGGCAACAAAGATGTTTAGCTGGGTGCTAAGAAGTGGCAGTATCCCGAGATTCATGCAGACCTCCAGACCCCTCTATACTCTTGCACAGCAAGAAGGACCCTCCATCATGAAAAGATGAAAGTGAGATGTCTTAAGCAATATGGAGATCTAGCCCTACCAGATTTCTGTTTCATCCTTTTTTGTAAACGGAGCTGGCTTGGAAATGCCAAACCATGAGAGTCTCACACATTGCCTGCTGAATCTTAACAAAACCCAACATTCAGGGGATCTGTATCCTGTGTGTAAAATAAATGATCCAAGAGACATGTGCCTCTGGGTCCCTGTAACCTCCAAAACTGTGTGAGTGCTGCTTTTGCGACCACCTTGTTATTCTCCAGACATGCTGGGGCTCTACAGGCTCCTCTCCTGCACTGCCTCCTGCCTGCCACCAGCCATGCCAGTGCCACCACATGAAGATGCAGCCAGTGCCTGTGCCCCTGCCAAGTTCCCAGACTCCTCTGGATCCACTATCAGCTGGATCCAAACTAAAGGAGAATTTAAAAGTAAAAGCTTTTTTAGGGCTATTAAAGTCCATTCCTGGGAGTTGTGTGAGCCCAAGGTAGGTTATATGTCTATGAAACTGTTCATCTTGCCTTGCTTTATCCCTCTGAAGTCTCTGGCTAACTCCCTGCTAGTGCTAGTGCAGCTCCAGGAGAAGATGTATTTATTTCTGCCTGATGAGGCACTGAAACAAACTGAAGTGCATTACTTTCTGTAATGTTATTGCCATCCAAGGACTAGAATAGGAGCTGGGAAACCCAACACAGCAACAAATCCCACCCTAACAGATGAACTAGGAAAAATTTTTGCAGATTTACACTTCCTTCAGGATCTTCTGCAGAGCTCTTAGTCACCATTACAGTGAATCTGATGATCCTGAATTTTAGGAACAGTGACAGGGATTTTTGGAGGGAGAAAACATCTTTTCTTTCATGACATGAAATGGGATATGCCTTCCTTCTTGCCAACCACTGCTTTTCACCCCAGAATGATCTGTGTTTTGTGGGGCCATTCATCTCATGCTCTTTGACTGATTACATTTCCAGAAGGATGCAGAGAAAGTAAAAAACCTTTAGAATGACAGCTCAGAAAGGCAGTCCTTGCAATAGGGCTAGTTTTGAGGAGTTTCAACAACCCCTGCAGTTTCCCACTGGTGACAAATCTGATCTGGGACATCAACACACTCAGGCCAACACACATCAACAGGAAGTTTCACCTTTTGTAGGCTTAGGAATCTTTGCAGAGTGAGAAGACTCAGCTTTTCTCAAAGTAACTTTACCTTCAATCATGACAGAATTCAAATACAGATACTTAAGAGGTCCTGAGTTCCACTGGCAAAAGAGCAACTTCCACTCCAGGTACTTTTTGAGAGCTGCAAGGTGATTGCCTGTGCTTGTATAATCAAGCAGACTTCATGTCTTCAAAAACAAATGGGATAACCACATTTCAAAGCTGTTTATTTAGACTGCAATATTAGCTTGTCTGCCACTTAAAAACAAGTATATATTGGGGTTTTTCAGGCTGTAATAGAGAGCACTCGTAACCAGGAGGGAATGAGTCTCTCTACCTATCACTGCGAGGCAGCCGCTTCTGGGATGGAAGTTGGTAACTGATTAATAACACACAATGATATTACATCACAGTTTGGGCAGCACGAGAAGTAATATATCCAATTAAAACGGCAGGGATAATTTAAACAGGCAGATTACAGTAATTACCCAGGTTGGAATTTTGCCAGGACAAATGGGTTAACACCCCTAACTCTAAAACAGGAACATTGTGGGATTTTTAATGACTGCAAATAGTTAAGATTTTGATTTCCTATCTTGTCCAAGACAGAAGGGGTTTGGTTTTGCTCTCACTTGTGCTGCTTTGTAAAACTGGAACAATTTCTTTCAAGTCAATGTGGTTTACACTGATGTAGTAAAATAAAAGTTTGGCCCAGCATGCTGCAGTCCCTTGCTGAGGTTCAGCAGAGGCTTGGAGGGAGAGTATCTCCTACTGAATCATTAAATCCTGCTGGAGCCTAAGGTATTCCTTGGATAGGTCCCATCTGGCCCTGACCTGGTTTGACCCTACTTAATTCATGAGCTCGAATGGGATTGCTGCTGCCCAGGAATGACACTGTAGTAAGCAACAGGCTGCACTCAGACTCCTGCCTTCCCCTCCACCTATAAAAGTCTTCTGCACTGTGCTACATAATTAGTAATGAATGTTACCAAAGTGGATTTAGAGTACAGTCAGTGGAAAACTGGTCTAGTTCCACTAAATCCCTCAAATATCATCTCTGTAGTGGAGATCAAGATGTGTCTCGTGTTTTAGCCAACTGCTTCTGGCTGCAGTTGCACACACTTTATTTTTGGAAGATATAAGCTCTAAGCATCTAATGCAAGGAGAGTACAACTTTTAATGAATCAGGCCCTTGAGGTTTGCTTTTCACAATTAGTTTTGGAATGCAAAATACATAGCTAAATTAGATAATAATAATTCCCCAGTATCATCCAATTATAAATCTTAATATCTAGAAAAGCCCCACATAAAACAAGAATTCTACATGACAAGCACAAAAGGATTTGTGCTTGACTTTCTTTTAATCCAACATAAACAGAAGAATAATTCAATCAATCAGTTCAAACAAGTTCTTAAGCAAAAAAATAAAAACTCTTATCCTAGAATGATAAATGGGGCTTTGAATACCATGTTATCTATGACTTTGGGAGAAAAAAAAATCTAAGACAGTATGTGGAAAAGTAAGCACAACAGAACAGTATTAATGCAAGAAGCTCTAAAACCTGTACCAGTATTTAAAATGCAAAACTTTTCATATATTAAAAAAAAAAAAGACGTAAGAAACAACAATTTGCTCAGAAAATGGATGTTACAGTAACAGTAGCATAAAATAGCTTCCTAACAAGCAATTTTGCAGATGTTATTTCTGCTCAGATCTCGTATTGATTCAAATAACCTTTACAATAATTAGCTGTAGCTCAAAAAAGATAAACAAATCATGACAATATACATTTGTTCTGGACAAAAGATAGAGAGCACTTCAGTGTTTCTAGCCCTGATCTCCAATTTGCTTATTATTAGAGAAGACAGGAGTAAATACAAAAGCTGGCTATTTCAGCCAGGCAATAGCTAATGCCAAGAAGAGAATGCGCATTCAAAGCTGTCCCAACTTGCTGCCTAATGAGTAGCAATTAATCCATCTTATTGTATTTCAAAATGCTGAAGACTCCATTCACATCAAAGGGAATTTTTCAAAGCTTTTATCATTGTTCATTTAAAAAAGTATAGAGCTATCTTTACCATTTTATAATTGACAACAATATTTTCTTTTTATCCTTAAATGCGGAATGTAGAATAATGGATTTAAAAAACATGTAATACATGTGAAGTGTAGGCATTTTAATGTGGGGTTTTTTGTCTCTGTCTAATTAATCTTGCACTATGAAAAAATCTGATATGAAAGCCTAAAGTACATCCTGCCGTGAACACCTTTACTCTCTGTTTACGTACAGCTTCCAATCCATCGTTTGTCCTGAATGGACAGAGGTGACTTTGGCTTTCTGTCAGTGCAAAGGTGGAAAATGCTGTGACCTGACACTATGGATTGGTGTATTTGACACAGAAACACAACACTAGAGCGTAAAAATTCTGCTTTGCCTCCTCCAGCTTCTGCATGAGAGGAAATGCCATGAAGAGGAGCTGCCTTTCAGATCTGTCTCCAAGGACAACTTTATCTCAGCCTCTCTTCCCATTTTCATGAGATTAAATTTCTAACTTCAGGAAGACTTTAATAACCTCAGTATATTAAGATTAAAATCTGTAAAATAGGAGAATTTTCCTGCTGTAAAGAGAATTAAAATGTATGACATCATTGGAAGGGCTGAGGGGACATTCCTTACTGGTGGTCTTGAAAGGCAGCAATAGCATTTATGGGTGACACTTCGCTTTCTTGCAGGCTAAGGAGCCATCCATCCACAGTGACTGCAGGCACTTCTCATTGAAGAAAAGGGATTTTGTTGGACCAAGCCGACTTTATGGCATGCAGGTGAGATTTCAGTGCCGTGGGTGCAGATAGCTCTGAAATACTTCCATCCATGTGGATTTTTGCAGAAGACAAACACAACAAGATTTGCCCAAGTTCTCTCCTTTCCAAGAGCAGGTTTCAGACCAAGGCAGGACAGTAAGATCTCTTGGTACAAAATAAACTCAGCATCTAACACGGAGAACCAGGGTTATTTGTATAAACACTTTGTCAAGCTAAGAGGCCAGGATCTGGGGCCAATGATCAGATCAAACACATCTCAAAAGAAAATTGACACCAGATGCATATGGGATTTTTTGAAGTGGTAACTGCTTCCATGGATGCCACCAATCACAGGTTCTACCACTGGCAGCTCACTGTTAAAATGGTGAGTTGGCCTGGGTGGGAAGCACAGAATCATCAAATGGTTTGGGTTGGAAAGGACCTTAAAAATCATCTAGTTCCAACCCACTACTAGTGGGACTTTTTAAAAAGTGTCACCTCCCACTAGACCAGGTTGCTCCGAGCACCATCCAGCCTGGCCTTGAACACTGCCAGGGATGAGGCATCCACAGCTGCCTTGGACAACCTGTGTCAGTGCCTCGCCACCTCCACAGTAATTTTTTTCCCCCCTAATATCTAATTTAAACTTATTCTCTTTCAGTTTGAAGCCATTCCCCCTTGTCCTGTCACTATGTACTCATGTAAAAAGTCACTCATGTAAAAAAATGTGCGTCCTATCTTCTCCTTGGTCACCCCCTTCACCAGGGAATGCAGACAGCACCCAGTCCAGGACAGCAAGAGCCCATCATCTTCCCGAGGATATTGATGAGGCAGTTCAGGCTGCTGCCAAAACTGGTCCCCGTTGAAACAATGAGCACTCAGAGGTGCTGGAATGTATCCACCTTGTCTTCCTTTTGCACCAGTGATGTCCTTCGCAGGCAGCTTTTGAAGTCCTCTGCAAACTGCTTTAGCACAGGGGAGTTGGACTAAAATATCTCCAAAGGTCCCTTTCAGTCCTAACTAGTCCATGATTCTGCGTGATTCTGTGTGACAGTGGACCATACAGATAGCTCAATATAGGAAGAATAAAAAAACAGGCAGTAGCACTAACAAAATGTCTGGAGAAGCAAAATTCCATCTCAGGTTCAAAACCAGCAGCTTCTACTACTTCCAGGAAGTAACTGCAGCAGGCAAGAGGAACGAGAGCTCTGTTCATCATAAGGCAGCTCCCTTATGACACCTTCTTTCATCTCTTCCATGTGGGGAAGAAAAGGCCTGTGGGAGCTACCCCTTCTCCAGAAGGGACCAGTGCAAGGGGGCAGGTGTCATGCCATGGCTCCTGGTTCCCTGAGACCAACACTGGCAAAGAAAAGAAGAGGGAGGTGGGGAGAGCCTGGCTTCTTCACCCTTCCTGGGCCCTCTTTAGGCTGGGGGCTGTGTCAGGGCTCCTGAGGGAGCTAATTCCATGGGCAGCACGGGGACTCAGGGGCATGGCTAGGACAAGCAGCCTGGGACCCATCAGCCAGCAAGACCCACTGGGGGAGGGCTGGAGTAGTTTTTGTCAGCAAGGCCAGGGGCCAGCAAGCCTCTGTCACCTGTGCGTATTCTGTCCCCACTGTGGTGTCACAGAGAGGTGAAGCAAATGGCCCTGCAGAGTGTCAGGACCTGGAGCTGGGGAATCTTCCAGAAGCCATCAGCTCCTAGCAGGGAAATGGCAGCTGCTTCACGTTCTACTCAGCACTGGGGGCTGCAGCCCATGGGCAGGTGGGAAAGGGCAACAAGGTATGAAGACCTTACAAAATATTTTGTTGTCCAAACAGATCTTCCCTTCTTCAGGCAACTCCTTAAAATGAAAATTCATTCCAGTTCTCTATTTACTGCAAATGTCATCTAGACTAGATGAAATATTTTTAGGGTTTCGCTATCTCTTTCTTCTTTGGAAAGCTTCAATAAAAATCAGACAGCAGGAGCAGTACTTAAAAATGTTTTTTGCTTTGTGTCTTCACATTTTAAGGTATTTTGGTCATTCAGAAAGGGAAATATTTTAGAACAGTAAATCCAATAATTGTGTTCAGCTCCTAGGCCTGTATTTGGTACCTATGTGGGCTTCCTGGTTTTTGCAGCCCTCTAAAACTCCAAGAGCTGCTGGTGCTGAGCACCTCTGAAAGTAAGGACACCTACTTACATACTTAATTTTAGGCATCAAGGCTTGAAAATTTGAGCTTAAAATGCTACATATCTCTGTATTATTGCACCCTCGGTTAAAAAGCAGAACGTTTAAGTTGTCTTAGTCGTTCTTTATGAACCAACTGCTCAGCCAGTGCAGCTAAAAAGCCAGCCACCAACAGCCAAACAAGCTTGCCAGCATGCTGCCCATGAAAACCCCAGTGCTTCTGTCAGAGAGGCCTGTTACAAAGCCAGGCTGTTATTCCTGCACTGCAGTTCAAGGATGGGGGTAAGCATCCACAGCGCTCACCGCTCAGGACCGGGAAATCACTTCCCGAAACATTATGCTTTCCAGCTAGAACAAAAACCTGATTTGTTCTCATCTGGGTGAAGAAAAAGAAAAAAATCCACTCACATGAAAAAAAAAAAAAAAAAAAAAGGGGGGGGGGAGGGAAGGAAGTAAAAAATTTACAAGTTCCTTTGCTTTTTCTAAAAAAAAAAAAAAAAAAAAAGGGGGGGGGGAGGGAAGGAAGTAAAAAATTTACAAGTTCCTTTGCTTTTTCTAAAAAAAAAAAAAATCAACAGCAAAAACTGCAAAACTCCCTCTTCCACATTTAAATAGTGTGGAAAAAACCCAAAAACATCTCAAGATCTCTGCTGGAAAACTTGAAAAAAAAAGCAATCCAAGAAACCCCTATCAAGAATTTCCAAGAGGTTCTTTTTAGCCTTAGAATATATTTTATGGAAGGCAGAGAAAACGGGGACATGTAGAATTCATCATGTCAGATTAAGCAAACATACTTAATATTCCCTGAACAGGACTCTGACTGAGGCTCTCCAAAGATTAAATGTCAATAATTTACTTCAAAAAAAAATTAAATTTCAGGGAATCTTGTAAATAGTGCATAACTTGAGGTGATACTAGATTGTAGTCTAGAAACACCATAGAACAATCTGGATAAGCTGTGCTCTCTGGCACTTGGAATAAATGATCTGGTTTAAGTATTCTTGATGGCAGTTCAGAAGCACAGACAAAAAACATTTGGGAATGGAAAACAATTACCCCAATTACCCCTCTGGAAAAAGCAAAAAAAAAAAAAAAGCATCTACACAACTGTGAAAAACACCTGTGTATTTAAATACACTCCAAGCACTCAACTGTTAAAAAGTGAAACAAAAAATGGACTAAAGGGTTAAAAATCAGGTTTAGGTGCTGAGCTGTTACAAAGAGGAGTTCACTTGGCATTTGGACAGTGTTAAAACAACGTTTTTAATGTGGATGCTAGTGCAGAACCCGGGGATTAAACACAAAGAGACGCAGACAGCTCCCACATGCAGGAAAAGGAGGTTACAGGCACAGCAGCCCCAGCGCTCGCCCATCACCACGGGGAGGAGGAAGGGACAGGCATAGCAACCACAAGCCCAAAAGCAGAAAAGCGCATACCTTCAGCTTGGAATGAAAATCACGAGATTTCCTTCTGGCAAGAACCTGAATGTGACTAGACACCTGCAGGGTAGGGGAAGGGAGGAAACAAAGGAAAAGCCTGTAACCATGGAGATGAAAAGCCCCCTACAACTGGGCAAGCCAAACGTACCTTAATGGCGGCTTGAATTTCTCGAACTTTCTTTCTTGCTAAGACCTGTATGTGACTAGACACCTACATTGTTCAGGTTTATAGGGGAAAAAAAAACAACAAACAAAAGAAAAACAAAAAGCAAATCAAATTTTAAATGTCTATTTTTTTCTTAAAGAAAAAAAGAAAAAAAAAAAAAAAAGAAAAGAAACTTTTCCAAGGGGAGGAAGTTATTTGCATCTCCAGTAAGCTCTGTTGTTAAAGATACCACATTCCCAGCCAGATACCAAGCTCTTAGCACCGAGGCTTAACAATACAGGTCATCACTGCAGTGACTTGATTAAGGAAATTAAAAAAAAAAAGAAAGGAAAAAAAAGTGTAACCCACCAGGTCGTGCATTCAGCTACAAGATAGAAGACACAGTTCACAGCTGGACACAGCCCACGTGCTTTGGTACCAATCCCATCCATGCCCAGGCCCTGAGCTCTCATGTGGGGAGCCCAAAGGATTTCTACCCCATCTGCTGGGGATGCAGATGCCCACTCTGACCATTTGCCACTAGGCTTCAGACATAACTTGGCAGCAAGAAATTTTATCCATTATTTATTGTGCTCTGCAGCTCCAATGAGGAGACTCAGGCTGCATTTTGACTCCACTGAAATGCTTTAAATTCTGGCACAAATGATAAAATACTGGCACAACACAGGTCCCTGAACCCCTGCTAGTTTCCTTGGTAATCTCAGCATCAAGTCTGCCCACAAAACATTTGTGTAACTGGGGGCCAGTAACCTGACATCAGCTTGAGTGATGCCCAGGTCTGGCCTGTGGCTGTTTTGCTCAGAAATTTGTGCAAACCCAATCCCACACTACACCAGTTATTGGTCAGAAGTTGCTGCCTGTGCAGTGAACGGTCTGGGCCCAAATTCACATTCCTGTTTACCCAGGGACATACTGGATCCATGCTGTTGCTGATGAGGGTTTAATGATGCTGCCCAGCATTGCTTGGTAGGGCTCAGCATCCTTCAGCCTTCTGTGTGAAGGTTTAAAACCTGCAGTGATGGTAAAAGCCACTAAAGGGAAATCTACTCTCGTTAGACCCAGGACATACCAGATCAGGTGGTGCACATTTTGCCTAAATTAGTTACAATTCCTGTCTGGGAAAGAACAATGCCAAAGAAAAGGAGAAATGATGATTTCCTCCCTCTGTAAGACTATTCTGTGACAATAGCACCAAAAAGCCTGTATTTTAGTAGGGAAGAAAACAGAGAGGCATTAATGAGCATAGTCCCTGAAGGCCACCTTCGAGAAGCAGCTCTGGAACCAGTGTGCAGTAATTCAGAGTTATACTGCTGCTTACTGAGAAATTTTGCAGTCAAACACCTAGACTGAGTTTTCACACATGTTCATTTGTTTTGCTTTCAGTGGAATATTAGTGGTGTTAAAGGTTATACAAGAAGCACAATTGTAACATTTAATCTCTCAGTTAAAACTCCAGAGTAGTGACAAACTTTTTTAAGCACTCAATCTAAAGTGATTTATGAATTGCTCTAGAAGGATGCACAATATGGAGGCAGACATCACCACACATAGCCATCACAGCCCTCCTGCTTTCTTGGCACATGCTGGCCAAGCATCTCACCCCAAGCTCTGCATTTTGACTCCTGAGGCAACTTTACGATCCCAGCATAACTTCCAGCTCCTGGAGCTTGCACGGGCAAGGCGGGGCAGAACTGGGGACTCTGTCTTTAGTTTGTGATTTCTTTGCCAATCTTTGGGTTGTGCCTTTTCCACGTGCTGCAGTTCCCCTCCTTTCTGATGCCTTTTTTCATCCCTCACACACATGCTTCCTTCCTAAGTGACAAGGGACAACACCCAGGGCAAAACAGCACCCAAAGTGCTTCAAATCTGAGCACTGGCAGCTTTGTGTGACCCAGTGTCACCTTTCCCTGCACTGCAGAACATGCAGAATGAGCAAGTGTGCAAGCCTCTGCCCTCCCTTTGTCACACACATGCAGGGGAGGAAGGGCAATCTCAAGGCCTGATGTTAAAGCAAGGGGACTCTGCCATTTGTGAAACATTTTTAAACAGCAAAAGGGTGTAGTAACCACTGCATAAACTACACAGATCATGTGCCTTCTGCAAGGCTGCTGATTGCTGTGAATATTATAAATTATAGGATTTAGTCATATGAGATAAATTAATGGTTATGTGGTAATCATCTGAAAAAAACTTAAGACAGTTTTAAGGTTTATTCTGACTCTTGGATGAAAGAAATCTTACCATGGTCAAAGACCAGGAGCCCGAAGGCTCTTAGGGCAATTTAAAAATTATTTTTATATCCTTCAGCAACTACTGGCCATAAGCTGAGAGCATTATGATCAGTTCTTCTAGATAATTTTTATTTATTTACCTCTCACATCCAAGAATTATAGCCTCTATTATAAAGCCAAATTCTCTTAACTTTTAAGAAGTTCCATCATTTACCATTTCAAAATAATTATTATATTATAATAATATATAGAGAAATGAGGCACAATGCTTTATGGCTTTGCTTCAACTATTTTTTATGAAATATGGGGGGATAATAGCTTCATGTACAGACAGATTAATAAAAAATGAATCCTCAAACCACCACAACATAAACCCCAGAGTTTAAAATATTCTCTAAACAGCATGTATTTAATCTGAATAGTGAAGTCAATACATCATCTCAGCAGAGCTGAAGCACAGACAGCCACTGCAGCCAAAAATGCCATGTTTTGTCATTCACTGACATGCATACTTCCCCACTGGGTTATTTTACCTGCTTCCTGGTCCGTGTCTTCCCTGTTCTAAGTTTGATGTATCTGGCTATCAATTCATTCCTACCTGAAACAAAGAAAAATTCATGGTAAGGGACAAGCAGCATCACACCCAGAAACACCATCAAAATACCGCACTTGAACACGAGCTCCACGCATATCAGGTTTATGTTTTCTTACTCCACTTTCCTTTGCAAATAATTTGCCAGCGTTTCTCATTGTTCACCAGTGTTTCCCTTCCATCTCTGGAACAGGAAGTTCTGGAACAGGAACTCTGCAGAGGACGATGAGTTCAGTGTTTCCCCACCAAAGTCCTGCAGCAGTTTGCAGGCAGAGAGGCACCTCCTTGGCCAGCAGCAGTGACCAGCATGATCTCTCACTGGAGAACCTCCCATGCTGGGGCTGACACAAGGTCTGGGCTCCTCTGGTTTTGCTTCCAACTGTTCCAGGTGGTGTTTGTCCCCTGGGACCCCTGTGCGGAGGAGTGGCTGCTCTTGAGCAGGTCGTGTGCTACCTGAGCCTAAGTGCCAATCACCCAGATGTGACAGCTTCTCTCCAAGCTTTAATCTACAAGGAGGACAGCAAAATCTATCCTTCCTGCCAGGAAGCCTCCTCCAGCAATGGAAATCACTGTCCCAGTTCTGCAGGTTATCAACCACACCCTTAACTCTACTCACAAGAGTGGCTGCCCTGCAGTGCTGAAGTTCCTGTGGGAGCAGGGCCGATCAATACGGTGGTTTGTTATTCAGAGCTCTGTTGCTCTTGGAAATGTGAAATACCTCAAAGTCTCTAAAATGGCTATTTGACTCTTCTTCAGTCACACATTATGCTACCTAATGCAAACTAACATTTTCTATCCAAATAATTTCCTTCCTAAGTATTGCTGACATGGAAAATAACACAAGTTTTATGTGGTGTCCTGTTTATTTTCACTGCATATTATGTTACGTCTCCGTGAGCTGTAATAACTTAAATATACTCGTTCAACAAGTCCTAAGCTACAGAGCTATTTGCATTCAGCACGGGGGGAAAAACAGCCCGTGCGTAGAAAATGATAAAACTGATTTAGCAGAGAGCTGAAAATGGGGAGGTTTAGAAAATAACTTGTCACCCACCAAGCTATTTTGAAGTGGATGAGTACATAGCTGGGGAATGCAGAAAATTATTATATCAGCCAGGGCTTCAAACCCTTACAGTTTTAATGTTGTGGTGGAGAGATGGGGAAGTTTTGAAGTAGCCTGCATATGTTTGAAGGGCATTTTGTTGACTGAAAGACTGAAGACATTTAGTCAAACTAGACTTTTTTATTCTGTCTCCCCCTCTGAGCCTTATTTTACACCCTTTGTATCTAATGTCTCATGGTTCCTGTCTCTTTCATGTTTTCTAAATGGGTACCAGAACATGAAATATCAACATGCTTGAGAGCTGCGTTTTTGTTTTGGTCTGGACTGTGTGCCATGTTTCCCACAACATGCCACTGGTTTGTAACTCCTCAGCAGGTCTCTTCAGGACAAACTTCAAGACGTAAATTTTGCGTGAGCAAACAGTTACACAAACCAGCCACATTTCTGCACACAAATGAGGGATTTCCGTATGCAAACAGAGGAGCAGGTAGTTACCTAATTTCATGCAAAGACCTTGTCTTCAGGCTGAACAGGAGTTCTGCAGCCTGTAGTGCCCACAAGATACTTGCCATTTGCAGTGAACAAGTGCCTTTGTGTTCATGGGGTGAAACCAGGGAATGCTACACCTGTGTATCTCCCTATACTTGTGTTCTCTCTCATAACCCAAACAGAAGCCTGCAAGAGCTTCTGTGGGCCTGCAAGGCCCTGTGTGGCCTGGTGAGATGCAGAGATCACCACATTCCTGCAATCACCAGTGTGACAGGTGGTATGGACATTTTTATATTTCTAAATGCACATTTTTATTTAATTGGGGAATGCCCCCCCTCCAGAAAGTACCTGCTTTGCATATGTTTAAGTATATGCACACATCAATAGCCAGAATAGGTTTTTTTGCTGCAAAAAGATGGTCAGGTTGTTCTGATCAGCAGCTGGTGACTGTGCAAGGCCAGTGATGCTATAAGGTGACATAAAGGATGTGATGCCATCTCTTGTCCCTCTGTCTGCGCTGCAGATGTTTCAAACACCTGGGCACAGCACAGGTCACTCCAGCCACCCCTTGCCCATTAAGGCAGCCGTCAGCCACAGCTGAGGTCTCACAGTTCTCCTCCCAGACAAGACAGCTAAAAAGCTATTTTTAAAAGAAAGCTCAGGTTCCCAGGCAGCCACTTGACAGGAAAAGCATCTTTATTAAAAACACCAAGCACTGAAAGTCTAGACTGTATTATTTGAGTGCTGTCTCTGGTTGAGCACCAGTCCATCCATTAAATGCTTTGGCTTCACTCAGGGGGGGTTTCTGTAGCCATTACCTAGCTGGGCAGAGCTATGACTAACAAGATTGGAGTTCTGGCAAGTGATCACTTCCCTTAAGCTGAAGGCTATCCATAACCTAACTCCAGAAGAGTCAACAGGGTGGAATAATTTGCCTTAACTTGCAGGGATGAGGAGCTCCACAAGGAACCATAAAAAGTGGCTGAGGTAAAAGCCTAACGTATATTTTCCTTACCACCATGTTTTCAACACAGCAAAGATATGTGCATCAGGTTTAGCCAGAGCAGGAGATGGTGAAGCCTCACTAAATACCTTCTCCCTGGTCACAACGATCTGAAAAGACATAAATTCTTTCCTGGGCTACCAAAAGCCATAAACACAAACAGAAGCACTGCCTGATATAAACAAGATAGATGCCCCCAACTAAAAGTTTACAGCCTTAGTGTTATCTACCAAACACTGGTGCTCTTCTTTACCAAGTCTGACAGATAGGGACAGAAATGGTCTTATCTCCAGATCAACTAAAGCCCAAAGAGGATTTTAAAGAAAGGAAAGCTTAATAATCCTAAAAACACCCTTTCCTGTTCTTGGGAATGAGAAGAGTCTGAAATAAAAGGAGGCTCAAAGAACTTCTTTAATTGGCCATTAGAAAGCTTAGGGTGAAAAATGCTCATTAATAAATAGATCTGTTTTCTCTAGAAGAGCTCAGCTGTGGAAATATTTTCCATACACATCCTCCCTCTGTCTCCTTGTCATATATATCTGGGAAATTGCCTGGCAGAAGAGAAGAGATCAGATTTATGAACTGTAAATTTTCAGCTCTTTCTTCTTGTCATTTGCTATGACAGCGTCCTACTTTGAATGTTTTGGTTCAGGTATCAAAGAGCAGCATGGGGAGGTGCCTGGTTAGATAAAACATCTTCACAGCACAGGAGTCTTTTCCAAGGATCTTAAAAAGATCAGCAGAGGACCACAACAAATATTTTACGTAGGCTGCTTCTTGGAATCTGCTTTTTTCCCTGTTAATTCAGGCTTTATCTGTCATGTCCTTCTGTGCTGTCAGTGCAACTGCAAACTATCATTCTCCCTGGACTGATGGTGAGGAAGAGGCTTTCTGTGCAATGGAACACCTTTTTTAATCATGGCATGGAGTAAAGAGAAAACAGCTAGAAAACAGTGCAGATGCTAAAAACCTGTGAGGCTTTGTGGAGAGCCAAAGCTCTACTGCAGCCCCTCCAAGGAACAGCTGAGTCCCCAGGGCAGCCCAGTGGCACACAGGCTCCTTCCACCTTCCCAAACCACTGCCCCATCCCTGAGCGCCATCATCCTCAACAGGGAGTGCGTGGTCCTGGACACCTCTCAGGCAGCAGAGACAGGTGACGCTTCTGTTCCTGTTGTTCAAAATAAGTAGAAGCAGCTGCAAAGTGGGGAGGCTCCCACCGCCCCTCCCTGGGGGAAGCAGTTGTTGCTCTAACAGAGGGCCCTTGTGCAGGGAGCCTCCCCCACCAATGCTGTTTCCAAGAACAGCCTAAAGCGGCCAAGCACTGGCCCCCACAAAGGTCCCCATGAGGCTCCCTGGTCCACCCTTGGTGCTAAGGGTGTGTTTGTCCCCGCTTACCCAACACCAGCAATGCCCTCAAAGGTGAAAATCCACCCCTGACTGAGGAAGGCATAACTGGCAACCCCTTCATGGGCCAGAAACGGCACCACCACCACCTCTGCCTCAGGGGAGCCAACAGAACACCACAGGCAGCTCTACCAGGACCTGCCTGAGCTGTGGACATTCTCTTGGCCACAGCGTGTCCCTCTTCCCATGTCTTAGCCAAGGACATCACTGCTCAAACCCAGGCAACAGGGCAGGGAGCTGGTGCATCACGTCCCTGAGCAGCCGCGAAGCCGGCGAGTGTCTTTATTTAGAGCATTAATGACACAAATTAAACCTCTGCCCTCCCAGCTCCCAGTAATAGGCACTACCCAAATGGGATAAAAATAGGCAAGTGTGGGAAATAAAGCTGGCTAGCAACTTGAAAATGAACAGCTAATTTTAATAAGTTTTCATACTCATCCAAATAATTCAAGTAACGACCGAGTAGAAAAGCCTATTTTTTCAGACAATCAAATACTATGAATTTCTTCAAATTCTACAAGACTGTGGCTCGAAACAGGTATTTCCCATCCTGAATGCAAAGTCTGGGGACAGAGCTGCACAATTTCATCTCCAAAATCATTCTCACACCCATGTTTACACCATAGTAAAGCTGTTTTCAGCCAGTTGTGGTGAACTCCACTTCCGCTCGGCCTGGTGATTGCACAGTGCTGCCCACGTGCCTGGGGACCAAATCTGGAGAGCTAGTGGGAATTTTGCTCAATGGGGAAGCAGGTTGTGACTGCTCTCCTGGGACAGTCCCCATGAGCAGCACCCAGGTCTTTGGCTACTGAGCCTGGGCTAGATCCAGATTCCACCCCAGGCATGGACACCATCAGCAGGGATAGGCTGGTTTGACCCCTTTCCTCATCAGAAGGTGGGCACGGGGCCCTTGGGCAGCAGAGCTCGCGGCCTGTGGAGGAAAAGCTGCTCTGTCATGGTGCTCAGCCCCAGCACTTTTCTGTTCCGTTTTGCCGGCAGAATATCCTGCTTTGGGAGATCCCACCTCAGATTTGGCAGTGCCGCTTTCTGAAGATGCCTTATAGCTAAATTGGCTAACAAAAAGCCTCTTGTAGATAAAAGAGCTCTGCGAGTCAACAACTGGCTAAGCAGTTTAAACCTCTAAGTAAGGCATCCTCTATTTAAATGTTATAGGCAAATCTAATTTAAGCTTTTAAAAATATTATGGGCAGGTGTTTAAGTCACGGGCACACTGGGCTGTGCTGGGCTGGGAGGGGGCTGGGCGCCGCTTCCCAGGCGGGCAGCATTTTGTTCAGCCAAGCTTTCTGCAGGAGGGCCACGTGACAGAGGCCAAATAAACAGCATCTGGGGATTTTCAATTACAGACCTTCACCCAGCATGCCTGCACTGTAATCTCTACCAGATGAGGCTCAGGCCTCACTATTTTCAATAATTCACACACTGTGTACACATAACATGACAATAAGGGCATTCATGCAACCGCCTGATTCGCACATCAAAGCTCCCAAATGGCCAGCTGTAAGCATGCTTACTGCTGAATAATTCATTCTTTTCACAGGCTTGAAAAAACGCTCAGTGGGAGTTGGCAAGCTTGTGTTCTTTCCTGTGTGGTATGCTAAACTCAAATTTTGAAAGAGGTACAGCCCCACTAAAAAGAGTCAGAGATACAACTATTTAAATGTGCATTTGCGAGCTTTCAGATGGCTGCTCACAGAAAAAAAAAAAAAAGAAAAAAAAAGGAGAAAAAAGCAGCTCTACATTTCCAAGTGGATAGTGGAGATAAGAGGAAATAACCTACACGTCCTCTGAGGCAGGTGGTTAGCAGAAATAAAATGATAAAGCTGTTTTCTGGCTGGTAAAATATTTTTTACACGTATTATTCCTGGCTAAAAATTTTGGATATACCAAGCGCATAATAGTCAACAAGTTCAGCAGACTTGAAATTTCCTCATAATTAGCATAAATTTTCTACTAGATGGCAAAGAGGGTTTTTGTTAAGACTAACACATATGAAAAAGGCAAACACAGAAACACCAGAGCTAATTCTGTAACTCCTATTTACTGTTCTCAGCGATTTGGGTTGAATACTAATTTCTACACGATATTTTAACAACTCCAAACTTGCAGCTGTGTCTCTGAACATTTAACTTGCAACAAATGAATGTTCCAGATTTTGTAATACTTTGACTTAATGCAACAGAAGCATCGTTTCTTTAGGAGAAAAAAAAAGGGAGGGGGGGAGAGAAAAAAGAAGAGTCTGCTTCATAATATCAAGTTTTCTTGACTGTCAATCAGTGCCTGAACCAGCAAGATCAACTAGTCATGACCTCTTCTTATAGCAAACACATGCTGCTTACCAGCTGTGGGCTGTGTTTTTTACATCCTTTTCTCTATCATTCAGAATGGCTTCCTCCTAATCACAATAATCCCAAAAGTGCTAAAACATATCAGTCATCCTCTAAGCCCTGCCTACAAAAGGCCAGCCGTCCAGCCTTTATGGGCTTGTCCAACAGCAGCTGATACTTCATTCAACTACAAATCCAATTTAGCAGTTACAAGAGGTTTAGCATCACTGGAAAAATATTGGTGTTGATCCTGCACTCTTAAGTCAGCAAATATTCCTTTGCCATATTGTTTAGCTTTTTCTGCCATATTTAGACTTCTGCTGGATTTCCCTGAGTGACTTCAACAACAGCATTTAACCTCTGACCTGGTAATATTTACAGTTGATCAAACAGCGATTTTTAAAATATGTTTACCACAACTACAGAAACTTAAGCCTATTTGAATTCCAACTGTTATAATTCCAAAAAAATCCCCAACCAACAACCCTAAAAACACACACAGTCATTTCACTTAAAACCATAGAGCACACTTTCTGTACCAGCCATGCAGGATGTTATTTATTATAGCCCTTCAGGCAAGTTCATGGCAATTCTTTCACTTATGTATTTTTAATTGCCAAGCGAGCCAATGCAAACACTCCCTTGATCCCCCCTACACCTTTTCTTTTAATTTCATTTTTTTCCCTGTTTTTCTGCTTTTCTTTTTTTTTTCCCTTTTTCCCCTCTTTAAGCAGCAGTATGTGTTGGAGGGCTGGGGCCCAGGACACAGGCAGGTCTCACAGTCCCCAGGGAATGAGATGGGAGCAAAAACATTAACTGTGTGTCTTTGACCTGCTGGAGTTTGTTGGTGCTCTGAATCCTTTGGGAGCCAAGGGTCTGGCTCAGAATTTAGGCCAGGACCATGCAGAGAAGTGGCCATGCAAGGACAGGACCGGGAGGGGACAAAGACCTCAGGGTTCCTAAAATGGGTTTTAAGGGCTGCCCCAGTGGTGTGTGTGTATGCACTCACACACAAAACTACAATAAGTCACTTAACTATTATTATACACAAATTAACTGCTTTCAAGGCTTACCCTAACTGGGCTGCCCAAGACGAGAGGGGAAAGAAAAGATCCCAGAAACAAAATAACCGAAATAATCCCTTCGGATGCTAATGAGAAAACAATTACAATGACTCATCGAAGTTATATCGTAATGATACTTCCAAAGAAAAGAACTTTTTGTGTATTGTATTAAAACCAACAACAATAAAATGATCCCAGATTAAATCAAGACCACAATTTAATTTACACAGCAAAAGGGAAATGACCTTATAGTAGCACAGAAAGATATTCTCCTCATGTCAAGTCTTAATCTTTGGGTTTTATCCCAGCTTCAGTTTTAGAGAAAACAATGAAAAAGACCCATAGACACATCTGGTTCAAAAGTGTTCATTGACACTATTGCAATGCATTGGATTGTGTTTGGCAGGTCTTCATACTGGGAAATATTCCACGTAAGCAATGTTTATTAATTTTCTTCTGATTTTTTAAAAACACAGGCAGAATGTATTTCAAAAAGAGAGGAGTGATCCAGAGAGCTCTCTGAATATTCATTAATTAATATTTTGTCAGTGTCAGTTGTCTCAACAAAAGAAGGTTTTACAATTTACTCTAAGTCCCATTTAATTAAAATTTAAATGCTACAAAAATACATGGCTTTTTTTTTTTTTTTGCCCCTAGTAATTATTTTCTACTCACAATAAACTGCATTTTACTGCAACCAAAAATGCATTTCAAAACAAACAGCAATTTTTATGCTTCAGAATATACAAAGAAATCCCCACAGGAGGAAAAAATAAAAACCCCAAACTTGACCTTTGCCATATCTCTGGATCAGCTACAGATGTTTAGTGGATTATACAAAAACCTAGATGTCCTTAATCTGACATTACGAGTTTTTTCCCCTGCTCTGATAGGAACTGTCAGTAACCCCTCTGCAAAGACCCCATGCGAATTCCACATGCAATCCCTGGGTTGGTTTCCGAGGTAGTTGCAGTTTCTCAGTGACAGGAGCAGCTCAGAAAGGAGCAGACTCTTGCCTAGTGCTGCTGACAGAAAGTCTGATTTGGACAGGAATTCTTCAAATACACAGACAATGGGCTGGCTGACCTGTCATGCATGATGTATGAGTTAAGGGGATTAAAACCACTATTTGCATTAGAATAGATAAAAATTAGCAAAATAGAATTTCTCAGTAGGTGGCTTCAGTTCTGTTTGTTCTCTTAGGCAAAATGAAGTTCATTTTTAAAGGAGTTATGATTGTTTAAGTAATGCTTATTTGCAGAGAAGAAATTCTGGATGCTGGTTTGCTCCCTATTGTTTATTCTTTAAGAAATACACTTTAACTATCACAAAAGTATCCTTTTCTCCCCGTGTTTATTATTAGAGCATTACACAACTACGGTGTTCTAGCCACTTTAAACTCTATGTGTACCTTAATGCTTACATGTTTCTAAGCTGCATATACCCCTCAAAAAAGCGGTTTGAGTTCAGGGAGAGATGATCAAAAAGACCAAAAAATTACATTAAATTGTGTATTGATGCTTCAGTGAGGTTCTGAGTACAAGCCTGTGACTCAAGAACTGTAAAAGGCAGATGCTTGAATCACTGCAGGTTTCTTTTGACCAGATTCATATTGCACACAGTGCTGGTACTTAAAAGACTCCGAGATGGCTGCACAAAGTGACCTAATGAAAGGCTGGCCTCACAGAATAGCATTATACTGTTTATATAACATAGCTTTGAGAGGAATCTGTGTGGACAAATCGATGCACACAGGCAGGCAAACAGATGCAGAAACTGCAGAAACATCCACGGACCATCTCCCCCTCGCTCCTGCTGAGAGCAACCAAGATCTGTCTGTGTCAGACCAGGGCTGTGGAAACTGGAGATCCTGCTCTTTGCAAGGCTCACACATCTGAAGTGCAGGCAGCCAGGAGCCTCCAGAAAATCCATCACTTTTAAAAACACACATCTGTGTACTGCCAAATATGTTACTGAACTCTGCCTGTTCTACCAGTGAACAGACCAGTGATATGTTCCACCATGCCCTACAGCAGCACCAACAGAGAGCAAAGCTGAGGCATTAAGGAGGCACACTGTTTCCAGAGATGATGACATTACCAATAGGAAAAGCTGTGACGTGATTTCTCAACTCAGCATTTACTGTAATGAGATTTTAAGAGAGCAGGTAACTCCTCTTGCTCAGTGATGGGGGTTCTGGCCACATCCAGAGGTTGTCTAAAACAGGGCAATACCAGAGCCTGCAGCCATATAGCTCCGTGCATCCACAGGCAAGGGAACACCAGGTGAGCTGCCTTCATTTTCAGCTCTACAGACCCTGCACTGGGATTTCATGCAACTCTTCGCAAAAACTGTTAGTTTAGCGTACAGCTTACTTGGTGTCTGTGTCCCATGCAGTTAAGATGCTTTATTTTCACAGCAGGTGCAAAAAGGTATTTAAATTTTCATTATGTCCATGGTATTTGGCCTTGGTTTGTGTTAGATGACAGCTTCTGACACCAGATGGGCCAAGTAGAGAAGCCTTTGACCAGCACATGAAAGAGTTTGGGATACATCCAACACCAACCTTGGTTTCCAAGTTATTTCACAAGCACAAAGTGGAGATTTTTGTGGAGATTTTATAGCTAACAGTGTCATTCTAGCTACAGTACAATAAATATTTTGCACCAATTACAAACCCACAAGAGAGACCTACAACATACTTGAGTTACAGGGTAAGTAATTTCTTGCAAACTCAGCCTCAAAACACATTTAAAATTGAGACTCCTTTAACTCTTTTTTTTTCAGTCTAAAGAAAGACCTCTCCATGCTTCCTTCCCATTAGATCAGCTGCCCATTCCTGCCTCCCTGCAAAACCCAACTGGTCCCTGATGTTCGAGCTGAAGTGGAGGAGAATAATATTGCTGCACTTCTGAAGGATTCCCAAGACACCAGTCCAAGGGGAGAAAAAGAAACCTTAATGTCATCATAAACTCAGGTATCAGAACACCACAAACTGTTTAAGAACAGAAGACACCACTGCTTATTTTGAGGTTCAGCTAAGATATACAGCAGTGAAAAGCTGAGTAATTAAATAATATTGCACCATAATGCATTTCGTTTAAATTTGGAAGTGTTCCTCATAACTTACTCATTTGTCAGAGAGAAAAATGCCTGCCTGGCTCTCCCTGCCCCTCTGCCCCAGGCTCCAGCATCCCACTGTACATCCCAAGCAGGGTAAATACCATGCTGCTGATCTCGTTATAACTGAAAACCCCATTCATGCCTTTCAAAATCTGCAGGGTTATCTTGGAGAATCATAAGAAAATTTTGCTTTGTGTAGCCACCAAATGCATTAGAACCCTAATATTTGTAATCTTTGTTACATATTTTTTTAGTTAAAGTGGTTGTTTTGGTTGATGGGAGGGCTCTTTGCAGGAAAATAATTTAAGGGGTAGGGCATGCCAGAAAACTGGAAGAAAATCACAGTTATTTATAATTTTTTTACCACTTACTTGTTTCTATAGTAAATCACTACTTTCTTTTGCTTCTCAGCTCATGGCTTTACTTTACATAACATTTATTCAAAAAGTGTACATTTGGAAACCTTTTCTTTGTTTGTTTTGGATAAATGAGTAATGAAGTGCAAACACGGTGTCACGGGTAATTCTTAATCCCACTTTCTTTAGGCCTGATGCAGCAGGAGAGAAACTTCACAGGTTGTTTTGTGCCTGAGTACCATTGACATGGGACTGGAAGAGGAGACTGAGCTTCCAGCTGCAGCTCTGTCGAGTCCCTGTGCTCCTCTCACAGTTTTGCCTATTACAGATGTTAGTTCTCTACAAATCATAGTGAAAAAGATTCGTGAAAGATGCCTTCTCCTCCACCTACATCCATGGTTATCCTATGGAGCAGCCCCAGATACCAGTGGCTTCTAGTCCTGACAGCAACAATGGACATTTCACAAGGAGCAGAAGGACTTTGCTTCTCAGTTCCATTACAGAATCACAGATTCATTACGGCTGGAAACAATCTCTAAGGCCACTGAGTCCATTAACCCAGCACCGCCGTGTTCACCACTAAACTATGTCTCCAAGTGTCACATCCACACTTCCAGGAGCTGAGGGTTGAGGGGTGGCATTAGGACCAGGATGGGGGCACATGTCCCAACACAGCCCATACAGCTGGCATCACCAGACCCACTGGCAGGAGCTGTGAGCAGGGCAGCTTCATGCAGTGGAGGAGCAAAGTTTAAATACACACACACATCTGGAACTGCAGTCAACATTTACTAACATAGCTTAGAGATTTCTGCCCCTACCAAACTCCCATGAGACTTTATCACCTGTTTAGTCTAACCTGCTGATATGGAAATCAGTAATCTCTGGTGCATAAAATGATTTCATTTTTCTTTTAATCGCTGGCACTTTATGCATTCTTCTCTCCCTTCTTTAAATGTGCTATCTTCCCTACTATCTCACTCCCTCCTTCTCCTCCCCCTGCCCTTCTTCAACAGTAAGGACAAGTAACACCAATCCTTCCCCTTTCCTGGTTGTTTCCAGGATAACCTTCCATTCCATATAGGTTCATCTTGAAAAGAGCACTTCCCTTCTGCCTGGTCCATAGTGTGCAGACTCCACCCTGTGCAGGCTGTCACAAACCACAGGAAGGCTGTTTTAGGGGTGCTACTCTCTAGTGGGGAAAGTTCTGACCAAGATTCCTGCATCTGACTTCTACCTTGGCCAGTGGCTGGCAGAATGCATTTTGACCCAGAGATAAGAGTTTCAAGTGAGGAAGAAGTCCTGAGTTTTCTCAGTGAGCAGCTGAGACTAACAAATGAAAAGAGGTTTTAAAGTGTTAAATACTCTGTATTTGGATGCAACATTCTAACACTGGTATGAATCCAGGTGCATCCCTTGGCAAAAGGGTATTTCAGAGCAGTGTGCTCAGCATCCCTCTTCCTAACTTTCTGCCTCTGCAAGCACAGGAACAGCAATCTGGGCTTTGCTAAAACACAGGCAAGTGTACAAACTACCACACTGTACCTAAACTTCTGCCAACTCCGCAGGGCACCAAATTTCTTAGTTTTACAAACTTTGAAGCACTGCACTGTATTTTAAACTTTAGATCTTTTGGCTGTAAAGGCATTTTCCCTGAGGCAACTGGCAAATCCATCCTGAACCTGGCCATCACACCGCTATCAACATTTTAGCACACATGAGGTTTTTGCTACTAAAAGACAAAGAAATAGTCATTGGGTCGGCCAAAGGAACTCCATCTGACATCAGGACGAGCTATAACATCTGCACAAAAAGAATAAATTAGTGCTGCCGAGACTTATAAAGAGTGCTTGCAAGAGTGACACCCCTTTCATCTTTGTGAGATGTGTATGAATACATCAGGACTCGCCACTCCAGACACTAAATTGAGGCATAGACTGATTTTCCATAAGGACTGGTGGACATGGTAGTATTAGGTTAATAGTTGGACTCGATGACCTTAGGGATCTTTTCCAACCTAAATGATTTTGTGAGTCTACGACGTAAGAACAAGAAGTAAAAATATACTTACTTACCACGGAGACTCACAAATGTTTATATGAAGCTATTAAAAAGCTGAGATTTAAAACAACACATCCATTTAAAAAAAAATGAAAGGTTGTTTCTGGTATGGCTGATGCAGTTATATGTTTTCTGTTGGGGGAAATTTACAGCCACATTATTGCTGTCAAGGACGGTAGTGAGCCACAAGGATTTCCAGATGCCATGTGCGAAGTTTCTCATTTCCCCTACCATACTGAAGTACATTATCACCCAAATGCAAACAAGCTTTAAAAAGTGTCTGTCATTAAAACACGTGTGGCCCCCTTTCTTGGACTTAAAAGATTTGGGGTTTTTTCTTCTCCATTTCTTTCTTTTTAAGCCAGATGGGAGAGGGCACTGCAGCACTCCCAGGGGCCCAGTTGTTGATCATACTGATGTTGACAGCAATACTCTGGGCTGCAGCCAAAGTGAGAGGTACATGCTGCACCCTGTCAGTGAGAAACCCAGCTCTGCCAAACAGTAACATTTCACTTGCTGAAAGTCAGGCAAAGGAGGGGAAGAAGTGCTGCCATAACATTTCTCAGAGAGCTATGAACGTGAAAACAGATTTAAGAGGAACACAGAAGTGTACTGGGTTTGCATGGCCAGGTTTTGGCAGCTTGGGGACTACAGGGGTGGCTGCTGTGAGGAGCTGCCAGAAGCTTCCTCATGTCCAGCAGTGCCAATGCCAGCTGGCTCTGAGATGGACACGCCTCTGGCCAAGGCTGGGCCAAGCAGAAATGGTGGCAATGCCTCTGTGATAACAGATTTAAGAAGGAAAAAAGTTATTGCATTGATGTAACTGCAGTCAGACAAGAGCAGGGTGAGAACATGTGAGAGGAACAGCCCTGCAGACACCTAGGTCAGTGCAGAAGAAGGGACTGGAGGTTCTCCAGGCACCAGAGCTGAGATTCCCCTGCAGCCCCTGGTTCAGCCCATGGTGAGGCAGCCGTGCCCCTGCAGCCCACGTTGGATCAATCTGGGGAGAACTGTTGGCTGTGAGATGCACTCACACTGGAGAAGTTCCTGGAGAGCTGTCTCCTGTGGGAAGGACCCCAGGCTGGAGCAAGGAAGGACTCCTCTCCCTGAGCAGTGGCTGAAATAATGTGTGGTGAACTGACTGTAACCCCCCTTCTCTGTCTCCCTGTGCCACTGGGGAAGGAGGTAGAGCTGAGATGGAGGGAAGGGTGTGAAGAAGGTGTTTTTAAGGTCTTATTTTACTTCTCAGTGTTCTGTTCTGATTTCATTAGCAATAAATTCAATTAATATCTCAGAGCCTGTTTTGCCCATGATATTAATTGGTGAGTGATCCCTCCCAGGCCTTATGTGAACTCATGAACCCTTTATTATATTTTCTCTCCCCTGCCCAGCTGCAGAGGTGAGTGATAGACTTTGGTGGGTGCCTGGAATCCAGCCAGGGTCAACCCACTACAAGAAGCTAAAACCCACTACGAGAAGCTTAAACATAAAAACATGTTCAAGTTCCTCCTGTACCGATAAACCAAGCTTGCCACACCAGCAGGCAGCTGAGGCACCTGTCCCATTGTATGGACACCAGTAGGCAGCTGGGACAGCTGCCTGCACAGACCACCCTCACACCTACAGAGAAGGGAATCCTGTGCCAAAATTACTTTCAAAGGCTTCTGCCAGCCTGAAGCAGAACAACCTCTCTTGGGGCTGTCTGGGACTGCTGACACTGGGGCGCAAGGCTTTCAAGGGGCAATAGGTGCAAACAAATGCCTTGCAATCAATCACCTTTCCAGCTCTTACTAGTGGAATGGAAGGAGAATTAAAACTAGAAAATCTTATCAGTGAAGTTCTGCTCCAAACTGGAATTGTTTTAAAAAGAGGAACCACAGAATTTATGCAAAGGTCCAGTACGACGGTGCTGAAAAGAGGACAGAGGTGGAAATATCAGAAGGCTGATGCCATGTAGTCCCCACTGATTTTTTCCTCAAAGTAGGTGTTTTGTTAAATGATGTTAACTTGAACCTTTTGCTGAAAATCAAAACTAAATGGGAGATGTTGAGTCCAAAGCAGAGCTGACCTTTCTGTCTCACATCTGGGAACACACCGGCAACAAGATCCTGAGTGGGAGCAAGAAGAACAGTTTTGCTCAAAACCCAGAATGAAACAAAGTTAAGGAATGAGGACATGCTGGAATCCCTCACTCCAACTGGAGAACTTCCCCTCTCCTTCAGGGCCATAGGCACAAAGTGGCACCTGTTTCTGATGCAGGCTCAGCAGAGTGAAGGCTGAGGAGAGCCCCATGCCAGTGCCAACCAAACTGATTGGAAGCCTGTTTTATGACACAAGCTTTTTACTTCCAGAAACATCTTCCGTGTCTTCAGTCCTTTTTTATGGTCCTCCCACAGAGGCTACATACAACACAAGCCTCAGCTATCAAAAGGACACTCTTAGAAACACTAAAGCAAATCCCTGAAGCCACCTTAATCACATCAGACACTGGGCTTGAAGTTATAACATAGCATTTTCTGAAAGACATATAGATCTGAGTAACAAAAAGGGTCCCTCAGAAACTCTCACACTCCACAGTAATACTTAAAAAAACCTGAATTTCTGCTACAGCAACTGCTGCAATTAGCTGGAGGCTCCAGTGCAGAGTGTGCATGTTTGATCAAACAGAAACAGCCAACACAATTATTTCCAGAAACTTAGGGCAAGTCAATATGGACAAATCCCTTCTCAAACCTACACAGGGCAGATCATTGCCTTGTTGATCAGCCTGAGACTTCATGGCACTCACTCATAGATAAAGAAACTCATCCAGAGTGTCTTCTGCACCTGTCAGTGCTTGATACTCCGATCTTACTAAAAAAACAAGTTCATAGGTTAAAAACAAAAGTGTCATTACAGTGCTTTTAAAACACTCACCCTGGCTTCTCCTTCATCTTTTCATTTCCACTAGATTAGTGAAAGACTTCAATTAAAATGTAAGCCAATTTATAAAAGATTTTAAAATTCAGTAACTCAGATCTTTCCATCCTAGCATTTATTTTTTATTGTAACATCTGCCATTCCAGCAGGCTTTTGTTTTCATCTTTTCCCATTCTTACCTGGACAAAAGGCTCTTTTTTATTCCCCAGATAAAAAATAAAAAAGTGAAGATGACAGACATTTCTGTGTGCATAAGTAAGGTCATTCAACAGTGAACATGAGCTAAATATACTCAGCAGCTATAAAAATTAGATCACAAACTTTTATGCCTGAATTATTTGTTGATTCTCCAAGCACTGGAAATCCTTCAACTTGTGCATCTGAGAAAATGAATCTCCACAGAAATCAGATCTCAGTCAGTTTTCTTTCTCTATATTCCCAAGCAAGACCCCCAAAAGAAGACCTCTGGGTCAGCTACTTGTTGGGTCTCTCTCCCATCTGCCCTCCTTCCTGTTTTCAATAAGTTTCTAAAGACGTTTCCTAAAGAACATCACCTCTCCAGTTAACATTAAGTAAGGGATTTGCAGAAGTGACTGCGGAGAACAGGCAGGCAGACACTTGTGGACCACTTTGGAGCTGTAGCCAAAAGAAAAATTCAAGCGAGAGAGTCTTGTTTCACTGTTGCATTCAAATTTGAAGCTAAAGCCCAGCTGCTTATGGCATTTGAACATGAATGCAAACAGTGGGCTCAGAAAATTAATCTGAGCCATCTAGATCCTCTGTCCCTGTAGTAAGCAGGAAAGATCATAGGAAAAGAACAACAGGGACCAAAGTGGATCAAGGAGTTTTCCTCTTCTAAGCTTGTAGTTTCACGGCTGTGCTTGAACAGAGGAGATAACAGAAACCTGCAATAAATCTCCTTATGCTGGAGACATTAGTGGACAAAAATAACAAATTCAATCCCAGTTCCTACATCTGTTCTTTTATACAGCTGATGGTTCATACTCAATCCATACATCTTACTAAACTTGGGTTTGAAAGAGTTTGGGATTAAGTAGAAATTACTAATACTTTACCATGTCAAAATGTTTATGGGTGAGAAGATTTGAGTTGGTAAAATTGTTGACATTATAAGGTTAAATAAATGTTTACCTGGCTTTAGGAATTAGTAAATTGTATTAAGTTATATTAACTATTAAAATTTATTGTAATTTGAGAAGCTTTAAACCAGTGCAAATTATATAAATTAGGCAAACTTAAGCCTCCCTAAAGTCAATTGCATCCCTTAGTATTTGGATGGTTTACATTGAAGCAGTTGTCAGTGACATCTTTAAGGTGTATGTAAAATGAAAACCTTGATTTTAAATGTAGGTTAATTTTAATTGCTGTCATAAAATAAAATACACTTTTAAAAAAATCTGTTTTCTTTCACATAAATGTCTTGTCCTTTTCCTAAAATGTGCGAAATAAAACCAGCTAGCATTCAATACCGGGCCCAGTAGAAATCATTGGCTTGAAAGTTTAGCATTGCTTTCTACAACATAAAATCCAATACCTCCAATAACAGATCACATAAAATTTGACCCAACCTGTGGGCAGGGTTCTTTACCCAGAAATAACATCCCTTTGCATAAAATCAGTGTTTTGAGGGATCATAATCTTTATGTGACCTGTGGGAAATACACCACCTCTTGTCTGCCCAAGAAGATTACTCTGAACCGAAGGATGGCATATGCTCACATCCAGCAAGGCAGACACACCCACTGAGCCATGCAGGAATGGCCTCATCTATAAACACCCAACATTTTTTTCAGGAACAAAGAAACTACGCCACTTCATCTAGGAACAGCCTCATCCAAATGTGGTTCAGTCTGTAAAAACAGAGAAATGGACCCATTTCACGAGAAAAGGATGCATTCCCAGAAGATTTTCTTTGGTTCAAGATTTTCCCATTTTTTCCTGTATCAACCCACTCAACCTGCAACACAAATGCAGGTATCAGTTCCAAAAAAAACCATACCAGCATGCTGAAGGCATCTGGGAGAGCAGTAAATTACTAGTAGATTGGAAAGATTGATTTGTGAAGAAGTAACAAGACAGTGGAGACATTGCAATCAGCATGTACATGGTATAAAGGCCGAGTTTCCCAGCAATCCCTGAATGCCCTCAATTCCCATTAGAAGACTGAAATCAGTGGGAGCTCAGGACATTCAACAATTCATAAAAATTAAAGCAGGGCAACGACTGGTTTTATTGTTTGCTCTTGGCAGTACCCACCAAGAGCACGATGCTGAAGGAATGCATGATCGATGTTGTGACAACTCTGCAGTTTGGAAAGATTTAAGCAAAAGGGATAGGGCAATGAAAACGGGTGTAGCAAGTGAATGAAGTGATCACAGCTGATGGTGGCTGGCATTCTTTATTAGTACTGCAATCTCTGCATTTTGGGTAGAGACTATTGCCAGAGCAGCTCAGCCTACCTGTTATTGACATCCTCATTTCCTACAAATCCCCACAGAAGTGCCTCTCCCGTGCTTCAGAGGGCTGTAATCCAGAGGGCTGTGGCTGTGGGATGTGGGGAGGTTTGTGGGCCAGCTCTGGCATGACACTGCACTCATGTACCCACTGCAGGTGGAATGAAAGGGGCTGATAAATGGGGTGGGAGAGCAGCAGAGGGGGCCAGGGGCTGCCTCCTGGGCACAGGCAAAAGTGCTGCAGTCTGCAGGGGCAGGGAAGACATCTGAGTTGCATAAAGACAGAAGAGGAACTGATTTTTAAAATTTTTTGTGAGAATATACACAGAGGAATGATCTTAACAAAGCGAAGTTTAAATTTTAAGCAAGAAAATACCTTCCAGATTTAAAACAAGCTCCAAAGAATGTCCCATGTTAAGGCACTAAAAATGAAATTGGCAGTGCGCTAGAAAATATACTGAGAGGAGGAACCTTTGACCAATCCCTTTTTTTTCCCCCCACTAGATGTATATTTGGTATTTTCTTTCTGTATGACTTGAAAACCTATACCTGTAAACAGAGGCCTGGGAGATAGATACACGATGAACTGTGAGATAGGCCTGCAAGACAAATATCCCTGAACCAGCCCAAACTGAACTCCCCTACAATACCAGCACTGTTCTTTGCTTCAGCTCCTGAGGTTTAGTTTTGGGTTTTCCTGTGATGAGCAGGGAGTTTGCCTCCATGATCCTTATGGGTCCCTTTCAACTCAAAATATTGCCTGATTCTGTGTCTCTTCCCAGTTACATTCCTCTTAACCTGAGCCACACCCAGCAGACCCTCCTTCCTTATCTTTATGGTTTTCTTACACAAAACAAAGAAAACTAGGAGGTAAATCACTGAATGATTACTCTTCAAGAGGAGCTGTGGTAAGTATTGTTTTGATGTCACTTTTCTTGTTTACCTCACTTTTTCTAACAAATTTCACTTTTAATTTAAGCATAGGCTTTGCATTTCTTGGACACCTGGAATATGTAAAAATAATTTCACAAGTTATCTTCTTCTCTGAGAGGGAAAAATAAAATAAGAACTTTCTGTAAATGCGAGGGCCTGCCCTACCTTTAACTTCCTTCTAACACTTAACACCAGGCTTAAAATTCTACGACATAAACACAGAGAAGCTGAAACACCACAAGCAGCCCTTCCGTCTACTTTGCTTTACACATTAAACCACGATTCAAACACAGTCCATTAAGGCATCTAAATGTGACTTACCACATGTGTTAATTGGATGGGGAGGAAAAAAAAGAAAACACAACCCTTGAATGTGGACATTTATGTATTCCCATTATTCAGACCCTCCTGATGCCACAATCTCCCACTTCTATAGTTTATAAATGTTTGATTTAAAATATAGCCATTTTATCATTTGTACCACATTTACCTCATCTTACCACTGTTCTGACTGGATGAGAAGCTAATGTAGCCTACACTGTCTGGTCAATTATTGCATGGACACCAGGGACCAATTAATGCCATCCATAAAAGCCTGAATCATTCTGTCAATTAACTAGAACTAACTATGTCATCAGATATATTACTGGTGAGCAAGTCTATTTGGTTGCAATATGTCTTGAAGGAGAGCAGTATCAAATGAATCACAATTGACTTGGACAACTGCTAGCATAATTTCAGAAAATGAAAAGACAAATGTGGTAGTTATTAGTGGTCCCCTGAGGAATTACGGCCAAGCAATTGTAATGTGCTAAGACTGTACTAGCAGGTGCCCACAGCACAAATCAGGCAGAGGGTTAAATCAATATTTTCAATTTCTTGGGATCAATTCAGTGTTTGAACAAGATGGAAACTTGTTAGCAATTGGCAGAATGTGTAAATGAAAAGTCAAACTTATTATTTGTTAAAAAGGAATCAGTGCTCTGCATCATGCCCTTGGCACAAGGTAATGCTTTCATGATCCAGTTGCTTGGGCATTCACTAAAAATGTAGCAGTTCTTAAATTTTAATAGAGTGCAAAAGGCTACTTTAATACATGCCGAACATTCAGGATCTTTAAAAATTATTGAAGTGTATATAGGAAAGTTTTTGAGCTGTGATAACAGCACAGTTATTAACGATTAGTGCAAGAAGCAGAAGAAACCTTGATTGCTTCAGAAAAGTCTCACCAGGAATGCAGCCTGACATCCTTGGTACAACTTCACATTTATTCTGCTTCATGCAGGAGAACATTTGGATCATCAAGTGATCCTTTAGCAATTACACAAAAAAGAAAAAGCCACCTTACACAAATTGATTTCATTTGTCACTGCTGGGTTTAAAGATGCCTGTAGCAGGACCTGAAGCATTGGCATCATAGTCTTTACTTTTAACACAAAGGTGTAAAAATGAACTGTTACATCTTTGTATTGTTTTACCAAAAGACGCCTCCAGCCACCCTGACAATCAGAGTTTGGAAAATAAACCTTATTTTGAGTGAGGGAGGCATGCCCTTCAAATGACACCTTAGACAGGGCACAGTAAAATCTCTGGGATTTGGAAGCAGAAAACTGGCAAGTAATGCTGTCGTACCTGGGGGAAAACCACGTGATCTCAGGGAAAGCTATTTCCATGGTGCTCACTCAATGCTTTAAGTCCATTATTTCAAACAGATCAAAAACATGAACCATTTTTCATGCTACAAAACTACAGCAATATTTACTAGGAAAACAAAAAGAAAGCCCTGATGGTTAATTAAAAAGAGGAAACTCAACAAAACTGTTTTGAAATATGCCTGAAGAAGGCACCTATGCTTCAAACTTGAATACAGTTCTCTGTATGTTGGACTGGTATAGGAATTCTTTGAATTATCTTCAGGGTTTGGACTTCAGCTCATGGGTACAGACAAGTTAAGAGGTAGGTGAAGCTCCTCTTTCACAATTGCTTGGCATAGAAACATTCTTTTCAATATTCTTTGTTCTTTAATTGTGAAGATAACAATATTTACAACATTGGAAAAATGGTTCATCTGACTGAAGCATTTTCATCCGAAGGACCTCAAAGCACTCTAAACACAGAGCAGGGAAATGATCCTTTGCCCAGCATATGGTCAACCTGTGAGTTCACGGTGACAGAAAGCTATTACCAGCAACTCTCTAGCTCCTGTTTTTAAATAATAGTAGCAGCCTTCACTGATACAAGCCAAAATAAAGAGCACTTGAACTTCAAGAAACTGCAAACCCTCTCAAATCTTTACATTAGATGCTGCAGGTGAAGTAGGAGATATTCCTCATTTTTCAGCCAAGTCAAATGAAATAATGAAAAAAATCAAATCAAATCAAAATGGATTTCCCTATTTCAGGGTTGGCCCAGATAATCTATTGTCAATGTCTAACTCACTGCAGCTTTGTCTGATTTGTGCAATAGATTTATCAAGGAGACCTTTCTCTTGAAATGCATTTAGCACAATATGGGGGATATGCTCCACACCACAGGACAGCAGGTCCAGAGCAGGCAGACACACCATCAGTGTCAGATGATGAAACAGAGGGAACACAAAACATCGTAGTGCTTCCTACTGAATTGGCCCACATTAATTACAAAAAAAAAAAAAAAAGAAAAAAAAAAGAGAGAGAGAGAGAGAGAAAGTACTCATTAGAGTAATGATACTGTTATTCTTTGAAAAATAACACAGGAAGGATAAACCCTTTCATCCAAAACACAGAGCCAATAGATTTTTCCCTTGCCCAGCCCCTCTACCTGTGCACTGTGTGTCAGCAAAAACACGTTTTTGGCTCCCCGTACACACCCTCAGGTGAAACCATTCCCAGGCTTTATGGAGAACGTGTAGTTCCTTGTGTTGGCCTGGGGAGCCGGAAGAACCTGTGCCTTTAAGAAGCACAGCGAACCAGCGCAACCGTTTGAAACCAAGGTTCAGCAAATAGGAGACAATGAAATATAGAGTAACTTGAAACCAGCCCACGAGCTGCCCGAGAGAAATCTCCAGCTTGTCTGGCTCTCAGACACACCCTTGCAGCTCTTCTGGAAAGCTGGGCCCCGTTTGCAAGACAAGGAGCTAATTGATTCCATAGTCTTCTGTATGCGCAAGTATAAACTGCAGTGCATAAAGGACAGAGGGACACGCAGCTCAGCTGATCGCGCTCAAAGACTCTGCTGTCTGACAGCGCGCCGGCCGCCGAACAAGCGCCGCGATTGTTCCCGCCAGACGCCACGGGACCCAGGATGCATAATTCCAGTGCCTGCATGTCCAACTGTAGGATATATTGGCAGCAGGATACCAAACTGGCTTTGAATATTGTTAACATTTTTCTCTCCCATCCACGGAGCTGCTGAGACGCTGCAGAAGCGGGGCTGCTCCATCCTCTGCCACCAACTCGTACACCTGCCGGAACGTCTCTCCCTGCACACCGAAACAGATCTTCCTCTTTACAAAGTGGCGCTTCCCCCCCCCCCCCCCCAGAAATTATCTTCATTAACTTCCTCTGTAACAGCCCCTGAGTTGTGGTTTCCACAGAACCAGAATAAACGAAGTCAATCTTTTCAGACCGAAACTGATACACCACTCAGTGCCTCAATTTGTTCTCTTTTACAGCGTGATTTATTTCACAGCCTTTCTGGTTCTGACCCAGTAAAACTCCCTAGGCTGGAGGGAAACTGTCACTGGATCTGTATGAAAGTTCCTGGCGAGTCGCGTGCCAGAGGAACACAAGGAGAACACCTCTGCTGTGCTCAGCCCGAGGTGGTGGATGCAGGGGCTCTCTCTTTTCATCTCTTCTGAACCGCGTGCTTGAAAGCAAAATGGCATGACAGGCACTTCAAGCAGAGCAAGAAACGTGCTATCTTTGTATCCATGTGGCAATCTTTCTGCTAAGCAAAGACATCAATCAATTCCACTAATGATAAAAGGGAGGAATTTTATGTCAGAGCCCATTCTGCAAACAGGGAATTCAAACACTGCTCTTGGATCTCAAACACAACAGAACTCACTGTTAATTAAGAATAAACTATATAAAGCTATATACTAAATAAGCCTAAAACCACAAGGCTCATGGTATCTTTGAAATCGTTTTTTTTCTCCATAAATAATAATAGAAAAACATATTTAGAGTATATATTTATTTTGTGTTTGAGAAACCATATTGAAAATTCTGAAAATCTAAGGAAACAACATACAACAGGAAAATAATTCCAAGCCACTTTACACACAGTCATCGAGCTTCTCATACAAGCTCTTCTGGTTCAAATATGGAGCAGTATCACCAAACACAGTAACAAAGTCATATTGATGTAAAACTGCAGTCTGTCTGTATTTATTTTTTGGTATTTATCTGATCTCACGGTACTATCAGATTTCACAGACTTTGGACACATAATTTATAATCCCCATGAATACAGTTTAGTAGGGAACCAGCAGTTCTCTAGCAGATAAACAGGAGCTATGGTTTTGGTCAAGCTAGAATTTAATTTTCAGGTCTTGGCTGGATAAACTGAACAAATCATAAATACGACAACAAACTAGCAGCCCATGAATGTGACACCTAAAGAAGCAATATCTGGCCAGGAGTCACCACAGATTTCATGACACGATTTTACCTCTGGCTCTCAGTTATCCCTGCCCCAGGAATGAGTGACTTTTCCTGCAATTGCCAGCAATGTCATGATCCAGTTCAGTAAAATTCACGCACACGGTTAAATTCAGAATAAAGGCAGGGTTTGAGGATCATATCTCAGGCAGAAATATTTACATGTCGCACCTGATTTCACATTGGTTTGAGTTCACTGAATTCAAAGGACCTAGTGACAGTTTAATCACAAAATAGTGAATCTGTATTTTCCTTTCCCTTGCCTCCCTGCTTAACCCCCATGCCCTACAGTACAAAAAGGCTCCCCTCAAAACAATAACCAGCAAACAGGTCTCCACGTTTACACCCAGAGGAGCATCTGCAAAGAAAATAAAGGCAAGATTCTCAAGCTTTCTGCTACACATAATCTATTATTTCTCATATTTACTATTATTATTACTATTGTTTTCATTGTGTTACCAGTATATTTCTGCCATGTAAAAAAATACACTCCAAGATTTAAATATTTTCTTTCTAAAATTACTTGCTTTGAAAAGCAGAATCCCAACTCTGTACACTCTTCTCTGACTAGAATTTCTCTCCCATAGTGCTGTAAAGCAGAGACTGGAATTTTACCATGATCTCTTGATGTTTTGCTTGGATGTGGTGCTGCTGTTAGCTGAAATGAAGCACCTCAGTAGTCCTGATCACCACTCAGAAAAGACACCAGAACCAGGAAAACCACTGCAGCTACATAACAATAAAAAAACTAAACACAACCATCTTGTGATCGATTTTATGTCTAACATTTAATTAGAACAGTCATAAAAATGTACCTGGTTATTTACAATTAAAATCTAGCATGCAAGGTCAAAGTGGAACCTACTGCATCCAAAATGCTGTAGCTTTGAAATCAGTTGAGAAGTTATTCATGCTCCCACATAACTGATTCTGAACCCTGTATACTTTAGTTCATGCAGATACACTGAACAAAGGCACTCACTATACAAATGCTGGTTAATTCTTATTTTATTCACAAGGCAGTGCCAGATTTAAACAAATGAGTTGCAAATGATTTTGATGAAGATGTGGAATTGCTGCTGTGTTTATGATGTACTGCAAGACAGTTGTGTATAGCCTGAGTGATTTAGGCCTAGCATAATAAATATTATATTCCTAGGTTAGATAGGAGTACATCAATGAAACCTATTCTAATTCTATCTAAGGCAATGAAATCATCTGCGTGGGTTGCTCATGGAAATATGAGTCCAACCACTTTTGGACTCATGCAGACTTTATGCTTATACAGAAGAGGTGACTTCCATAATCCATAATTATGGGTGCAATACCATTTGCTGCACAACACGGCTTTTCAAATTTAATTATAAACCCCAAACGTACTTAGCTAATCGGATCAATTGCAAGTCACAGCAAAGCACATTCTAATTTTCAAGACAGATGAAATTTTGCCACCTCTCAGCTGCTGTGAGAGCCAATGTCAGGTGAAAAGTAAGAGAAAACTGACAAGCATGTTTTCCAAGAACCATTACAGCAAATTTTATGACTGTGTTTGCAGACATGTTCCCTGCAGATCTTTGATTTGCTAAGGCTGCTTTTATCTTGCTGAGCCTCTGCTGAGCAGCAACCACCATTTTGAGGAGGCAACAATGCCTTTTTTGACAGGTCCCATTATCCTTTCTTGCCCCACAAATGCAACAGGCCAGTCCTCAAAAGCCTCTTTATGAATTTATGGGGATGAAACTGAATTTCTACATAGAGAAACAGGTTCAATCCCAAAATAGCCCCTGAAAGGCCTTGCTCCAGCCACAATTGCTGCACTTACTCTAACAGACCTGTAGCAGAGACTGAACTCAAGTCTTTCCTCAGGGACTCGCTCCAGCACCGTGACTTTGCCCCTATTCTCCTCGTGGTGCTGAGCCGAGGCTGTGCTGTCAGCCCGGCTCTGTGGGATCTCTGCTGGGTAACCAGCCCCTCACAACGGGAAGGCAGCTCATGTGTTGTGACTCTGGATCATCAAACCCTTCTGGCTTCCCTTATTTTTTCTGTAATACAAACCCCTTCTCTTTTCTGCAGTGGGGAGTTCTTTCGGATGAGCACCATCTCCTCCCTGCAATGTGCAGTGATCAATATAATGAAAAATAGAGCTTAGAGTACTGCCAGACAATCCTATTTTCAGTGCTTCAGCTACCTAAGGAGTCACCAGAATGTGTGATATACAGCACCTCTCTTCAGAAGCGTGAGGTAATTCTGCTTTGGTTGCACATACTATCATTCATATGAATGGTCTTGAGGGTATTCTGAGCAAAAAAGGCAAAATTGAGCCCAAAACAACTGGTTTGGAAAGGCTCAGATCAATACTGCAGTCAGTCTACTGTAAACAGAAGGCATAAATTAGTATATACAGTAATCACCAGTTTGTTCTGTGGTTGTGTTTCCTTTTACTGTAAACATAATCACAAAAGCTCCCGATGACACAGCAGCTGCAAAATGAACTTCTCGAATCACAGCGCATTCTCAGGTTGATCCAAAGGCACTCTCATAAGGAATTAAGTATCAAATTATAATTACATAGCTATAATATTATTTATTATTTGCAACATTTGCAGTTACTTTGAAGTGTCAGTTCCATGGTACTGGCTGTTTAAAAACACAGTTTCTCAAAGAGTTTGCTTATCACAGAAAATCAGAGACTACAGGTAGGTGTAATGGGCTGGTGAAAGGCACAGCAGAGAGGTAAGAGCAATCCAACAGCTGTGCCGCATAAAGTAACCAGTATTTCCCTCTTTTCGTATAAATTTTGGCACACATAGGGGCAAGCAAATCAAAGCAATTCAAACACTGCCAGAGCCCTATTGACATCTATACAGTATGCTGCTTCTCTGTGAAAAAACTGAATTTCCTCTAAAACACTCCATAGCCTCCAAGGACAGGGAGCGTGCCCTGCCACCACTGTCTCTCATCTCTAACAAATAGAGGACGTACGGGTTGGGAGAAAAGAACTGAGAAAGGAGAGGATCCTGAAGGAAGACAAATAGGTGGATGATCAGAAACAGAACAGCAAGGAGAACCCTGCTGTACAAGAGCACTGAAGAGCAAAATGGTCCCAGACATGTGAGACGAGGTGCCAGGCCTGACCAAAGCCCAGTGAGGGTAGCATCTCACCCATTATCAAAGGAGGGTAAATGCAGGGACAGCTCAAGAAAGTATCCTGAGTCAGAAGCAGTGCCTCTGGATATAACAGGGAATTTTTGCTTTCTGACCCTATGTAAACATACAGCTTCCACTGTACCTTTCAAAGGGATTCACAGCTGCACTAGAGCTTGTCTCCAGAGCTGGTGCCTTTTGTTTGTTTTGAGCCTCTCACCTAAACCTTACACTTGCTGCAGAAGAAGCAGTGAGCAGCTGCTTCTCATTCACCTTTTCTGTGCAACTCAGTTCTACAGATTTCAGCCCCGTCTCCCATGAGTCACCACTCCTGGACCCAAGAGGTGCAGTCCACTGAGTCACTGCTTGTGCTGAAGCTATTCTCAGGAAAATTCTTTGATCCTCCTTGTTGCACTCTTTGAATCTTATCCAGGTGTGCTGCTCTCCTTTTTCAGTGAAGGAACTGAAGTGCACAGAGTATGCAGGGCTGCCCTGGCTTCCAGACACATCCAACCCTCAATCCTGCAGCACCAAGGAAAAGCCAGGGCTTCCAGACACAGCCAACCCCCAATCCTGCAGCACCTAAGGAAAAGCCAGGCTTCTCAAAAAAAATTCTGCAGTGCTGCCACAAAGATTCTAATTTATATCACTTAATTTAAGGCTAAAAATAAAATAATCACTTGCTACTTTTATTTCCTCACTTTTTTTTGTTTGTTTGTTTACTTGCAAGTATGGGAACATTAGCATGGACTGGACTGTTCCAGGTTTTGAAATGTGTAGTCCTCTCACAATATCTTTTGAAGTTTTATGGACTGCCAGACATGCACAGACCACATGCTGAATAACACTGCTGTTCAGTGCTTCAGCAAACAGCCAAACAGGAGTTGAGGGGACAAAACAAGTTTGACTCAAAGTGCCCTCCGCAGTATGAGTAACTGCTCAGGAATCCTCTGCTTATATTCGAAACCACTTGCACACAATCTGATGCTCATTTCCCATGCTGTAACTCACACGTGTGTGCCCAAGCGTGGTTCAGTGCTTCAGACCTGAGCCATGCTTCCCTGGTAGAGGCTGGGGGGCAAACCCAAGGATCACTGGGTTCATAGCTGAACTGGCTCTGAACCCCCAGACAGAGCATGAAGGATATGGCCAAATCCCTGAGAGACATCATGCCTGCGCTTTTAGGGTAAACACTAACAAACGTCAACTATTTTCTCACAGTAGCTGACCTATGTGCAATATTTTATGACTCATGGAAAACTTGGAACAGCTGTAAGAAACAGTCAGTAAATTTAAGCAAGACCAGAGTGGATCAGCCATTGTACTGAAACAAAAAGCTACAAACCTGAGTGATAAATTGCATGACATGCCCATAATGGAAGGCTTGAGGCTGCTGTTGCAAAGGATCACCCATGAAGATGGAACCACTGGATAAGAGACAAAGCCAATATATTCCTATGGATTTAACCATTTTACTGCTTCTAACTAGGTCTGCCTAACTTTCTATATCATAAACTGCAACAATTTCAGTTGAATTTTCTTTATGACTGAAAGAATGAAAATTTCACATTTGCTTGAATTTATTACTAACTGACATCACGATTTCAGCAATTCATAAATTTCCACACTGGTCAGCAAGCTATGACCCACAGGGAAAATGTTATGCTGACCTCCCTGCAATAGCAGTGCTAGAAGACACAGAATTATGAGTATTTTAGCAAAGGCTTTTAGATGGGTTCTACTAGTTGAAAAGCTAGTATGATACTCCTAAGTAAATGCTGGGGTTATGGAAAATATTTTAAAAATTGATTGAGTCTATATATTGTGGACAAATACACAGGATAACAGCTCCTTGGGAGAAAGGCTGCAGAGAATAAATAAGATACAATCTACGTAACTAGAGTTTACAAATATTTATTTTATATTATTTAGACTGTTTGTATATCTAAGAAAGCTGAAAAGAAAGAAATTTATACTGAGAGAAAGTCAGATGAAAGAAAACAATCCAGACAAAATCCCCAAACTCCACAATGGAGGAACGTGGGAAGATTTTTAGCATTTGATTTCACATGGTCCCTTGAAAACTTAAGAACTCCTGTTCTGCCTCAGTCAGCAGCTCCCCACATTTAATACTCTGTTTCTGTTAATTATGAATCAGTTTTACTGACTTGATGGGAGAAGGTGCTCAGCCATGCCTGAGCACCCTGTAGCCCATCTCCGAAGCTCTGCAGGGAGGGGGAAGGAGACTCTCAAGGCTCCCCACCCCAGGAAGCCACTGCAGGCACTTTATCCCAAGTGCACACCAACATTCATCCAGCCATAAATAAGGGTGATACTTCCAATCAGTGAGAACACAGATGCACCCAGCAACAAAGCAGCCATCCCAGATGACAAATAATTAGGCAGACCTGTCTTTGGGGACTGGGGGACAGAACCATTCTCACGAACTCCTGGATGTGTGCAAAGGAGGGTGGGAAGGGAGCTGTGTCCCACTTGCTCCCAGCGAGCCAAACCCTGGCAATGCGGGGAGAGGGAGCACCCAGCTACACCCCAGTAGTGCTGTGAGTCCCCACTAGTACACGTGTCCCCAGCCCTCACTGCAGGGCTGAGCACCCCGCTGCCCTTTCAGAAAGGTTTATACATATTTAATTACAGGCACGTGCCAGGGAAGAGCTCAGAACTGAGTTTTTCCCTTTCTTGCCTTGTTATATTTTGCAATACGTAATGTTCCATAATTGATTACATGCAATCTGTCCCAGCTGTAGCTACAACAAGGTTCTGCAGGTCCACTTTGGGTGAAGAGGCAGTGAAATTAGAAATGCTCAGACCACCAGTGCAATTCAGTGAATACATCTGCCAAGAGGGAACCAAGGAATTAATGCACTGGAGACTAACCTTTCAGGAACAAGGCAGGTTTACTCTGAGCATTAATTCTGAAAGTAATGAGGTTGTGGTTTTTTGGTTCAGTCTTTAATAGTCTTCATCATAAAAGCTCTACAGTTAATATCCCATAATCAGCGCTTTCTGATCAGGAGAGTCCAATAAGCAATTTTCCATCACATACTGGAACTAAGCTACTGCTGCAATCTGAACAAATCAAACAAAACAATGCTCCCATCTACATCTAGCAACAGGAAACACAGACAAAGCAATTTAAATAGTTCGGCTGTGGAGCCATTAGAGGGTCTAGCCACATCTTCCATTAAAATCAGCAGCCAAAACCTCCAGTTCTGCTTGGGAGTCTTCCTCATTTAGAGTTTTCTTAGTGTGCACAAACATTATCTTTTATTGTTGCTTAGCAGTGGTGACTCCCTCTTGGTTCAGAAAAGTAAAAGTATTCCAATTTAACGCAAATTAGTTTTTTATCTGTTTTCCTGAAAAAACCGTTGGAAAAAACCAGTTTGAATTAAAATCAGTTCAGCAGGAAAGTTCAACTTTATATCCTCTTCTTAAAATTAGTGTATATGGTTATTATTAATTTCTGAATCACACCATGTGCTCTTTCCTACAGTAATTGCTACCTGAAATCAACAGCAGTACTGTCATCCATTTTAATGGGCTGGGATCATGCCACAAGACAAAAAGACACTTCTTGTTTCGAAATGCTTAGGATCAAAACAAGAAAAACACAAGAGACACACTGGGAAACCCAAAGGGAAGAATGACTAGGAATTTAATTTCTCATTTATTGCTAATATTATTGTTGACTCGCTTGTTAATGTAACGTAGCACTTACATTAAGGGATCTGTGTCAGAGTGACCCACTAATGATGATTTGTATCTGCTGCCAGGATAGGCAGACATAGAAGAGACTATTTCGGTGGTGTTCAGGGGCTATTTCCCTGTCATTTAGGGGATTTAAGGCTCTTAAGCAGTTACAGGCTTGTTTATTTTTTAATAATTAGAGCTGGCTGAATTATAAGTCAAAGAAGACAGGCAGGATAAGGGGCCTCTGCTCTCTATAGTGCAATTGCTGCACAAAAGAGGAGACAGGAGGTACAGGGCTGTTTTTCCTCCCCTCCTCGCCAGCTGGGGAGGCTGGAAGAGCCTCCCAAGTTTTTTGCACAATGCCCCAGCCAGCACAGCTACATCCCTCTGCAGGTAGGGCAGCCCCTCATCAGCAAAGCACAATGAAAACCAGGATTTCCTAAGCCACAGCCCTCTCAGAGCGTGTGGGACTGGTATTTATTCCTGACAAAGGAGCCACCAGACCTCCCTGCTGCACTTTTCCTGCATTGCTGTGTCAGGCACCGTCACCAGTGGTGTTCTTGGCCTCACGCTCACAGAGCCACCGTAAGAGTCAGCTGGAACTGGGCTGCCACAGGAGCACACCCCAGAGCAAGGAGCTCCCTGCTCGCCAATTTTATACTTTTTGTGCCATGCTGACACAGCCTCTCAGCTCCCAGGTTAGCTTGGCCAGCCACTGTGAAGCCCTGGCAGTGTATCAAGGGCGACTAGGGTAGGGACCATGGCAGGAGAGGGAGAAACCTCAACTTTGCATAACTAAACTAGACTCAAAATGGGATCTAATGAAACCATAAATACTAGCAAAAAGTGAATTTCAACAAAAGCCCTACAGCAGATATAACTTGTCTGAAGTACAAGCATCAGGTGATGGCCAATGCCCTCTTTTGCCAGAAAAACCTGCATTCCTCGTGGAGGGCTCGCCAGCACAGCTGTCCCAGCAAACCTCTCCCAGTGTGCACAGACTGAGAGAGTCACGGGGATTCACCTCCAGCCAAGCTGTTCAACACCTCTTCCACCACATTTACTCCTTATTAGGGGTCAGTGATCCTGATTGCATAACAAAGAGCTCTGGGGGAATACACAGTTAGAAACATCGGTTTGTAAGACAAGGCAAAACCAGCTGCTTGTAATGGCAGGCATGACCGGATGCACAGGGAAGACGGCCCTAATTCCAGTATGGTTTGCTTTTGTCTGGTTGCTTTTCCAACCAGTTTCCACATAGGAAACTAGTATCACTTCCTGAGGGCATCTGCCAGCCACCCTTTACTACACCAAGCATTCGTGGACACGAGCATCCAAGCAGAGCAGGCTGATCAAAATAGGCAGAACACAATTTTAAAAATTTGAGTGGCAAATAAACAACTGCTGCTTTTAATCATGGGTGATGTTTCTATCTGTGCAAGTGGGTGTAAAATTCTTCTGTTATTCAGGCAAAGCAGTGAGGAACCAAGCCTGTGGCTATTCTGCAGCAGCAATGACGTTATCCTGTCTCCCATCCTTGGCCTCTACTACATCTACAAGAACCAATACCAGCAATACATCAATAATTCTCTACTCCTCACATCTGGGTGTTTGTTTGTTTTTCAGTCAGGATCATACAGAAGCCCTCACATATCCGTAGCAAACACTGGCAGGAGAACCGGGCAAGAGATATTATCCAGGCCCTTGCAGGGCAGATGCAAACCCACGGGATTTCTTGGTGTTCTCTCCTTAGCTGGGCTGGGGCTTTATCCACTCCATCTACGACTATTTAGACTGCAGGCTCTTCGGGCCAGGGACCACCTACTGTGTGCATGTTTCTACAGTCTCTGCAACAAGACTTCCATTTTTGCTGGTTCTCCCTAGGCTAGACCATAATAAATATGATTATTTTAACAATAACACACATTAATAATCGTTAATGCATTGCTTGAATTTCCCTTTGAAATGCAATCTGTGCTCTCCTCCCTCTCAGCAGTTTAATCGCTGGCTGAACTTTCTCAGTTAACTGAAAGTGCCATAGGTAAGATTTTTTTCCACTATCAGCACTTTCAATCTTGGTGTAATTTAAAGCAAATACATCTTTCTTTGTGATTGCAAATGAGCCCAACTGTTGGGGGTTTTCTTTGTGGTTTTTGTTTTTGTTTTGGGGTTTGTTTTTTTTTTTTACTTTTCTGAAATGTTATTTTCTAACAGCAACCTGGCCTGGCAGCAGTAGGGCAGACATGATATAATGCTGGCTGCTAATGGCTTCCTAACCCTGACTGTCAGCTCTCCCCTTTTCAGTGAGTGTTCTCAGACCCTCCCAAGCTCACTGTGCTCCTGTGCTGGGCCTAAGTCACAGCTCTGTGTAAGAATCAGAGAATAGTTTAGGCTGGAGGGGACCTTCAAAGCTCATCTAGTCCAACCCCTCTACAGTAAGGGATGTTTTAAACTAGATTAGATTGCTCAGAGCCCAATCTAAACATCCCTTAAATGTTTGCAGGGATGGGGCATCTACAGCCTCTCTAGGTAATCTGTTCCAGTGTTTTACCACCTCATTGTAAAGTACTTTGACTTTACAGCTAACCCAAACCAACCCTCCTTCAGTTTAAAGCCATATTACCCCTTTTCCAACCATCTCCTTTTAAAGCCCGTGTGCTCCTGGGCTGAGGGATGGGGCTCTACGTCGTTTTAGTGCTCCAGGCTGGCTGTTCTGGATAGGCATCTTCACGTTCCTGGGGCTGTGGGAGGCCACACCACTCTCGGCTTTCCAGCACGTCGCTGCGGGAGCGCTGGGAAACGTGCGAGAGCGTTGGGGGCGCGGGGGAACAGCTGCCTGCTGCAGGGTGATCACCTTTGTGGGCAGGCATCCGCCAGCCAGAAAAATCTGCCTTGTTCCGAGCTTGCCTGCTGTGCTGGGGAGAGGAGGAGAGTCAACCAACGCCGCGCTGGCCCTGGAAATAGCCCCGCTCCCGGCGCTGCCGTCCCCTCCAGGAGAAAAACAATCCAGCTGGCTGTCTGGGCTTTAAAGAATGCTCTTCCTCGCACAAAGAATTCCCCTCATCTTACTTCACGTCAAGCACGGTTATTTATGGGAGTGGTGCGGATGGGAGAGGGAGCGCGGCCCCACCTCGGAGCAGAGCCCCACGGTGCTGAGCACCGGGCACTGAGATGATCCTTCCCCCCAAGAGCTTACAGCTAAGCACAGCAGGGAAAAATCCCATTATTGGCAGATTAATGACAATCTGGCAGAGCAGCCACTCCTATTAGGAGTTTCTTGAGCAGAAAAGTATTACATGGCCCTTATAATTGGGTAAGGATTCAAATCTGATCCAAAAAATTGAAGAGTTAAATTTAAGGACTCACCTCCACGGTAACATTGCATTAAAATTGGTGAGCGTGGGATAAATACATGGGGACATTTTAAACAGAACATACAGATGGGTAACGCCCAGGGAAGAGGTCAATGCATAGATTTCTTTTGTGAACTTCATAAAAACATGCTGCATATATGATCTTAGAACTGGTGTTTTTAAATAACATCTGGGGATTTTCATCTTTCAACCCAGTTCACTGAGTTAGTTTTAATACTAATGCTAGAAAAACAAATAAATCACTGACAGGCGGTGAGATGTTTTTCGGGGGTTTTTTTTCATATTAGTGCCACCTTACATATATTTGTGAAAAGAAGATTTTCTTCAAATTAATTCTACTTTTGCTTGACCATCTATAATTCATTCATAACTATTAAATATTGGCCAAACACAGTACTAAACTTCCTGAGTCAGAGAGCTTTCCTAATTGCAAGAAGTTAGTACAGGAAAGGTCATAAGTATTTGTTCTGCATGTCCAAATCACATCCACACATGGGTCTCACAACAGCCTAACTACCCTTGTTGACTCTGCCAGCTGCCCTCCGAGATGGAGGAGCCTTTTGATATTCAATACAATATTGGACAGGGTTGGCTCTTAGATGATATTCAAGAAACACAACTAGAAAGGAGCTTCAGAAAAAAAAAACCCAAAACCAACAACTTACATCCTCCTGTGGTGTAAATGGGCATGCACTCATGCATGCCAGTGAAAATCACACTGATTTACATGATGTGAGCATCTGGCTCTTTTCCAAAGGGTAAGGACTTACTGCCCAAGGGCAAGAAACAGCCCATGAAGTTATTTCACATGGGCATATGATTTTCCCTGGATTATTGCTGTGAAGTTCCCATGTGTCTCCTCCCACCCTCAGGAAGGAATGATTCTGACCTCAACTTCAAATGAAATTATTCAGATCAAAATGAGCTTGTCCATCAAACATTCAGGCCCCCAGTTAGGGCCCAGAGAACTACAGTTGTACCATCAATGCCTGCCTTGAGCATTAAGACTTCTAAATTTTCACACATTTATTGTGACCAGACTTGCCACTTATCCTGTTACACAATCACCAGGATACCCCACAGTCCTGACGCAAAAAAACCCCACCCCATTCAAAATTCTATTCCAATACTGCATTAAGCTGTTCATTACAGACTTATAAAAGGTGGCTAAAACCAAATATCACAGAATCAAGAAAACTCTTTTGTACTGAAATGCAAAATGTATGCATTTTCAGTAGTTTAATAAAACCAAAATAATCATAACAAAGTACTTCCTGAGCAACAGGGTGAAATTAGTTCATTAATATGAGAAGAAGCTTGGAATTAACCAAAAGCATATGACGGAACACAAATGGAGCAAATTCTACTTCTGTAGAAATTAAGATCTGTAAATTTTTGAAATGGCAGCCATTTGTACTTATAGAACTCTATTTATGGCTTGTACACTGCTTAAAGAAACTTCCAAAGCTGGATAAACTGTTCCAGATTTCATACAGTTAATGTATTCTACCAGAAAATGTCTATTTCTGATGTTTTTCATTGACACACACTGATATAGATTATGCCATTTGAAAAAATGGCTGCTTTGTCTGTACTTAATAACTACAAGGCGTGGGTATGAAATAGCTAAAGCATAAAACCCTAAGGACAAGGCTTCATTGTAAGCATTAAATAATTATTACAATGCAAAATTAGTCAGAGTAATATCTCTGTTTTACTTCAAGCCATGTGAGGTCTGATCCAGAGCTGAATTTACTGTCAACTCCAGTTACAATGGCATTTCACACTGTAGTTTTTGCTTATAATTAAAGGGACAAAATCCATTTTAATTTTTAACCAACGATTTTCATTTATTAAATCCAGTTTCTGATGATTCATATTTTTAGACTTACCCCAGTTTTATTTGTAAGTGTATCCAAATTTGTTTCTTCTCATGTGAAAAGCTCTTTACCATCAGAAATTAACTGCACAAGGGAGAAACTGTGGGGTTTCTGTCTGACTTCCCCCAAAGGTGACAAATAAATACTATTAGGAGTTTTAAAATTAATAATTTTGAGATTAAAATAATGTTCTTTTAACTACCCATTATAATTTTTACACAATAGGTCTTGCAGCTGGCACTATACTTTCAAATAATGCCTACACTTAAATTCAGTCAGCCTCTATATTTGCCAAAAGAAACCTGCTACAGAAATTCTCCTTGGAAGAGGAGCTGCAGAAATGATTCATGAAAAATGCTGCATTAAGCTTAATGTTAGCATTGAGAAACCTGTTACACACCTATCTGATTATTATTTATATCAAGTAGCACCCCCATTTCAAATCCAAGAGCAGAAACTCGCTGTGCTAGATTAAAAAAAGAATAAGTAAATGAATAAATACACCAATTGGCAGGGCCTCCTACTCCCGCCACAGCTACAGAATAAAAAAGCCCACACTGAAAACAAGGCAGAAAAATCCTGTCAGGATCTGCCATATGTGGCCCAGCACCCAAAGCCTATAGTGGAGGGTCTTCCCCTCCTGCAGCCTTTTCCTGGAGGAGAGGAAACGCTCCTTTTTCCTGGAGCGCACGCAGATCCAAACGGGCGACAGCTGAAATAGATGTCATTCTAATGGGTTCTGTCATAGCTGGGCAAAACACAGCAATGTTAGAAAGCATTTATCAGAGATATGACAGGGCTTTCCAATTATGCTGCCTCTCAACCCACTGCTTAATAAAAATGTGTGAAGTGATAGAACACTTTACCTCATCAACATCACTGGCAGCGACACACTTCCTTCAGGGAGCATCTATTCAAAAGTAACTTGACTGAACTTCAGAGTCACCATTACAGAAAGTGGAGGGATTCAAAGAAAAACCCATCTGTGCAACAAAGTAATTACGTAAGCTAATTTATCTTTAAAGCAAACATTTCAGCTTTAATAAAGTGTCTTGCTTTCCTTTCCCAAGATGAGCAAAAGTTCCTTTTTTTGTGTCAGTCCTTGTGCAGCTCCCGTGAAAGGGGAGCCTGGCCTGAGCAGGAGCTGGAGTAAGACAATTCAAGTGGATTTACCATCCAGACTTGGGTGGCGAACTCTGCTGAGCTTTCAACTCTACTCAGCGTTTCTTACACACGACCTTAGCACAAATAAGGCTAAAGAATACATTACTGTACGTTTTCAAAAGCTTGCTATGAGGACCACCCTTGATACCCTCCCGTGTCCAGGGTTTTTGCACTGATTTGAGTGGGGTCAGGAGGAGCTGGAGAAGCTCATGTGCCATGAAAGACATGGATGAGTTTCCACTAAACTCAGCTGCAGAAACAAGCCCCCATCTTGTGCCACCCTCCAAGTACACACCAAACCGCTCAGTTTTCTCACATACACAAGAAATCTCCTCCAAAGTCGGCAGATTTCAGTGAAATCATGAGCTCACCAGCAGTGGTTAGTTTTGATAGAGTGCAGGTCAGCAAAGTATGCAAGAACAGGTCTAGCATTAGTTGCTTGGAGGTTTTCTGGCTGGCTTTTGGGATGTGAAATGACCTCAGCTATAACCTTGTATGCAGCAGTTGTTTTTAAATATCAGGTTACTGAGGTGGCACAGCACCACTGTGAGCATCTTTTGTCAGGTAGGTCCTTTTTAATTCTTGCCTGTTAATGGATTTAGAGGTCTAGAATTAAGCCGTTTTGCATATATATTTTGCCTTTGTGGTCTGAATCCAGCTGTTATTGCAAATACTAACTGTGATTTAAAGTGTTGAGAAATACAGCACATGAAAAATCTGATTATACCTTAGTTTTTATATATGAAGAACTCCACTGCTTACAAATACTCATGTTTCTTTACCTCGCAACTCTGTGTGTTATGGGCATCTTCCCTCTGTCTGTTTAGTATCAACCTGGAGTCAAGAACCCTAGCACCAAATCGCTTAAGCTTCAAATGCTTTACATTTCTCTCATGGCCATTTCACTCCCTGTCTTCTGCTTACAGCACAGAAAAAAAGTCAAAATCCACAAAATTTCCTCCTCCAGTTCCCTATTTCTTTGTTTCTCTGTTTCTACACACAGGCTTGAATTTCCCTCTAAGTGAGACATCAGTGCAGGAAACTCAGACAAAAAAACCTGTCTCTCTCCCTGGGCTTTCATTTATCTCCCTGGGCACCAGCTCCTCTTGTCCCAGGCTCAGACCATTTGCAGATCCAGGGATCCACTTTTTGTCCCACCACACCACAGCACTTCAGCCTCCACCACAGCCTTGGTATCTTAAGTTTCTGACCCAGGAGGGCGATGCTGTAAAATAAACTCACCAGTCACATGCCTCTTCCTGGCTGATTTCTCCCAGAGTTCCTAATAAACCCCATTATGTTCAAACACACACAGAGTGCTCAGGCAAACACAGACACACACACACACACACGCACACCCCTCTTTATTAGGCACAGTGGCTTCATTTTTAAGGCAGTGTGTCAGAGCCCTGCACAGAATTTTGAACTCCCATATTAAACAGTTACTTCTTTGGCAAGAAAAAATTAATTTGAGCCTCCCTTTTCAACAGGTTCCTGATTTCGTGTGGGTTCTCCAGGGGTATTCCAGCTAAAGCATGCGTGTCACAGGTGTTCAGAGTCCCAGCTGCCTGAAGGGACCTCCAGCAGAGCAGCAGCTACCCAGACACAGGATTACTGTGTCAAAAATCAAATTCTGATTTGAATTGTGCAGAGCGGGCTCATGCATACAGCACCCTCATACCCACAAACCTAATTTGGACAGAATGCCCTTGCAAATAACCCATCACCTCAGTTCAGCCTTCCATAGCCACACAGTCTTGCCTGAGAGTGGTCTTTTACTAATATTCTATACGTGAAATAAAATAAACCACCCTCACACTTTTCAGGGCAACATGAAATCCTGGCTTGTGACTTGCCAAAGCAGAACAGTAAGAATATATGCAAAAAAATCCTTGTCAGCACTCTCCCACCTCCAGTGGCTACAGGCCAGATTTTTCATGATGCAATTTCCCAGAAGAACTGCTTTTCTGGCCAGAGCCTCACCTCATCTGTGCTGAAGAAACTCTGGGGAGCTGCACAGGTGAATCTAGCTTTTCATGTGTAACCTGCTACTACAATTTTGTCCAGAGAGTTTTGTTCTGTATTTCAGCACCATTCTTCTTAACAGCTTGTAGGACAATTTTCTACAAGGAAAGCTCTTATTAGGCTTTATATCTATGACCTTAGGTTATCTTTTATAGTTTAATCTACACAACCTTAGAAATCAAGCTTTGCCAGTGGTAGCCAGCCCATCAATTCATCCGATTGTCCAGTACAGCTTCCAATTCTCACAAGCAATTTGACAATTGCAAGTATTTTGCTCTGCATATTATGAAGTCTAGTGCTGCAAAAATAATAAGACCTGGAATTATACACAGCACTGAAAGTCTACTCATTTAACCATGAATTCTCAGGTCATTTAGATGTTTCAATAACAGGCATGCTATAGGCCAAGCTGCCATATTACTCTTATCACAAAAATGTCATGTGCCTGTTCCCTAGCTTGCACACATGCCAGCTCTCAGACTCCCATCAAACCTTCCCTAACTCCAATGATACACGAGCAAAATACATTATTTTAATGGATGGTTTCATAGACAGCAGAAGCCCTAGAGCGACTAAATAGTGCTCTCAAGTCATTTACAATGGTTTGTAATTTATTAATAGGGATATATGAATCTTCCTTGAGGGGAAAAACAGAAGAAGCCAGCTTAGCCCGCTAGAGGCACAGAGCTATATTCTGCTCCTGGTGACTTCTGCCTCCAGCAGGTGAGAAGAGGGGTACCCTACCTGTCCCTCTCAGGTCTGCATGAGGAAGGCTCCTTGCCTGGCTATCCTGGGGTCAAATGCCAACACAGGCTGGAAAGTTACCACCCGTGGTCATCCATTCCAACCCTGTGCCTGAGATCTGGACACTTGTCACAGCACCTGAGGATTGGACTGGCCACAGCACACCTTGTGCACATCCACTGCTGAGAAAATAACTTAAAGGTGGTCCACAAGGTGGGAGGGGGCAGCAATTTCAGGAGTGGCTGGGGCCTCAGTCACCATTGCAGGGCAGCAAGGCCCCATTCCTACTGGGAACTGGGGAGGAGGTGCCGGGATGAGATGACTGGGTGCCCCCAGTGAGACCCAGGCTCCCAGCAGCAATGATCGCTGCAGGTGGCAGCATCAAAAGCAACAGAAATCATAACTGACCACAAATCACATGATTTATGGAATGTGAAGAATTTATGAAATGTCACGTGGTTATATGAAATCATTAAATAAATCATAAATAAATAGAAAACAATTTAGAAGGCAGCCACCCAGCTCCACAGACCGGAGCGCTGCCTGACCTGGCTGCACCCACGCAGGGATGGCCGGCTGTGCCACGCCACCAGACACAATTTCTCTCCCACTTTCTCCTCCTTCACCCCCTGCCTAAATCACCATGTGCCCCGGTGGGTGGGAGCAGGGACAGGCTGCCCGTGCATAGCTCAGCGCCCGCTCCAGAAACGTGACTTCACAACTGTTTGCATGGCCCAAGTTTAGCAACCTGTAACAATATCTCACATCCCTCTCATTGCTGTATTTAAAGTTAGCTTTCCTTCTTGCTGCTTTTATTTCTGTGCCTAATCTGCAGCTTGGAGCCAGTGAACTCTGAAGCCTCACAATATTCTATAGTATGGGGTTAACCTGCAGTGGTTCCTTAAATTACACAGATGGTTTAATACAAAGAGAAATGCACAGGTACAGAAAAGCCAGTCTGAAAGCAGATTGTGAACACTGCATTGCTTTCAGCAAGTTCAATTCACTTCCAATTCTGACCTGATTCTTTTATAGATTTAATGAATCTGTCAGGTTGATACCATGAAATGGGACAAGTGAGCAGTCAGCTATGTTGTTCAGGCTTTGTTTTCATGTTTCCAATTAAAAACAAAACAAAAAAAATCCAAGCAATTAATGGGAAACATTGAAATGTAAGAATGCAACAGCTTTTAAACATATGGGAGATTTCATCTGAGCAAGAATTTTCACTGGAAAAGATTGAGGCGAGCTCACAACTTTCAATCAAAGTCCTGTGCATCAAAAAAACTTAGTTAAAGTTGGTTAGGGTTGTCACATAATAGATGAATTTACACAACTCTAGAGACTGACTTTACAAGAATGAATTATTGATGTCTCACTTTCATAAGTGAATGACTTGCAGAAACCAGCACAGAGTACGTCCCACTGCTGCAAGATGTGCAGACTTAATGCAGCTTTGGAAAAGCAAGACAAATTCTTTCTCTGAATTGCACATCAACAAAAACAAGACTGTAAAAGATCCAGTTGCTTTGGAAGTGGATCAGTCTTTAAAGCATTAAAAACAACTTCTGTACCTGAACCCCACTGATATTTCTGTGGTCTTACAGCTGTTTTTCCTGTTTTCAGAAGTTTTTCTCTTCCCTGCTAATTGACAGAAGCTGAACATCTATTTCAGTGGAGCTCTGCCAGTTTATACAAGCTGAGGATGTGGCCCATATTTTTATAAAGGGAGGTCTTTTCCACTGTTTTGCCATCTGCCAAGCTCTACTTTAAGCTAATTAAATAACGTCAAGTTCTAGCAGGCTTTTTCAGGCCATTAGAGTTTTCCATTCCTGGACCCCTACGGGTATCTAGTAAGTCTGGCTTCAGAGAACTGAGATGTGGATTCAAAGGTGCTGACAATGCTAAGCGCCTTTTTGAAAGCTGGAAAATACCCTGACAGTTTGGACACTCTCTGTGGTTTCCATACAAAGAGAGTTTGTGGAGGATCTGTGAATGTGAGCAAACAATCTTACACACTTGGAGGAAGTGGGGGATTGACTTCCAGCATCTGTTGATTCAATCATGTCAGTGACCAAGAGGGATGGCACGGGAGAGCCTCTGTAACTCCATCGTGGCAGCCTGGAGGTGCAGGCAGCTTGCTCTGGATAAACACTGAGGCCATTTATCACACTGAATTTTTTCCCCCACTTCAGCAGCCCTTTTGTCACCAACCTCACCCACCCTTTGGTCTGCCACCTCCACAAGTTGCTCTACCCACCTCCCCTTCCCGTCCCAAGCCCTCCTGCTCCCTCACAGTGCCCTGTGCCTGCAGTGCTGGCTGTGGAGATGAGAAGCAGCAACTCTGAGAAAGAAAAAGCATCTTATTGACCTTCAACTCTACAGCTCCAAGGGTAACAAACATCATCCAAACTCCCCGAGATACATAAATGAGCAGTTACTACATGTAACCATGGGTCTCCTATCATTTGTAACATTTTCTCTCCCTCTCTGCTATTGCTATGATAAACCCACTTACGCTACTGGTCTTAAAACAGACCGTAAACAGCCGGAGCAGAGCTTGTTTCATCTTGTGAGCACAAGACCTACTACAATGGAGCCTTTATCCTGCCTGCAGACTTCCAGCACTGCTATCATTCAAATACTACTAATAGTGATGGTGAATGTGGAATAGTACGAGTGGGACATTAACACGAGCAGAGATTAACCCTCTATGAGCCAGAAGCTCTACAGGAATAATGGACTACACCAGCAGTACTGGCAGCATTTGCACACTTCCTGCTTTTTATCCTGAGAGAGCCCAAAACACCTTCTCATATCTATGGAGAGACTGTTTCAAACACATCATATTGAATGTAGCCTTTTTATCGAGGTGCAGCACCCCCTCATGCCATCCGGGACTAAAAGGGAAAATGACCTCTGCCAGCTGAAACTGTCACTGGGAAAGGGAAGGGAAGCCAGTGCATGCTGATGTGGCTGATTGACAGGTTCTGGTTTCTGGTCTGCCTAGGATAAAATGAGAATTACCCCAGTCTAGATCAGCCTCTCATCCACTCTCCTGCCAACTAAGAAAAAAAAAGACAACAAACAAACCACAACAAATCAAGCATTAACAAGCAAGAAAACAGTTCTTCTCACATGGCCTCTCATGCAGTACCATCCTGGTGTCAGGCCAGACACAAATGCTGGCTTGAGATACCAGTTAAATTTCACTGTCGTTTCTATGACACACACCTTCAAGTAAGCCTCTACAGAGGTGTGTGAATATGTAGACACACCTCTGTCTAAAGTTCAAACATGATTTAAATATGTCATCCTACACCAACAAAGTCGTATTAGCACAAATCTGAGCCTATTGTAACTGCCTGAGTCATGAGTACACAGCAGGTATTTTAACACCACTGTGATGGCTGACATGAATAAATCTAAATCTCCAGTGTATTATATGACCACAATAGCTCTTTCCCTTCCCTTCCTAACTAATTTATCATATGCAAGCAACACTCATAGATTTCCCCTGAAATTATACTAATATAAAGGAAAATGGATAGGACTACAATGATGGACACAGCTGACCAGGGTGCAGCAGCATCATCTTAAAGAACAAGCTGGAGCTGCCTGAAAGAGCCCAGGTTTGAAGGGAGGCAAGTTTCCTGATGGGCCTGAATGAAGGCCTGTGAGTTTCATGGGTTTGAGAGTAAGTTACAGGGAAGGGAACACCACGTAGGGCAGTCTGTAAAACAGGCCCAGAAGTACAGCAGTATTTTAAAATGCACTATATTCCTGGCAAGTCACATGCCTTAAAACTGGACGTAAATCATTGCAAACTTCAACTTTTGTTTCCACAGGACTTTTTAAATGTTTTTAGTTCCACACACAGGGCTCTGTTCAGCATCTTGCTGCCATGGTGTTTTTCTATCTTGACAATTCACTTCCGTGAGCAGGCATGTAGCCAACTCAAATGAGACTCAACGCAGTGAAAAGCCCTTCAGGTAAACAGTGTGATAAGCTAAACTGCAAAAACGAGACAATGTTTTTGTACTATGAGGCAGTTGCTATGGAGACGGTTGCTAATTAACTGCATTCAGCCAAGAGAACAAAGGGTTTAAGGGCAGACAGGACTCTGTATCTTAGAGTGAGCAATGCATAATGTCTTATGCAATCTGCACATCTATCATATCTGGAATACCTGAGCCTTTGCTTAGGTTGCAAAATACCTCAATGACAACATGGGGGTTTATTCCTTTAAATTTCAACTAATTTTTAGGTAGTTAATGACTTATCAGTCTTTAAAAAACAAACAAAACCCATACTTAAAAGTCGCAGGTATCATGAATCAATGCATCAAGTCAGGACTGTACTAAACATCGAACTGTTTTATGTTCTTTCAGAGCTACTGTTTTCACAGAGCACCGGGTTTGCATGGCCAGGTTTTGGCAGTGAGGGGCTACAGGGGTGGCTTCTGTGAGTAGCTGCCAGGAACTTCCCTCATATCCAACAGATCCAATGCCAGCCGGCTCCAAGACAGACCCGCTGCTGGCCGTGGCCGAGCCCATCAGTGACAGGAACAGTGCTACTGCTCCTGAGATAACAGATTTAGGAGGGAGAGAAAAGCCCTGGGCAGCTGTAGCCAAAGAGAGGAGTGAGGATGTGTGAGAGGAACAGCCCTGCAGACACCCAGGTCAGTGCAGGAGGGGCAGAAGGTGCGGGAGGTGCTCCAGGTGCTGGGGCTGAGATTCCCCTGCAGCCCATGGGGCAGCCCAGGGTGAGGCAGCTGAGCCCCTGAGCACAGGGAGGTCACAGGGATGCTGAGATCCACCATGAGGGTGGATATTGAGCAGGTGGATGCCTGAAAGGGGCTGTGACCCCAGGAGAAACGCATGCTGGAGCAGGCTTGTGGGCAGGACTTGTGACCCCCATGCTGGAGCAGCCTGTTCCTCAAGGACTGAATCCTATGGAAGGGACATGCTGGAGAAGTTCATGGAGAATTGTGTCCCGTGGGAGGGACCCCACACTGAAGCAGGGGAAGAGTATGAGGAGCCCTCCCCCTGAGGAGGAAGGAGCAGCAGCAACAGTGTGTGATGAACTGATCATAACCCTCACACCTCATCCCCCTGCACCACTGAGGAAGAGGAAGTAGAGAAATTGGGAGCAAAGTTAGAATAATTAACTCTTCAATTCATTCCTAAATGAAGTTCCTAAAAATGTACCTTGGACCTAAATACTGTATTTAAATTAAAACTGGCTATTCTGAACAGATACTGAGTTACATTATTTTAAAGGGATCATATTTTGGTATAGTTTTGTATTATAACTCCTTATGATTTCTACAATGCACTGTAGGCCTAAAGCAGTCTAGGAAAAGCATAAACTTGTCAGAAGTGCCATAAATCCCAGAGCAGCATATTTCCAGATCACAGAATGTGTTCCTGGGGAAACTGCCCCTGCTCACAGCATCCCCCTGCAGCCCCGGGGAAGGGCCAGGGCTCCCCCAGACCTGCTCAGCCTGTTCGGTGGGCGAGGGCTGCCCACGCTGTGCTCGGACCAGACCAGGCACCTCCGTACAGGATACAGGCACATCCTAACTCACTTCTGAAAACCCCAAAAGTTGAGCTCTTTTCCTAAGTGGAAGCTGAGAAAAACAATAAAGAGCCCATTAGAAAGACCCCTCCTTTAGAGATGAAAAGCCAATGGATAAAATAGACCTGCACTAACATAAGATTTCTTTAGGTCTGAATAAATAAGGCAGTGTTTTTCCTTTTTAAGCCAATAAACACATGATTTAAATAAAAAGAAAACTGGGAATTTTTTTACATGATTTAGATACTGTCAGGATGTAAAGGGTCACAATCAATTTTGAAGTTAAGTCCTTACTAAGGGGAATGGGATGAGTTCACACCTCATATGAGGGTATTACCTCAGCAAAGCCTGCTGCACACTGAACACGCAGTATATTAATTTACTACATGAAGGCCTAAGGTTTGGGGTTTTTTTGACATTTTAAATTATGAGGCATCTGCAAACAGATCCTAAATCTGAATTGCACATGGATTTTCCACACCAGCCAATTCTGATTGCCCCTAGACATCCCCTCCAGCATTAATCACTCACCCACACTACTGTAGTTCATATTTCTTTTACAGAAACAGAGGTCTGCAAAATTCTTAAACTCTTGCCTAGAAAACAGGAATTATTACTTCTGTGGCAAACTAAGTTTTAAACATAAGGGACCCAATTCTGCCTTCAGTTATACTGCCATAAATCTTTAACAATTCCATTAGATTTATAACAGTGTAACTGAGGAGGAAATTGAGCCCAAGATATTTTCTAAATCGGTAATTAAATAGCAGAATTTTAGTTTGGCACACAGTGAAGACCTCTTAGATTACTTCTTTGGATAAGGCTACATACTTCTTTGTTCCTTGAATAATGATGTTATGAACAAATTAAATCATCTTATTTTCAGCAGCCTCTCCCTTATTCTGTAGAAGGACCACATCATCTCATGGAGCATCAATATGGGGCTAAATATTGCCTCCGTTTCCCATCCACTTTCTCTCTCTCTTCTCCATATAAATCTTAGGCTCCTTGAAGCTCTCCATTATCTGTACACAGTATACAGCACCTCGAGGACCTTTTCTTGTTTGGTTTCAAGGAACTACTATATTAAGCAAATGTCTAATAACAATAAAATGGCATTTAGTCAACTCCCTTATTAGAGGAGGAAAGCATCCTGTGGTCACATTATGCAGAGATTGTACTTTCCAGGAGATGCAGCTGGCTCTTCCTGCACACAGGATGTGGTGCAGGAACATGGATTTGCCACAGTTGCCCTGAACTCCCCAAGGGTCATTGGATAAGCTGTGAAAGGACCCCTTTCAGCATTAAAGCTTAGATGGTACTGGGCGGAAGAGGGCTCAATTCCCAGCTCTGCTATAAAACCCTTGATGACATCAGACAAGTTATTTGGTCCCTCCAGGCTGCTTTTCTTCATTGGGCAAGGGCAGCTTGTAAAATTTCCTGTCTCGTAATTTTAATAGAAGTGGGTTTTTAATGGCTATTTTACCTCATTTTATTTTTTGCTCAGTATTTCCAGCCCTAATGCATCTTTCCTATTATTTCCCACTTTGCTAACTCACATGCCAGATTCCACGCCGACCCCACCAGCTCTGCACGTGTCACAGTCATAGGGGTCAGTGGGAGGCTGGAACCTGGGACAACAGCTCCCAAATGGGGGCTGAGAGGGATCAAGAGCCTTTGGGGCAGCCAGGCCAAAGGGCTTTCTGAACTCTCCCACCTGTTAATGGCACTCCTCTGGCCACCCAGCTATGTAGCTCCAGTGGCCTTTTTTCACTGCCTGGCAGGATGGAAAATTCTGCAGGCGGCTCCTGTGTGCGCTATCCCTTACAGTGATTCTCCTCAGCACGCGCCCAGCCTCTGGTGATTGGGCCTCCTGCAGCTAAAAATACCCTGTGCAGTCCAAATATGTAACACACAATATATGCCTGCATACCTCACCTACCTAAATATATGCCTACATGCCTACATAATAACAGGTACAAATATGAATCATACTATTTCTTTGCAGAGTGCTCTCACGGGAGGTTGCTCTCAGTTGCCAAATCAAAGGAAGGTCCCAGCCAAGAGGTAGCCAATTCCTTGTGTATAAACCTCCTGGCTGAGGACTCCTAAACACATTTTATTCACACACATGGACCTATATGCACATATATATATGTGCATGTATTTTTATATAGCTATTAGTAAACACTTCTTTTACCATTAATTGTACTAAAAGGTTTATTGCTGACAGTCCATCCAAGGAAGATCTAAACAAATGAAAATGCAATTCTTGTTCAAAGAATTAAATGCTGAAGTTACCAGGCCACACGAAGGCACCTGCTAAAATGATCCAAAGACTACTTTCACTATGGAAAATTATTAGTTGTCAACTGTACCCAGCCTGCTGTCCCCAAGCCCCTGAAATTGGGACCCAGTTGGGCTAACATTTTCCTTTTCTCAATGTCTAAGACAGCAGTGTTACCTGCTAGTTTAGGGGTAAAACTGGTGCTGAATCTAAGTGGCTGAAGATGCTTTTCTCATCTGTGTTCCCTACTCACCTGCATTGCTAGAATTAAAGAAAAAGCAATTTAAGCTGTGATTTTTATTTAATTAATCCTTTTCCTTTCCATACTAACCAAACACCAGTTGATGCTGAAGTAAGAAAAAGCAAAGCAGCTTCAGGCAAATAAGCTTCAGATGTTTCAGCTCTGCTGCAATGATTAGGCAAACTGAAAAAGCATTTTCTTTATTATCTGCAAACTTGGCATACTCTACCTCACCTACTTCCACACAGATTACTGGAATATGCTCCCTAACACCTCCAGGCATGTTTTCTGTGCTGCTGTCCCCAAAACTGTCAGGCATCAAGGGTGATATGGTTCTCTGCAGACAAATCAAGATTCAGCCCAAGCCAAATCCATCCCTGGCTGTTGGGTCCCCTGTGTACCCCCTCCCTCCTCCAAGAAGGGCAACCAAACAAGGAATTGGGTTGATGACCTGATCTTTTTTGAAGGTCTGTACACCTGGTAACCTCTGGCAAGCTAATTGTGCCCTTCAAGACAGAAAGGAGATCTCAATACAAGCATGAAATCTACCTGCATCCAGAAAATCCTCAGGAGGCTTGACCTAGTTGGAGATGGCTGTTGTGGGAAGGCTGTAATTAAGCAGTTGCGATAGTGACGCCGATTTCTCACCCCAGAGAAGGTGCGTGTTGATCACAGTTTCTATTAACAGTGCCTGAGTACCCGGTAGGTAAAATTGTAATGGTGTTGGACTGACATCCCAGCAACTCCCACAGCGTGCTGTGCCTTCTCAGGGTTCCAATTCCTTCCTGAATTTGGGATGCATTGCTGTCCCTTTTACATTAGGTTTAACAAGCCATGACACTTCTCTGTGTTTAAAAGAGCATTCATGAAGTGGAATTAGCACATTCATGTCCCCAGTTTGTATTATTTTTGCTTACAAAAACATGTTCCTTAGTCAAACAATGTAAACACTTTGTATGCCCAGAAGAAAACCAGAAAAATTTCAGAGGAGCCTTTTTCTACTAACTAAACCATTACTTCTACTGAAAGTCTGTAAATTGTTAATCCATTAGTGTCTAGTTTCTTAAACTCAAATTCCAGACTTGAATCATCTGGAAGCCCAGAGCCTGAAGTGTTTCTCTCTGATGTTCCAGACCAAGTGCCCCACATGAAATTGTCTGTAGGATAGGAAAATATTCATACAACAGTATTAATGCAACTTCTCAAGGGCACCACAAAAAAAAAAAAATAGAAGAAAAGTCCTTCATGCATCTGTTAGGAAATCCCCATAAGACTCAGATAAGATACATATTAATTTTGAATAGCAGGCCCTCAGGGAATTGTGTAAGGCTCATGTCACAAGCACCACAGCATTTACTCTCCAACTCTAGCCCAGGATCACCCCTGTGAGGTGTGGGGTGGGACACAAACCTACGTCTCAGGAGACTGCATGTCCCCAGAAAACCAAAGATGCTGTAAAATTTCTTAGTGTTCCCACTGCTCCTTGTTCCCAACAGTGCTATTTGTTATCACACCATGAAGAGGAATTCAAACCTTACAGCCATCACAACCCCCAAGTGGGCCTTACTTGTCCAACTCAACTATCCCCAGGTTGCCTGAACCAGAAGGTGTTTGCCCTAGGAGCAATCCCAGTTCTACAAGGAATGAGATCAAATAAACAAGTCAATTTCCTTTCATGCTATCTACATGCAGGGCTTTCAATTATCTTGATCTCTCAGTGCTGTGCAACCGACTAACACACTACATCAGCCTGATCAAGACTGTTTTAACTACCTCCTAGCACGACAACTATTTTTTAAAGCTGCAAAACTCTGCCTTCTGCAATTACAGGATCACAAGGTCATCCTGAGAAACCAGTGCTGGAAGAAAAACAAGCTAATAGAAATCACACTAGACAACCACCTAAATGCATCCTGGATGTTCCAGTGAGGTTGCATCACTTCAGTGCTCTCATGCTGACGTGTGTCAGTTCTAAACAAGGTTATTACCAAAGGAACAACGTCATAAAGGAAAGAAACTCTCTTGCTCTGTTTAGTATTGCTGTTTGAATAGGAATAGCCACTACATGACTCTGAAGTGGACAAATGCCTGATCTGAACCTGTCCTGGTAACTTCCACTTAGTTCCAGGCAGGAACTGATGTTGCCAGTACCTCCTCCATGCAGTGGGAGACTGGGGCAGCAGCCATACTGCTGTCTTTCCCATGAACAGGCTATAAACAGCTTTCTGCGAGTTCCCCTTTACATGGGTGAGTGAAGAGAATGTTTAGTAGAGAGAGGACAAAGCCCAAGTGCTAAAAATCACTTTCAAATGATGTCCTGCTCTTTCTGATGCATAATTTGTCAGCAAAACTTTCTAGTATATTTTCCCATTTTGTTTGGAACACGTCATGCTCCTAACCCAACACAGCCAGTGGAATACTCAATCGCTGTGCCATGTACCTTCCACAGCATTACTGACGCTTTCAGGTGTGGGGCTTACCACAGCCTGCTCTCCTCTGCCTGCTCCCCAAGTAGGAGTTGATACCCTTATCACACGCAACTCTCACTGTCCCACAGGGGTTTTCTCTTTAGGATAGCAGGTTAAGGCAGAGGCAAAAAAAAAAAAGAGAGAAAATTCTGTCTTATGAAGACTGTCACTTTATCTCAAAGCATTGACAATTTACCCTTGAAAGCCCAAGGAGAAAGATTAAACCCTGTTCCCCCACATTTCAGAAATCCTCAAGGACAAGCAAGCCCAACAACCCCTCATTTCCACCGACAGCAGGGCCTGTTGCTCAGCTCACAAAACCAGATCTTGCTCTCCTGCAAGCACAGCCTGCTGATGTTGCAAGAACATCACCACATTGCAGAAACAATCTCAGGCAGATTTGCTCACAACCCAAGCAATTTCAGCAGTAACTTCCCAAGTAGGCACCGTATCTCTGGCCCTTCCTGCCCTTCCCTGCTGGCTGAGCGTGGGCGTCATGCGCGCTCCATGATGCGGCGTGACACACTGAGCAAGCCCAGCACGGCCAGAGTGTTTCTAGACAGATTTGTTTGCAGCCTAAGAAACCCAAATAGTGGCTTTCAGAATAGGAGTCCCATCTCCATTGCATTCATTTGGTGCATGTTGCTGAGAGAACAAAAAAGGAAAAAAAAAAAAAAATTCAAGAGCGTATCTTTGCACAATGATTGCAGGAACAGATGAATAAACATGAAACCTGATACTTCACATCTGGTATTTCATCACTCCAAATACCTTATTCGCATTCTTTAATACTGTGGAAACTTTATAAGGTAACAATGTTTTTATGGAGGCATGTAACTTGCATGGAACTTTTAAAATTACAGGCAATGATAAAAATAATTTGTAACATGTTACTGTACTCTTCATAAAGCTATTTAGCTCACTGTTTCCTAATAGAAACTCAGGAAAACACCAAATAATACCAGTTAGCTACAGAATCAGGCAAGCCTACAAAATAGGATTTCTTTTGCCAATGTTCTAGTTCAAAGTTCAATTTTAATACCCAATTTACAAAAGGTGCTTTGGAAATGAAGACTGTTATTACTCATCATACAAAAATTCTATTATCTGAGCAGAAATTTTTATGAAAGTATCATTTTTCCTTTACAGTGCATGCCAAGAGATTTTATGTATAACCTAATAAGCATATACAGATCTGAAAGGCTGCTATGTAATTTCTCACGTTAATTAGTACTCATTCTTCTCTGTAAAACTACTAAACATGCTAAAAAACTTCCTTTTAATAATCACTACATACTCTTAAGCGGTTTTGTTGCAGAGATAAATACCTCCAATGCAAACTCATAACTGAAGAGCTGTTTACAGGTCTCAAAAATTCATATCAAATTATTTTCTTGTCTTAAAGGTGAAATCCACCTTTGCTACCTTGAGGCTAATTTAGCAGTGCTGATAACAACATGTCTGCAGGCATATTCCACTTGCTAGCAGCTTAATGGCACTTTGGCATTGTCCCTAGAGGTGCACTAAAGCCACATCTTGCTGTAGCTAAATTTCAAAAAAAAAGACGAAAACGTGCACACAGAGCCAAATCCAATCCCGTGGTAACTCCAGTGACTTCAGTGTTACACCAGGGATAAAAGTAGGGCTGCATTTCATAGCAGCTTTCATTCTTGTAATCTTTTCCAAAACACTCTCCCAGGAGCAAAGACAAGCACAGGCAAATATCTTGCCAGTAAGTGAGTTCACAGGGATTGCTACAAGTTACTAAACTGTCAGCAGTAAAAGACCAACAATCGGAACAAAGTACAAATACAGGAGAGCCAATGCCCTCTAATGGGCTGGAGTTTTACGATGAGCTGGATAAACAAGGACACGGAAATTCTTTGGAATAGATCTCTGAGAGGGAAGGCAAATTATGGGGTGTCCTACTTTGTACCAGAGGATGATATTTGTGTTTGATCAATACTTCTTTTGAGACAGTACAGATGAAAAAAGTCTTACCAATGCTTTGGCAAGACAAAAGAAAATGGGTCTAAGAACTCAGTCTTTGCTCCGTGGCCTATGCTCGACTGCTTCCACAGAGAGTGTGAGCATCAATTTATAGATGTCTTCCTCTATCCTCCTTCAAGCCTCCACATTTATAGCGTCCTCACCTTTTTTTAATTTTATTTACTTTCAGTCAATACTGTACTAGGAGCAAAACCAACACTGTAAGACCTTCACAACCTCACTCACAAAGGAAAGGGAAGAGGAGTGATGGATAAATCTTTCCTGCAGGAAACTTATCACGGGTCCCTTGGCCTTACCGTGTATTCCCTTTCTCTCAAGAATTTCAAAACTAGTTTCTGGAATTTGCCCATCCAAACCAAAACAAGGATCTTTGCTTCTTACCCAATCATTTCCTATAAATTTACAAACAAGAGTTTCATTAAGCTTTCATTTTGTTTTCTGAGGGTTTCTTCAAGGAGCCATAACCCTGGGCCAGCAGTAGCCAGAAATGCTCCTGGTCTTGCACAGGTCACAGTTTTGTCTTTACAGCCTGAGGATGCCCCAAGGCAAGAAAAAAAATGTTAGGACATCCCCTTTCCTCTCCCCAGCCAGGGGCCCCTGCAACCCTCTTCTGTGGGGATAGGATCAAAAGTCTTTTGTTCTCATCATCCTCCTGTGCCTTAAGTTACATTTTTAGGAAGGCAAGGGGAGAGGAAAACACCCTTCCCTTCCCTTCCCTTCCCTTCCCTTCCCTTCCCTCCTTCATCTGAGGTCTCAGCTGTAGAGGAACAGCTGAAGTGATTCAGGCTGCCCGGAGAGGTCACAGATGTCCCTCAGTACCACTGGGACAGCTCTCCCATCACAAGTCACCTTGCTATCATCCACGTGGCACCGTTGGCAGGTGCCCCTCAGCCACCCCTCACCCACAGATCCCAGTCCCCTCAGTCTTCCTTGAGCAATTCTCCAGGTCCCCCAGAGCCAGCCGACCAGAAGGCTGAACACAGACCTCTTAGAAACGCTAATTTAAGGATGATTTTTAGACCACCACAAAGAACAGTGAAGAAACTCTGGCTGCTTGCTTACATCAATGTTGCAAATCTCTCATTAAATCAAAGGCAGAGACTTAAAATATTTCTTCAAGCAAAATCTCTGCTCTTCTCAAAGTCTCCCTCCAAAGATCAAAAACTACAATTGCTTAACTTAATCCACACAAAGTGATCATTATATTTTCTTCCATAAAGATCAGATTTGTTCTGGTGCCTATATCTAAAGGTAATTTCAGTTAGAAAATGAAAGGGTGCTCTCCTGACCTTTCATCTTACATGGTTCATGAATTACTGACACATTACAATATCCCCCAACATTATGGAAGCTTAGCCGTATTGCAATGTCTCTCTTGTAAGTGAAATAAACTTGGTATGCCACTAAAAGGCATTAAATTATATTCATTATGCCACACAGAATGTAAAACACTTACACTGTTTTGATTTCAAAATCCTTGGAGAACAATTATGCTCTTAGAGCCGTAAGACTCTATTAGAAAGTCCTCAGAAACCTAGCATGGTTTCAATAAATCCTCAAGCACTACAAAGCAGTCACTCAGTTTGAAGAATGAAAACATAAGTTTATCCACTGCAAAGTCAGGATGTAAATCCTGCTCATACAGTACCCTGCACTTCCTAACACATTTTTTTCTACTCAATCAGGGCAACACTTTAAGTGAAGTTTTCAGCATCAAGCATGCATAGTTCCCTTTTTGATTGAAAATTAACTATATTTGATTTAGGATTAGCATAAATATGAGATGTGCCTATGCTTATGGTATTACTAGCTACCAGTATTAATCAGCAGTTAGATATGCACAAATAGTTTTATACATCTCTAATTTAACACATCAACATTCAGGATTAGGAACCATTAAATGAAATCAGTGATTGTTGCAATGAATGGATAAATATGTTAATTTCTTTAATTTATACAATGGCACCAAAAAATGCTTCAAAACACCAAAAAGCAGATTTCAGGGGTAACTAGTGTGGTTGTAGGGATCCCGATTAAAAAAAATGCAGCCAGCCTTATTTTGGCTGGTGGGCCGTTCAAGCCTAAATAAGGCTTTAGAGCACAACTACACAATAAGCTTGTTTGTATATACATGCTTATGCACTCCTAGAAGGAGCACAACCTTCTAATTAGGCAAATCATCTGCCCTTTCCAAAGGAAAATAACAGCACCGAAAAGCGATCAAAACAGGCGGAAACGGGCGAGAAGGAGGGGACAGGAGAGATTATATTCCCTCAGGCAGGGGGAGAAGGGGAGTGCGGGAGAAGGAGGAGGGGGAAAAATGGACTCAGGCAGGAAACCCGGCCCCGACAACTTTCTGCCGTGGGCAGCTGAGATGCTTCATCCCGACTCCTTTTTCCCAGACAGGACGTTCGGTGTGGCCGCGGGGGTGACGCGGCAGCTGCAGAGGGGGCCGGGTCACCCGGCAGTGCCCGTGCCCGTGACCTCGGGCGGGGCACAGCTGGTGGCAGCTGCAGCCCCATCTGCTCCGGGCCGGCCCCCTCTGCCCCGCCAGGTAGCGGCGAGGGACGGGGAAGCATCCCCGGGGCACAGCTACCCACCCCGGGTCACNCACCCACCCCAGGGCACAGCCACCCATCCCCGCGGCACTGCCACCCACCCCCGGGGCACAGCCACCCATCCCGGGGTACAATCACCCATCCCCGGGGCACTGCCACCCACCCCCGGGGTACAGCCACCCATCCCCGGGGCACAGCCATCCACGCCGGGGCACTGCCACCCACCCCGGGGTACAGCCATCCACCCCGGGGCACTGCCACCCACCCCCGGGGCACAGCCACCCGCCGCCCCGGCACGGGCACAGGGGCACACGGGTAAGGGCTCTGCCGGCACCAAGGAGGAGTTTGGAAAATGGAAACGAGAAAGGAACGGAGCGAGAGAGAGCTCGGAGCAGCGGGACGGGAGCTGCACGGCCCCGCGCAGCACATGGCGATGTCAGTATCCCTCCGCGCAGAGTGTATTTATGGAATGCTGGCAGCACGTCATCTGGTTTAGAGCAATTTGCACGGAGGGAAGGGCGGGAAAAAAAACCGAGGGAGAGAGAAAGAGAAAAAAAGAAAAGACACAAAAGCACCCCTAACTTGCCTCTTTCATGGAGAGACTCCTGAATGCAACAAGAACTTTATCACTTTGCAGTTCAGTGTCGCATAATCTGCCACAGCACCACGCAGACTGCACTTCCCATTTCCCTGTTTTCACCGTTTAGTGAAAAATAAAGAAAAATGCCTATTTTTTTATGCCCGAGAAGTGACACATTTAAATGCTTCTTTTAAATATTCACATTTAGCCACAGCATAGAATTTGCCAAAGGCAATTATATAAGGTAACTAATAAGAAAATTCTGTATCAGTACTGTTTCCTAGTTCCAGCAGTGAAGGAACTGGCTTGGACAGTCCTGAACACTGCATCAGCTCAGCTGAGCTCTCTCAGCTTCACAGATTTCTTCACAATTTACTCCAAAAGTACCAAAATCAGAACCAGGAATACTGTGTAGAAACAAGCTGGGCTCTACAGTTCTCATCTTGGAACAATTATTTCCAAAGGCTAAATGTGTACCACTTACCATACATTTTGCCTTCATCTGATAAGATGATTTTCCTCCTCCCACATGGTGGATAGATAGCTAGAGCCTCCTGAAAGCTCTGTTCAATGTCAGGACTCCAGACACCTTCTGCATCATTGTCAATAGGTTTATCTGCAGAATCACTCATTCTTTCAATATCTTCGGCAGGACTCTCGCTGCCGCTCCAGCTGCTGGGCTCAATGGTGATGGCTGGGGTCTCCAAGCCTAAGCCTGGAGTCTTCAAGGGAATAAACCTGCAACACAAACAACCAACCCCAAAAGGCATTAAAGGCATGGAACTCCAGGCAAACATTTCTGCCTACTTCTGATGCTAACAGCAGCTGAGCAGTAACGTGAGCACGGGATGCACCCAGGAAAAGTGAAAAAATTAAGAAGCATTCTACCTCAAATGAGCAGAGGTGGAGCAATAAGGCTGTCAGAAGGGGAATGCTATCACATTTTCTGTGTGCAATTACATGAGGGCATAGAGAATCAGATTATTTTTCACAAATAGTCAAAGTGGGGGAAAACTCTCCAGCCACATTTCATCTGGCTGAACACTGGCACCCTTAAAATAACAAGCCAGATCCTCAGGCAGGGGCAAATCAGTGTACTTGCACTGGCTAGAAGGGAAGCACACCAATTTATGCCACAGTGAACACCAGAGCCTAAAACCATTTGAACCTAAAAACAAAAGCAAAAACTATTGTTCACATTCACCCGGATGTCAGTGGATTTAATGGAATTATACCAGCCACAGCTGGTATAAATACAATGTGTATAAATCCACATTATGATGCCACAGCTCAATGTAATTAACTGGAAAAGGCTGTAATTTTCAGATCTTACCCAAATAAATAATACAATCAGAATCCAAGCTACATACAAAAAGAAATCTTTAAAATTATAATACCAGAGCAAGGAATTACAAGAGAACATATATGCTTTGCCTGATTTAAAAGGTCTCTGTCACAGAACCATAGCAGAACAAAAATTATAAGCTTCAAGATGCTGAATCAATTTAATAAGAAATAATTTAATATAGCTGCACCTGCTCACACCAGCAGAGCTGCAGATCTGTCAGTGTTCCTTTTATACTTTTGAGAGAAATACAACTCTGCTATAAAGACTTGCTCCAGGCAAAAAAGCTGCTATACCAGACCATGTTCACCTCTGGTGTAATTCTTCGGGAAGTCAGTGAAATAACACCAGGAACAGATTTGGCTCAACATGTCTAGGCATAATGCAGTTTTATTTTGAAAAAAGAAGAAGTTTGATGACTCTGACTGATCTAAGTGGATAGGAGTGTTCAAACATGCACACATGAGCTGCAAACACAGTTAAAAATCCAGTTTCCTGGCTAAACACTCAAACTCCCTAAACTATAGCATTTTTATTCTGCTGGGGCAGAAGAGAGGGGCTTCCCCTTGCACACACCTCCATCCTCCTGCTGACAGGCCTCTCACTGGGGTCTCAGGACATCATAAAACAACAGGTGAAAAGCAGCAGAACAGCATTCACCCCACGGAGAAAGAGGGGGAGGGTGTACATGGAAGGCCATGACACCTCTGACAAAACACCTTTGGGCTGGAGAACTCCCTGAAAGAGGAAATATTTACAGCAGCCCTCACCCGAACTCCCCAGCCAACCAACCGCTAGAGATAACCAAAACCTGACGGTCCAGTCCCTGGGAGGCTACCGTGTCTTGCAAAAAAAGCGGAGCTGCAGCTGGGGAAACCGGGAGCAGTCTCTCAGTCTCACAAACCAACATTACCAGTTTGACACCCAAAGTACAGGGTATTTCCACTTCTCCAGGCTCTAACAGGAGCTCAGTGGGATCAGTACATGCAAAATAGGCTCCCATGAACTCGGTTTTCCTTGCTTGCCTGTCTGTTTCTACAGAGAGGCATTTCTTGACTTTGCATTGGTTTGAACATTTCAGCACAGCTTACAAAAATGATAGTGCCTCCCTACCCATAATAGGCAGGCTAATCACTGTCTCAAACGCCTTTTAATAACTGATAATGAGGGAGCAGATGGATTTGCAGGGAACCACACACATGTAAGTGGGTGAGAACTCTGGTCAAATGCACCACTCATTGTCTGGGAAATCCAAAACGCACAAAATTTTTTAAGTTGTCATCACACAAAGGGAGATGCAAACCTTGGTAAAATAATGAAACCCCATCCTTCATAACCCTCAGAAGGTTGAAGGGTTGATTCAACCTCTGGAAGAGTTAAATCTTGTACGCAAGATTTAGCCAAAGCATAAGCACAGTGATACAGGGAAACTACCGACAAAAACATTCATGTCCATTTAAGCCTTCACACAGAGGGAGAATTTTTGGTAAACAAGAGGTAATTGAATGTTGATGGGGATAATTAGGGGGAGGGGTCAGTTTTATTGCAGTAGTGCAGGGCAAAATGGCTGCTGGAGGGTTTATCGGTCTCACACGATCGACCGGCGACGAGTATTTCACCAGAAGACATCACGGAGTGGGATGCATCACTGGCTCTATCTTCCAAAGGTGACCAGGAGGAAATCCTTCCCCTCCCTGAGCCCAGGCCCAATGGCTTCCAGTGCACAGCACAGCCACGGGCAGCTTCTGCTCCCCTCAACCACCCTCTGCTTACAAAATCTGCCACAGTCATAGCCTCAAGTCCTATTATCATCCTATAAACCAGCCCTTGTTATTACATTATGCTGAAATAATAATTAAAATGCACAAGGAACACAGTGAGGCTCTAAAGTAATTAATGTTACTTGATAGTCATGTTATATCTTGCATTGTGTTTACTGGTGAATTTTCACTAATGTGCTATCTCCCTTCCCATTCCTTTTTACCTACTTGGATATCATCTTGAGGCACTCATAGCTACTATTCCAGCCTCTAAAATATACGATAACCAAGTGTTTCTTGCAGAACATCTGTACAATAGGGGCGTGGAACAGCCTGCTGGAAGAAAACCTTTCATATTAAAGGTTATTTCCATTTTGGTGAATGCTGACACTGCAGATCAAGCCAGAGGGCCAAGGAGAAATAAACCTTGTATTACAACTGCTAAATGGCTCCCTGTTATTTCAAGAAAAAAATGAGCTAACTCAGTTAATAATTTCCAGCTCAGTTCTATGTATCAAAAGGCAATTCCACCTCCTCCTTAGCTTGAATTCTAAGGACTCAACTGTGATGAAAAATTTCAGACCTGTTATGGTGGAGTTCGACACAATTATAAAAAATAATACAAGCTGTCAACAGATGAGCTTTGTTGCACATTTTTAATGAGCTATAAATCTCATGTGAAAAAATGTGCATTTACAATCTGGTTTAGATTTATAAAAAACTTTAAAAAGTGAGCCTTCTTTATATTAGCAAACTCCAAATCTTGCAATGCCACCTTTCAGCAGAGGAAGAGCTAAGCTTCTGGGGGCAATTAACCCCACCTCCCCTGCCCAAAATCAGAGCTTGTACACATGACAGGTCAAGTTGAAGAGTTCTGTATGTGCTTTTTATCATGTTAACTTTCAGAGAACCAATTTTCTACTTGCACTTTCTGTTAACAAAACTAAAACACATCACTACCTAGAAAACCAACCAACCAACCAACCAAAAAAAAAAGACCCAAAGCCCACAAAAAAATAGAGTAACAAAAAAGCCCCCAAACTCAAAAGATTTTAGCTCACCTTTTTGTACATTCTAAGGTTGCTTAAAGCACAGTGCTGCAGTTTAGGAGGTCTCTCTTCAGAGTTTTCCTTTTAACACCAGCCTTACACATTTCAAGACAGCTTCCCCTGTGCATAAAACTCTTTTAGCTGCAAACCAAATGCATCTGTCTTGCAGTTGCTTTCTACTCTCTGCAGTTAAGTCAGTTCTAAATATATCTGTTTTCCTCATGCAGTTATTAAGACACTTTTTCTCGGCGTGATGGAGGTATGTCCCCCCTGTCAAACATCACAATGTCACGCTTAGGAACAGAGAAACCATTAGGGGCAACAGAAGATTTTATAAACATGTTTTATAGCCAGGCCATTCAAGACAGCTTGGTGACCTACAAGATATGACTTACTGTCATTATGTTCACTCATAGTGAAAATAACTTGAAAAATTACTTTAAAATCTCAGAGAAACAAGACTAGCTCTTGTCAGAGCCAATCAAACCAATGTGTTTAACTAAAACCAAATGATAGCCTGCAACTTTTTATCAAGGGAATGGTTTCTTTACTTACACAAAACATTCTCTTATGCCTTTCACTTTATGAGCAATGCAAACCTGGACTTGCCCAGAAAGCTGCTGCTCACAGACCAACAACTGAGATCAATGGCTCCTCACAGCAGTGTAGGACAAGTGCAGATTTACGGCCTTGATATGTTTCATAGCCTTCAATATTTGCACAATGAACTAACATGGAAATGCTGTCTTTCAAGAGTCATTAGAGCTGGGTCTTATTTTACAATGTCTTCCAAAAGTTAAACCATTTTCTCTTTCGTTTAATTAATTTACTTTCTTGAATGTCAGTGTACAGGTGCCAAATGGTGCCTTCTCCGTGCTATCAAATAACCCCTAGAAAAGGATTAATGCTCTGCAGATATTGGTGCAGCAACACAAGAATGACTGAAAACATGCCTTGATTCTGAGAGCTGTCTGAGGGAAACAGCCATTATATCTCCCAAGTCTTCTGAGCTGTGTCTGCTCAAAGGGGATCAAGTGCAGGTATTTCTGAGACTGAGCACCTGTGTTGTTATCCACACTGATCTTCTTGCTATGACTAGCTGCAGAGAGCTACCAAATCATTCTTACAGCCAGATCAATATTTCTAAAACATGTCTTTCAGAAAAAACATTAATACTTGAGGTAGAGATTTCAAGTGTTGAAGGGGTAAATTACACTTTTAAGAATACATTATATTTTTAGTTCATGAACAACCTCATCTTAGCCTCAGTTATGTAAAAACAATGGCATGAGGAATCCAACAAGCTTTTTATAAACATCAAGATGGTAATGAGCAGATGAGCGCAAACCAACTAATTCTAAATTTGCAGATGGCAGATTTTCTCTGAAGGCTTGAAAAGTTGCAGGCCCATGGGATTTTCCTTCTGCTTTGTTCAGCAGTGCAAATCCACAGCTGGAGCGCCAAAGCTCTGGAGACAATCCAGAGGAAGAAAGTTATCAGATCTAGAAAACATGACCTACCAGGAAAGGAATTGGGTTTGTTTAAATTTAGAGAAGACTGATGTGAGATGATAACCACTTTCAAATAAGGAAAAGGTAAGAGCAAAGCAGAGAAGTAGCTCTTGGCCATTTCTACCAGGGATAAGATATGAAGCAAAGAACTTGAGTTGCAGCAAGAAAACCATAGGTTGGGCATTTGGAAGATCGTTCTGACGCCACCAACAGAAGTGCTCAGTTTCCAGGGGCGCTGGGGAACTGCTGGGGCACAGAGACTGTTCCAAGCAGGTGACACAAGCATTTCTCAGGAGCCAGCTCAGCACTCTGTGGGCTAGAGCCATGACCTAGAGGTTGCCGTGAGACTGAGCAGCTAAAAGCCCCAACAGAAGGAAGCCTGCAGTGGGAGCACATCCTTGGCTAGGCATGGGGGAATCCAGCTGCCTGAGAGACTTCCCAGATGTCCCAGTGACCAGACAGCTTTGTCAGCTGCAGGGCAGAAATCCAGGCACAACCAGGCTTCCTCCTGCGGATGCCTGTGGAGCTCCTCCGCCCTGCACAGCTGCTGGACACTGCTGCAGGAACACCACAGGCTACAGCCACCTGTGAAGCCCTTATCAAGGCAGCCAGGATGGGAAGGAAGACCAGGCTGGGGAGAAGAAGGCTCCTTCTGGTGCTGCCCATGGGAGTTTTGGGAAATGAGGCTGCCTCATCCCCAGACACCCCATTCTACCAGACACCTGCTGAACTGCCTGACCCTCCCTATCACATCCAGGTTTCCCAAGCTCTTTCTGCACTGATTAAAGTAAATATGGAATTGGTAGGAAGCTTGAATTTCTCTAGGATTTTATCTTTCTACTTTGCCAGTGAAAGTATCTTTGCACTGTTTATGCCAGTCAAGCATGCAAAGAAATTACTTCTTTATTTACAAACAAACTCATAGTGGATTTTGTAGCTGTGATGAGTAACTGTGTATGGATTTTTCTGATTCTCTGAGGTGTTCAAATGGCATTACTGTCAGGAAAACACTATATTTATTCAAGCCACTTTACATAAAATTTCTTTTTATGAGGAATGGATATAGCACAGTACAAAGAATAAAAATGTAAATAATTTACAGAGCATCCAATGGTGAAATCATCAGATTAAAATTACTTTATATTGTATTTTTGTTACAAATTCTACTTATCAGCAATTATTCCTTCTAAGAAGAAAGAGCACAGGAGAGAGAGAAGCAGCCCACTTCTAGGATAAAGTATTCCTTTAAAACTCAGTCAGACTAATTCAGCCATTCGCATTTGCCATTGAAATGAAAAAAAAGAGGTTTTCTCTGACTGCGAGAACACTTCAGGAAGAAATTCCGATGCTGTGCTTTTCTGGTAATCAAATAGTTGCCTGCAATGGTTCTTCCATGTAATTCCTATCATTTATATAAACTAGCTTTGTTATCCTAAGACTGAATTTTGACATTTCTTGCTTTGGATTCAAGATATTTATCAACTGCCAACTACCTACTTCAGATTTGTCTTTGGGATCTGTGCAGGAATAACATGATCAGATGAACAGCCACAGAGCACCTGTGAAAAGCACATGATATTTTTTCCTGAGGTGAGTGCATTATGCAGTGAATTTGGATGCACTTCCTCCTCCTCAACTACCACACTCAGGGTCCTCACAAAAGTAGTAGGAAGGCAGTGCCATGCCAGTGTGTAAAATACCAAAACCATGTAACTTAACATCAGTAAAGTGATGGTTTTCTTCCAACAGAACTTGGCAGCCTGCTCATCCGAGAATATTTACACATGTATTTTCACAAACTGTAAGAAAACTTCCTGAACAAAGGGTGACTTAGATGAGCAAGAGTAGGCAGCATATAGGCCTAAATGTGAAATTAGGATTATATGAAGTATTTATAAAGAGAAACAATGCATTCTCCTTGAATTGCTCTTTTTTTTGCTTATAGAAACAGATTACTCAGCAAAGAGTGGGTTGATGCTAATACATGGGAATTCTTCCCTTTGGAAACAGCTTTCATCTCTGCACTCTTTATGCAAGTGAAAAGTCTATTTGGTACCACTCTGAGAGCTTCATTTATTTACTTTTCCAAAGGCTGCTTTTGTTGATAGATACAATTATTGTCATAAGGATGTTGAGTCATTAGCTCCAACCCAGTTTTCTTGTCCATTAGTTTTAACTTCATACCGTTAATAAAATGGTTCTTCTTCTCAGTGGGGAAACGACTGGATTCTGACTGTGCCTACACCACACTCACGGCTCGGGAGGCTTTGTGCTGGCTCACCAGGATGCCTTCTGCAGGCAGCTCCAGCTTCAAGCCATGTGTTATCAGGCTAGTGACCAGCAATCCAGCATGCCAAAGTGCTGCACATCACTCGTGGTCCATGGTCTGCACTGATTACCAAGTTATCACCGGGTAGGTGAATCTCAACATACCCCTGGTGAATCCCTATCTCATTACGGTCACGGCTGCTCCAGATACAATTCCTTCCCCATGTGATACCAAAGCAGCCACACTCATCCTAGGTGCTAGTGCTCATTTACACCCAGCTGGTTTCAATTATAAGGGTGTTCCTGGGATTTAACCCAGCCCCAACACTGCACTGTCATATCTAAATATGACTTGGCACTCAGTGGAATGAGGAACAGTGAACAGCACCATGTCTGGTTTGCTTTTGCTAATTGCCAACACGAAGCAAAGGAAAGGATAAAATATTTACCAGCCTCAGAAGGAGAAGCCATTCTCCCTGCAATAACCCAGCTGCTGTGCTGTGCAGTGGGCGCTGACCATGCACCTCCTGTCACCCAACGGGGACGGCTAGAGAGCGGCAATGCCCATTGCCAGTGCAACGCCGTGGTGTGCTCAGCCCAGCTGTGTTCCAGCTGGGACTTTTCCATGGCAAAAGCTGCTAGACTGTGCAGGGGGGATTATGAATATTTCACTCATTGTCTTCTCAAAGTTACTCAGCTTTGAGAAGAATGGTCCATGACCGAGGTGGGTCTGCCCATTTGGGGCAGGGGGCTCTGCTCCCAGAGCAAGAGAAACAGCGTGGGGCTGGCTCAAGGACTGTTCTTTGGCACTGGAAAATGGTCTGTAAGAAACACTTCCCAGCCCCAAGACCTGCAGGTAGAGGTCACAGAAGGTCCCTCAGGGCAAGGTCTGCAGCCACTGCTTTCCCTGGGACATATTCATGGAGCATGTGTTTGGCAGGGCACTGGAATCCATCGTGCTGCCACACACGTGAACAGAAAATAAAAACTAGTGTGTGTAACTGTCAGGACAATAAGTTTTTTTGATGTATAAGACTGGGAAATGGGACAGAAAAATAGGTGTAGTTCTTGCTCACGTGCAATAACTCTATTCCTTGAATGCCTTAAGTTCAGTCACCCCGTGGAGGCTGAGGCAGGGATTCAGTGTGCACAAAGGTGCCTTCCCAGTGACTCCACAAATTACCAGTAATAGCATAAAAGCCCAAAGAAAAGAGTCACTGGTCCTCCTTCAGCTCCAGTGCTGTTCACCTCTCCCTGCCTCTCCATACACACAGCTTTGAGATCCAGGCCTGGATCCAGGCACAAACACACTCAATACCCTCGGAGCTATCCATCTTCTGCATCTTCTGGTGCTTTTCCCATCTGTCCCATCTACCTGGGAGTGTGTGAGTGATGCAAATGCAATCAATGGCTTTCACGTGGGTAAATAGATAATCTCTTCTTTGTAGTTTGCTGTAACTGCCTTCCCACAGCATTGCTGAGCAATTATTTTCGTTTTGTACCCCAAAAGCCAAACTGGAACTATTAATACCACCTACCAAGTGTTATAAATACCAGAATGAGGTACATCCTTGATCTCTGTGTGTTACGAGCTTCCTGTTGGGACCACATATGATCCATGGCTCACACAAATGATGGACGTGGCAGCAAGTTGTTCTGTCTAGATGTAGCTCTGAAACCCAATTTTTCCCCCTGACTACCTGAGCCTCCCTAGTTTTATTGGAGTTCCCATGTCACACAGACATTTGCAAAACCAGATGGAATCCTTCACATTCATAGCTCTCTAATTCTATTTCTGGCATATGACTAACCGGTTTTGTACTCCAGCATTAGATTTTTTCTTTCTTTCTTTTTTTTTTTTTTTTAATAATAACTTGTTTTCAGGATGAAAGGTTTTTTCCCACAATGGCTGCAAAAACATGAGTGTTCACTCTAACAGCTCTGAGTGAGGTGGGGAAAGGGACAGAAAACCACCTGCTTGAACAGCTTAATGTAAGTTCAGTCAGGAAAGGGAAAACCAACGCTATTTGAAGGGTGGTCCAACATCTGACTGGTTCATATGTAACATAAAACTTTTGCCTATATAAAAACCATTTTATATAATGATTTAAGTATTCTGTTAAACAGGTACAAAAAAGGCACAGTAAAGTAAAAGGTTCATTCATTTACTCAGGTGCATTTGTTTAAACAAGAAACAGCCACAAGATTAACCCTTTTGCTATTCAAAGCTGAAGAAGGTCCCTTCTTTTATGAAGCAGGAGAAAAGCAAATTTTGGACAAACTGCAACATCCAATTCGCCAAAGCCACCCCTGGAATCCAGTGCTGGCACCTTTCATCCCTCAAGCCCACTTGTTCTCTGCTTTGCAGATGTTACACAAACACTCCTTTGTGTAAGTGCAAACACACACACACAACATACACAGACTTTCTCAAACATTAGTTGGAAGAGCTAAATTGCTGCTGAAATTCATTTTACAAGTTTAGAAACTCTACCAAACAGTCTCTGTGAGCTCTATCCCTCTAAAGCTCCTACAGAGGTTGTGAATGTCTCACGCTCACCTGAATGTGCTGGTTTTGAATCATGCAAAACCAGGAGAAAATAATTTTATTCTGCTTTGGTGTTACTACTTGAGCTACAGCCCTGGGCTCTGATTCTGACAACAGAGCCATTTTATATATGTGAATAATCACTCCAAGTTTAATGAAGCTCCTCACATCTCCAATAGCAATTGTTTTGGCTGCAAAAAGGCCCTGCCTATCAGCCCTGGAGGAGCCTGGAAACAGAGGAGTGATAATACTGGGAGGCTCACTTTGGGAAAGGCTGTGGTTTTCTGGTGATAGGACACAGAATTGCAAGACAAAAAAACCCAAAAAAACTGAAGGGGTGAAATCACAGTGCCATAGCTCTCAGCAAGGCTAGGATTTAATCCCAGTTTTCTCCCTTGTTCTCACCAACTCTAAACAGAAGGAGATTTCAGAAACCAGCGTGTGAGATCAGCTAGGACTTGGGGTCCATGTCAGCCAGTCACAACATGTCTACAGACTTCATCACACGACAGCACTGGAAACCCCACCTTGGGTTTTTGTGTGTACAGAAAAATCAAAGCAACAATTTTGTTTGCAAGTGCAGTAGCTGTCAAATAAAAATATTTTAACTCATTTTGTCTTCCAACTGCTAATAGTAGTGTTATGGGCATATTACCTGCCAAATTAAATTTTAAGTCTGAGCTGTTCATCTGTCTATTACAAAGGAACCCTTCAATGCAAGGAAATGAGCATTACTAATATAGCACTTCTACACTGCAACTTCCTTCTTCCATCTCACTCTTGCCTCCAACACCTGTCCTCCCACAAGTGGTGAAGGCATTGGCTTCACCGATGTCCATATGACTGTTTCATACAGATAATGACAGATCTATAGCTTGCAATGTGCCCATAATGGAAAATTTATTTCTAGCATCTCATATAAGATTCCTTGAGAGTTAAGGATGCTTTTATGCAGCAGGACTTGCATCTTCTGCAAGGGAGTAGTAGGAAACACTTTCCTGCTGAGATCCTGAAACAATCCCAAACTGTGGCAATCTTTAATCGCTGAACATAAGTAAAACCTGCAATGACTGGCTGTAGCATTTTCAAAACTCAGTATAATAGTTATGCACTTCTTATACACAGAATAATATAGTTATTCTGCACTTCTCTTGTAGTTATTGCCTGTTGAGGAAGCAATTTCTGTCTTAAGCTCTGATTTATATTTCCAATCTATTTCAACTCCTTGTTCACTGTAGTTTAATCCTGCTTCAGGGGGTGTCAATCTTCCACAAAAATAACTTTGCTGGCAACCATTAGAATCGTGAATTCACTGGACGCCGGCAGAGCTAAAGAAGAGATGGCTGGGTTCAGGCAGCAGAAAATAAAACATCTAAAAACCCAAACAAAAAGCACAAGCCTAGGAACTAATCCTGATAATTCTCCTGGACTTTAAAAACCTTGAATTTAACAAAAATAGCGGTTTCCCAGCACACTCATTTCTGCCACAGCACCCCTTCCTCCCCTGTGCTCACCATTCACATTTTCATGGGCAATCACCACCTGCCTCTCACTCTGCCTCAAGAGCAGCCTCCCTGTCCAAGACCTCGCTCCCAGTTTCCAGCTCTGACTGCAGCCCCAGACGCCCTTCTCAGGAGCTGTCCCATAAAGGCGTGATGCCTTCTGGAGAGGCAGAGACCATCACCTGCCCTAGATCTGCCGAAGCTCAGCAGACCCTGGCCATCCTCCCCTACTGAGTCACCCTCCTGCTGCTCCCCAGCTGGAGCTGTGTCTTGGAAAGGGAGTGTTGGACTCGTCCAGCTCCAGGCGGAGATCTGTGCTGGGGGTTTTCACTGCTCTCTGCTCGCTCCCGCCTGCCACTAACATATGTCCCTGCCACGTGTGGAAGAGGGGGCGGGAAGCGAGCACCAGCAGAAATCCTTGCAGAGAGAAGCCTCTCCAACGAGATAGTTTTGTGGTGATATGAAAATATATGAAATTCTTCAGATTCCCCAGAGGAAGGAGAATATACAACAAAATGCCAATAATGTTTTCAAATGACAAAAGAAAAGTCTCTCTGCCCACAGTGGTAAAAAATACCTTGCTAAAACTAGCCAATAGTTGAAATTTCTGGTATAAATACAATGCCTCTAACAGAGTATTACTTAGTATCTGAAGGTTACACACTACCAAAATCTGTTTAGGAACAACAGTTAATGCTCTTGCATGCACGCAGTTCTATTCAAAATATTTAGTCAAGCTCAGAAAAAACACAAACAGACTCAATTACTTATACATTTAAATTAAGTTAAATCACATTAGCTCTTCAAAATTACCTCTGTTTTTCATAAAGTCTATACACAAGTGCTCCTTTAACTCAATGGATGCTTTTATTGTAGCGAAAACTGAGCACCTGTAGCACGGCTTCTCCAGTATGTTTCGAATGAGAGGCTAAGGGTGGCTTCATGTTGACAGCTGAAACTTCAGATTTCACAATTTAATTCACCACCACAAAACACCATTAAAACCCTGCATTTTTTTCTTTTTAAATTTCAGGCTGCAGGTTTTTCAGTCCTTGCAGGGCAGACCTCTCTTCGAGCTAGAACAATTTCTTGACTTGTAGGGTAAGCAAATGTCAGAATGGCAGATCTGACTATCAATTTAGTGTTGTTTCTAGTGAATCTAACACTTCAAGAAAAGTATGAGAGTGCCCTTGATTCTTGTCCTGCTTAGCCACCGATTTGCTATATGGGTCTTTAAACCTTCCTGTGTTTTACCATTCATCACATCCTCTTCACTGAGCAGCTCAGTCAGGTTGTGATCCAGTACCCTCAAACCCTACTGCTAGTTAAATTCTTGGGAATCCTAAGCAAATCTATTTCACTTAACTTTTTTTGCTATTATTAATATTAAATGAATACAAATAAGAAGGAGAGAGTGACCCAGGCAAAAAAAGAATGACCCAGAAAGGGAATGAGCCAGCAAATGACCCAGAGAAAAGAAAGTATTTTGGCTTTCTTCCTCAGAATAGCTGTTGGTTTCCTCAAATGACATTTTAAAAATTTTATTTGAAAGCATTAAAAAAATGCTGATGAACATTACAGTAGAAGCAAGCTTGGCTCTTGGTAGAGAAACATTATGACTTAGAGCCAAGGACTTATTTTTCACATGTGAATTATTTTTTGAACAGCATTTCCTGGCTCAATGTCACTGCACCACAGACAGATATGACAGCAGATAAGTATATGAGATTTTAGATCAACAAGAGTGTTACTTTTACAATGAATACATTTGTAGTCAGAGCTCAAAAGTGGGTTTATTTCTGCTGTGCATGAAAGATGTATTGCACACTGTTTTATTAATACACTTTTCTTCTTAAAATGGAATGTAATTCAAATTTTCTGGCACTGCAGCTGCAATTTGATGGTTGGATTTCCTAGCCATGTGGATTTACAGTAACAAACTCTTCGATTTTCTTCCCCCCTCTAGCTCACCTTTCTGCCACCTTGATTTATTTCTTTTTCACAGCTGTGCCTACCAAATGATTCTTGCTCTCACTCCACACTTTCCCCCCTCTTCCTGCAGCTGATCCAAATTAAACCACAAATTTTCTGGGAATGTGAAATTAAAGAACTCTCAGAGCAAGAATACAATGTCCAGAATTGAAGGGAACAATTTACCAGACGGCGGGCAGAACAACCTGAAGGCTAGAGGTTCAAATCCAGAAAAATTTTGAAATTCTCAGCTTAGATTCCACCATCAGTAGTCACTACAGCACACCAGCAACTCTTCCCTTTATGAAATTTACCCACCTGTGGGATTTACAGCACTAGCCACCACAAGCAGCAATTGCTTGAGTTACATAAATAAAGCCCCAAATATTCCACTCTCAAAATCAGTGTTGCTGCTTTCAAAACTGGCACCAGAAAACCTTAGTAGCACAAACATCATCCAAAAGGCAAACCAATCCAAATAAATAATGAAAACCAGTTCGAAGCAGAGAACAAGGGAACACCGAGGACCAGCAAAATGAAATTATTGGGTAAAATACTGATTAAAACTGAGGGAGCCTGCCCTCTGCTCCTTCCCCTCTCCAGAGCAGCACAGATGTGAAGGAGAGCTGGGTGCTGTGCCCCATCCAGCAGAGAGCTTCCCTTTCCTAGTGTTACACAGGGATTCAAAGGGGCAGAGCCCAGGACGAAACTGTAGCCCTGTATTTATGTACTAATTACTGAGAAGTTACTTAACCTGGAGCCATATCCTAATGAGCTTGGGCATCCTTAAGTCTCTCAGAAAGGGAGCGGAAGAAACCCTCTGGCTTGTCTTTACTCCTGAATATCCCTGCCCTGGGTCCTTGGTAGGGATACTGGGACACTGCCCGCCAGGGACAGGCTCTGAGGGAGCAGCAGAGTGTGCAGACCTCAATTACAGGGACGCTGCACTTGCAGGGCAGCCCAGCTGCCAACCACGCAGAGATTTGCAGCGATAACAATTATACTTAAAAGCCTCACTACACGTCTGAATGCATTTACACATTCTTCTTTTACTCTCTATTTATTATTAATGGCAGCTCAACTAATATCAAGACCCCAGCGTGTTTGGCCCTGTAGGTGCACAGAAGGGCAGCAAGTTCTTGCTCTGAGGAGTTTACAGCCTAATTATAAATGACAGCAGTTGGAGGGTAAACATTATGAGCTGTTCTGCTTCTCATTAGGAAACTTAACTCAGGTAACAATTTATAACCAGATAGAAACAATTACACTTTCAGTCATGGGCCACAGCCCAGGCTGCAGGCGTTTCCTGGTCAGTCTTACACACTGTGTGACTGCGGCCACTTCCAGGACAGATAACCAGGTCCCAGGAGATTTGGGGCTTTACAGATGACCACCTATATGGAGATTTTGCAGGAAGCAAACAGGAAAGCATGTATTTAAATCCACATCTGTTCCCCAAAGGACTTAATGTGTAATCCCAGAACATGCATCTGATGGCATTTTGCAATTCCTCACATTTTAGGTGTCATTCCTAAGTCCACCTTAAATTATGTAACTTCATATTAATCATCTGTGAAGTCATTAAAGTCACAGGTTACCATTATAGATCTCCACAAAAAGAGGATTTTGAGGTCGTAACTGATAAATTCTGTCCACCTGAGGACCATACTGGTAATTGACCAAGAAGCTTCAGCCTTACATGTTTTACACATCTTGAAACTCTGTGCCCACCCTTGTTGTAGTAGCAGACCCATACCAGGCACCAGGCTCTGTGGGGCTGGGTATGAGCTGCACACTGACATTCAAGGACCCCTCAGCTGTAGGAAAGCACTGGGGACTGAGCTGAGCCAACAGTGTGTGGGGGGAACAGCTCCCATGGACAAGTGTTAGGGACTAGGATAACACTGTACTGGGCCCTGAGGCTAGAGCGTCAGGAGTGGGTTCAAGTGAGCAAGGAGCCCTGGATCTCCTAGACCACAGCTGAGCCTTGTGCCCTGGGTGGCAAACACAGCTCTCCCCTCGCTGGGATGTCCTGAGCAGGATGTTTTTGCATTCAGCCCTCTCAGAGGCCGTACCTCAGTATTGCAGAGCACCAGAGACCCACCAGCTGTGCTTTAGATCTACGAGATTAATGTCATGCTGAGACTTCATCTACTGCATTTCCTACTGCTTTACAAGGACTCTGCCACCTGTCCTGTAGGATTGGCAGCTTGCTGAGCCCTTCCTGGGGCCCTGGGAGGACACCCTGGGAGGACCTCTTGTGCAGAACCTCGTTCACGAACAACCGACCCTCAAGCGCAGGAGGTGCCAAGCACCACGCGTTCCACTGAAGCCAGCCGGTGCCACAGGGGACTCACCGCCCCAAACTCGGGACAAGAACTGAGTTTGCTAGTACGAGGTACAGAATCACAGTGCCACTTCCCGGGTCTGACAGAAAACGGGCGTGTAAAGTTCAGATTCCCACAGGGGCACAGAGCTGTTTTAGGAAGCCAGAAGTACCTAGCAAGCTACTGATTAGCAGCCACATCCATGTAGAAGAAGGGTTATTTATTGCACCACACCGTGGGGATGACTGCATCAGCTAAGAGTTCTGGGCTTAAAATTCATTTTGTTCCCATTAGTAAATTCACAGACAACTCATAGAACAGGGGCAAAGTTCTTTATGGCTCCCTCACTCCAAGGCCTCCCCAGGCTACCTTTGTCTGCCTTCCATAGCTGAGACACCTAAGGCTCCTGTGACCCTTCCCCATGCAATGAGAGCACTCTCAACCACACATTTCCAGAGAAGATCTCTTTCCTGAGAAGCTATAACACAGCTGTGCCAGCTAAGGATACCACAAGAACCAAACCCTTTTTGGTTATTCTCTACTCTCAAACAGACAAGGTTCACACAGGAGGATGGGCAGGTCTCTCCAGAAGTCCCAGCTCCCCAGAGTTCAGATGCAGGCAGAGGGGAGCTTGGTGTTCACACATACTGAGCTCTCCAGCAGCTCCCTGGGCTCAGCCTGCCATATGTGTGCAGGGTTGGCTCTCACACCCAGGCTTCTTCTTGTGGAGCCTAAACAGGGAGTCCAGCTATTGTTCTGGAGTAAGAGTACAAATTCAGGATACATTTCAGAGCACAAAAGGGTGAGAAAACCATTTTGCTACTGCAAAAAATTTTAAAATTTACTTAGAATTGGACAATTAATCTTCTCAGATTTGGTCTTGTCAAACATAGCCTCTGTGTCTTATGGAGATTCTGCAACCTTCTTTATGCCACATAGAATGTGAAGGGAAAAAAAAGAAGACAACTCAGGGAAAAACACTTCATATTTCAGACTTCTCCTTCCTAATAAGCAAAATCCTTGATAGAAGACTTTTGTCCCAGCCAGGCTACAAGAATGATGTACAGGGACTGCAGAAACTCTGAATGTCTTTTGAGGATCCTGATGATTCTCCCTCAGAGAAACCACCATGGATCAGCTAAAGAAAAAATTTGAGGAGGAGACTGCTGCATGTCCAGATTACACTCCTTCCTAGATATTACACAGAGGGGAAAAAAAAAGTTTATACCCTTGGAAGACAGAATAATAATTTGAATTATAGGTCTCTCCTCCCAGGCAGCATCAGGATTAGACAACTGATGTAGAAAGCAAAAGATTTGAGGATGGCTTGAGACTTTACCACAGGAAATTTATGGCAAATTTTGAAAAAATCCTCAAGTTGTCCTTTAAACTTCTATTCCTGTCTTCAAATGATTTTTCAGATATTTCAGCAGGCCTGCGGAGAGGGCAATGAGTACACGGGCACTGGTGACTTCACAGTTGCCTGCACAGCAAATCAGCACCAGAAACAGAGGGTGACATCTCAAAGACAAGGAGGGTGATTTCTGTCTCCCACACTTAATGCAGTTATGAACTAGATTTTCTGGGGGGCTCCTGCCTCTGCTGTGACACACACAGCAGTTTGTGGCAGTCCAGGACTGATCCAGAGACAGAGTACCTTCACCCCAGCAGCTGTGGGCTGAGAGGGACTTCTCAGCAGAACCATAAAGCAGAGCTGCATGGTAGCACTGGGCGATGCAGATTAAGGAAGCCACAAGTGGTTTCTTGTTGCCCTGCACCCTCCACTACATCAGTTAGGAGCTGGCAAAAAACCTTCCCCTCTGGCTTTCTCAGGCTTTCAGCATATTCCAAGTAGGGGAAGGGCACCTTGGCTTGCAGCAGCACACGCCTGGCCTCCTCTCTCTCCTCACTCAGGTAATGGAGCTTCTGAAGGACTGCCGGCAGCGAGCCAGGGCTCACAGCATCAGCCACGTCACACTGGAAGAAGCTGAACAGGAGATGGCTGTCACTAGGCCTTGTGGGGCAGGGAGAGTTGATCCTTAATGATTCCTACCCGTTTCAGTGTGAATTCTGCAGCTGATAGGATGCTTTTGAAAAGCAGCCCAAGAGAGGCGTAATATTCCATATGAATGGCCTCAGTCCTGGGGACTCCACACCCTCACTTAACCTGGGAAATGACTATTGAGGCACATGGCCCTGGCAACACACAAAGGTTTTCTTTAATATGTCCTCTGATTTCATGGGGATATTAAGGAACAAAGGAAAAAACAAATACATATATACATTCATGCACAGCTGGAAAATATGAGTTTAATCTTGCAAAGCGAAGAAAGTGTCAGATCTTGTCAGTGACTTCATACTCATTGTGAAGCACAGAAGGTTTAGTTTCTATATCCTATTCCAACAAAGTTGCTCTGATTTTCAGGGAGTTTGGCTTTTACAATTGGACGAACATGATTATGAATGATTTGCATGAGGGACTTTCCCAGGCATGCTTTATAAGCTCCCTCAGACTGCTGAAATTGTGTCAGTCTTTTCTCTCTCACAGTAAAACTTAAGATTTCTTTCCCAGGGATTTGGAACTGTGTGCACAGTATTTTACTATTAAGTGAAAATCTTTCCTATAAAATATTAGAGTATCTGGATCACTGCATCTTCTTTCTCATCATCCTAGCGTCTTTCTCCCACCATGTTAATGTTGTAAGTTCTGCAAACAACAGTTCTTTGGGCAAAAATTAGGAAACGTTCTTCCCAGGCATTTAGCACTGAATCGTTATCTGTGTCTATGAGCCCTCTGAGAGTTTCACATAAATTCCAATTGCTTTTCCATTCCATTCTTTTTTCCATTCTTGAAGATAGGTGTTGCATAAAGGTCTTCAGGATTCTATTTTTTTTTATTATTATTATTTTTGAGTTTTTCTGTTCTACAAATTATGTTTCTATCTGGTAGTCTTTTCCTTTCAATGATTTACTTCCCTATGAAGAGGAGGAAGGAAAAAGCAAGTTTCAAATATGCAAGTAAATACCTAGATAACTGCAGAAATAGTCCAGTAACTACACACCAGGAGATGGAAATCAGAAATAAAAATAAGAAGAATTATGCAGATAATAGAAACTCTTTAGACACATCAGGAGACTGCTGTGACCTCAGGCCTGTGGTCACAGAAGCCAAAATCAGTTAAAACCTCCAGAGAGCATTGCAGATTGCATTTAAGATTTCCATTGAGATCTCCACATTAGAAACTCCGCTATTATTTTAATTCTTGATTGATGATTGAATGTTTAAGTTCATTTTGGCTTTTGCTGTTTTGAAAATGAAACCTAACTAATGGTTTCATTGCAGTCTTAAGGAAGGCTTTGTTTCATGTGCATAGCAAACACTTAGTGAAGGGCACAATTAAAGCCAGACAAGTAAATGTTTTACAGAGATAGTTTAGAAGCTACAGCACAGCAAAACAAGTATTTAGTTAAATGCTGAAAATCTGACCTCTGTTCATAGATGCCCCTTTTGTCTCCACCCACCTTCTTTTTTTTGTTTTTCTGCTGGTTTTTTTCTTTATTATTATTCTGTTCTTTTGCTTGGGATTTTATTCAAAACCACAAAGAGATTTTTTTTGCATCCCCAGAACATGTTCTGGTGCCCAGTTTTTCAGGAGGATGTTGCCAGTACTGAGCAGGCTAAACACAGTTTACTGAAACTGCTTCAGCAAGTATGGCAGAGTGCAAAAAGGGGGTAAGGGGAAAAATCTGTGTCTTAAGACTCTGAGCAACTGCTGGAACAGCAGAGCACACTGTTACCTTAAGTGCTTACCCAATAACTCACCGGGAAGCAAACAGACATCTCAAATGGACATTTATGCCCAGACATCAGAGGGCATTTCAGTGAGGAGCGTTGCTCCAGGTGCGAATCCACAGAGCCAAGACAAGGAGAGATGCAGCAGACCTGGACCCTCTCCGTCTGTTTCGCTCTTCCCCAGCGCAGGGGACGTTTTGCCAGCACAGCACATCGCTCAGCACGGGGCAGCCCTCCAGAGCCTGGCACTCAGGGCCAGGGAGGGCTGGCAGGGAGGGCTGGCAGGGCTGAGCCCAGGCCAGGTACCAGCCCGGGCTGAGCCATCTGTGCGCTGAAGATCCGCCCATTGTGCGGGAGCAGCGACCCAGGCGTGATCCTTCTCCGCAGGAAAACTGCCGTCGGCATAAAAGGGTGGTTTCCTGCTAAACGGGGAAAGTGATCGTCGGGAGCAAAGCTGCGCAGAGCCATTTGCTGCACTTCTGAATCTAAGGGGGTTTCCTCACTCCTCAAAGAAAGTTTCCAAGAAATCCTCGCTGCTCCTATCTGTAAATGATAGTTTATGGAGAGGAGGGAAAACACAGGACAGGCAGTAAATCAGCCACTAAGTGTTCCAGAGTCCATTACCAAATGTTTTTCATTACATGTATGGCTTCACTAGTTTCTGCAATGCGTTGTAGGCTATTTCTGGAAGCTTTAAAAATGCATGATGCTTCTGCATTTTAATACTTAACAGTATGGTTATTTCAGTTTATTAAGCAAAAAAAAAAAGGGGGGGGGGGAATCTGCTTAGCTGCAATTGGCTTTCATGTCACAAAAGGACTAAGCCAGCACAAAAGCATCCAAGTAGGAACCCTATTTAAGTCCAGCATGAAGAAAACCTTTCCAATCTCTTACACCAATTAGGATAATCTGGGTCTTTTGATGTTAAAATCCCCAAGAATCATATGGAAATCATAAAAAGCACAGTATTTAAAACAGACTCAGAATGCAGATAAAATCATATTTTCTTCTTAACATTTCCACCAGAGCTGGGGGTTTGCTCTCAGACGGGGATGGTGAGGGAGGCTGTCTCTAAAAGCAGCCAATTATAAAACAAGGGAGCACCTGGGAGGCAAAGCTGGGATGCAGCTGGAGCTGGGCCAGGCAGGCACCGAGGCCAGCCTCAGGCCCTGGATGAACACTGCTCCCAACCAGGGGAAAGGAGACTGAACAAGGACACAGCTTCTGGAATCTCAGCCCCTGGATGCCTTAGTGGGCTTGTACAGCCTTCCCTAAGAGGATGGCATCCTTCATGACCATAAACGAGGCTAAGGGAATTGATATAACATGCTTGAATCTGTGCAATTATCTTTAGGTGAAAAGTACTTCAGCCCAGCATTGCTGCTTTATATTGGACTATTTCCAAGGCATCCAAATTTCTCCAAGTGTCCTGCTTCCAAGGAATCTCAGGGCAAGAACTCTGTTTGCCTTGAGGATTTAAAAAAAGACCACAGGTAGGAAAACAAGGGATGTTTTGCTGGATGCAGTTTTGCAGAGCTGGAGGGGTGTTTCATTCTCTTCAAATAAAATCCTGGTCAACATATTTTGCTGTGAAATCTGACACACAACAACAAACCTTTGTCAAAGCCACATACATACTGAGAGAGACAGAGAAGGTAATTTTACAATATTCTCCCAGACCATAACATTGTATTTTCTGGAGCTGGTTACATACTACTGCTACATTTGTGTATGATGTTGTACAAAGCAAAGAGGCAAAGGGACCAGGAGGTGACAAGATGGGCGGAGGTGGGGACAGCCAGCTCAAGAACCTTAAATTGGCATTCGAATAAACTGAAAAGTAAGCAAAACTGTTCATGTTTATACAAGCAACTTGACTGTACTCTAAGAGAGGACAAGGGTATGAAACTATGTCCTTATAAAGTAATGCTCATCTTTTACTTATCTAACAAAAAGAAACACAGGAGAGAGGTCAGAGGCTGCTAAAGGAAAAATACCCAAGTGTTAAGGCCAGAGAAATGGAAAACAAAGTTTAACAAAGATAAGAATATTTGCAGATGGAGCACACAGAAAACCCCCTTATTTTCTATAAAAATAAACATGGAATATTGTTGTCAGTGGCATGCACACCTCTGTGAGAACCTGATATTTAAATTGTCAGTTTGACAACCAATAAAAATAACAGTAAAAAAACAGTGGCATTGCAGTTCTAATACCTCTATAAAAAGAAAATTGATATTAGTGTTAAATATGAATGTGAAATTAGCCTTCTAACTAATCATCACAATTTTCAGTTGTTATGAAATTCTCATACAGATTTTGAATTTACTTTTAAGTCTTAGAGTAACACCAGAACTGTAATTAATCTTAATTACAACTTCCATAGTTTCACAGTGCCTGAATTGCTTGCTATTCCTAGTATTTGTAGGAAACAAGCCACGCAGTTCCTGGCACAAATATTATTCCTTATTAGTTTTGCAGCTGAATAATATTCAGCCTGTAACAGAATCCTCCTAGGACTGAAAAGTACTCTTGTGCACACGGATACACGCACAAAAACAACAACTGAAAGCTAAAAGCAAACTTGCCGAGAACTTCTGGGTCAGCTTTTGACATCACCCATAGGAATGAAATCAGACACCGACCAATCCGGCACCATGAGGCTGGCAGCACAAAATAAACAAAAGCCGGGCCCAGGGCTCCACAATGAGGAAGGGAAGTGGAAGAGACTATTGTTCCGAAAGCTTTTAAACGATGTTGCTTTATTTATTTCTTTTGACAATGCCTGAACTGAATCTTTAAAAAGGGGAAGGACCCTGTCCCCCCTGCCCCCCGGGATCTGTTAAAACAGAGTGTGGGGGTTCTTTGCCCCGTCGCTGTTTGTTCTCTCGGACAATGTTGTGCGAGCCCTGTAAAGCGCACAGCACTATCCCGGCGTGTGGGAAGGCAGCGTTCTTCCAGCATCTCCACAGAGCCTCAGCTCCGACACCCGTTGCCAGATTTTCTGAAAAGCTGGGCAGGCTGGGTGCTAAGCTTTTTTCAAAATCTGACCCTTATTTAGATGCCTTCCAGGAAGCTGAGGTCTTTAGAAATCTGGCAGCCAGCACAGATACCGAGCATTTCGGGAAGCTGGGGCAAGAACTGCGGGGTGAAACCGCTTCATCTGGGTGTTCTTCCCGGGAGAAAAGTGGTATAGAAAAGGCTCTTTCGGTCTCCTGGCTCCGTGCAGCGCTGAACCTGCCCGGGCTGAAGCCCCTGCATGAGCCCATAAGTGATTATTCACACGAGTGAGCCGAGGAGGACAATGTCACAGCCGCGGCTGGTGCGCAGCCGATGGATGATTCACTCCTTGGACACTCTAACCTGTCACTGAACTCCAAAGATTTAGGATTAGGCCCAGAGTTCACTAAAAGCACACATGGCGGTGGGGTTTTTTTCAAAGTTCAGCTCGGCTGAACAAAGCTGGCTGGATGACTTCAATTCTCTCAGTGCTTCCCCAAGGAAAAAAAGGAAAGCAACATGTGTCTGCAGTTCGGACTGAACCTGCTGCCCCTTTCCCATTCCTCGCCACGCTGCACAGACAAGTGTACAGCCATGAGTACATGCATTCCAGAGGGAAAAGATAAATGTGGACCCTGCAGTTGTACAGATAAAGGATATCAGTCATTCCTGCATCTTCAATAAAATAGACCTTTTTCTACTCTTGCCAAGAAAATTAGTCCTAAGGTGCACACAAATAATTACATAGAGTGGAACAGTAAATTATTACAAATGCCATAGAATTCAAGCAGCCCCAAGTCTGGGCCAGATTTTCCAATGTTTTGCAGATGTTTATGGTTTGCTGCAAAACTTTTGTCAAGTTACCCACACAACACAGCATTTACTGAAGGATTTTGGCACATGGTAATTCATTTTCTTTGCACAGGTGTTGCATTCCAGAAATATTTTGTCTTCTTATAGAAGACTGCTGGAATTCTACTTTAAAAAAATCATCATGAAAGAAACCGGATCCTCTCATCTAGGAGAGAAAAGAACACCCCCCAAAATCAGTTCATTTGCCTTTTCTTTCTTTTCAGGTAAAGAAAACCTCTGTAACAGGTAAAAATATATTCAAAACACGTTGCAGAAGTCTGGTATTTCTGCAAAACTCACAAACTGAGAAAGCACAGTCCGCTTCAGGGCGAAGCCCCAGTTGGCCTCTGGTAAGAGATATTGGAGTACCACGTCCCAGTAGAGTTCCAGTGGTTAATCTTACTTACTGGGAGCTTACAGTTGGTGGGACTGCTGAGGTTTGCTGCTACTTGACTGCAGTAGAGACCCACAGAAGGAGATTCTGCCCAGCAAGCCCCAGGCAGAGCCACAGTGGGGCACACGGGCAGGACCAGTGTGGGCAGCAGCAGCATCCCCACGTGCCTCTGTCACCTTGGCCCCCTCAGCCCCACCACAAAGGCACCACGTGCACCCACAGGGCTCCCTTTTGTCCCCAGCTTTTATTCCACACTGCGTGGGGCAGGAAGCAGAACACAAAACAGGGCTCTGCAGCACTTTGGACCGTTCCTTGACTGAAAGGTTGCCTGGAGGCGAAGTGAAATGAAACCCTCGGGATTGAACAACTTTCCCTTTTAAGCATATGGAAATTAAACATTAAGCCTAAAAAATTTTCCAGGAGCAGATATGAATCCAGATATAATATTGCTTTGTAGATATGGAAAAATACAACCAGCTATCTTCAACTTCCTAGACGTGCAAGCCACTAAGTTTTCCTTCAGGGTAGGAAAGCAAAGATGAAAATGCCAAAGGACTGTTAACCTTTAGAGACACATTTTAAGAGATAACATGACTGAACTCAGATAAATCGGAATTAAATTTAATCAACCTCCCACTCCTTAGCTACACTATCAGAAGAGAAAAATCTACAATTAGGGAAGAAACAGAAGGAAATTCAGACATCTTAAACTGAGCAAGCTTCCATCTCTGCTGTGCAACTTCCTGATGATACTAAATACTGCAATTCCCATGTGCAGTATTACAGACTTGCTGTCTTAACAGTCCTCTTATGAGTAATCAGTGGAAGGGAACATTTAAATAATGTTTCGGAATGCATATTATCTATATTTGGCTGTTGTTCTCTCATTTAGAGCAAAATGAGTCTAAATTTACAATTTAAATACTTTGCATCAAATCCTTACACCACCCTTCTCGTTCTGTGAATGGAGCTGTTAACATTTTTGTGCTCCAATATAGCACCTAGGAATATATAATCCTTTAATCTTTTGCTCTCTGACTCCACCCACAAGTCCCTGGTACTAATTTCAGAGTACAGACTGTGATGTTTCTAAGGAGCTAAGCATTAGAGTAACATGGACTGTCACAGCCAGGAATGCGTTGCCAAAAGTGCTACCATGAACATAGGTGTGAAGGTACCTACAAAAGGAATCTCATTTTCTAAGGGATGCATGAAGAGTGTTCCAGCATGAATATTAAAGCCTATATTAAAAGAAGTTTAAAAGAAGTTTAAATATGTATCATTAAAGTACTGACCCTCCTGTCGAGTGCATTTTTTTGTTTTTCCAAATTAAACTCTTAAGTTACGATAGCCTATACCACTTTTATCTTATCCTAAACTTGTTTTTAAAGAAATTCATGGGCTTTTTTGCATGTGTCACTACTCACTCCTAATTTTTTTGGAGAAAGCTAAGCCATTGAGTGGACAGCTTTCACTGCCTAGGCATCTAAAAGAGCTTATTGAAGCTTTGCCCTGGGGTTTCTTTCAACAGTACTTTTTTCTGCAAGTTACAGCAACAGCTCTCTTAATTTTCCAGTAGTTCAGTTTATAATTAGTTCACCGTAAGTTAGGAAAACAATTAGAAAAGCAGGAAAGTTAGTTTTCCTCTTTGCATTCATGAATAAAACTGAGATGTGCAACTATAGACTACCTAAGTGGCCCACAAATTTTGAGGCACTTGGTGTTCGGAACCAATGGGCTCAGTGCCATAGCTGTTGATACTAGTTTTGTGTAACAGATCAGCTTTAAAAGCACAACATATTTCAATAAAAATTTTTGCCTTGTATTCCAGAACATCAAACATAGACCACCTAAGCAGTCTTGAAACATCACTTTTGCATAGTTTAATTGAATTCAAACTACCATGAATTAATTGCATGAGATTAAAAGATCTATTATTTCTGCTAAGAAATGTGAATCACTGTTTTCTAGCAAAAGTAGAGTGTAAAAATGTAGAATGTGAGTAAATGTTCGTAAGCAGTGCACGTGTGTTTAGAGAAACCCAAGTGTACAACAAACATCTCTGGTTAGCAAATTATACTGACCAATAAAACTGAGCCTTTGTTTAGGAAAGTAACTGGAAAGCAAAAATGCAAAACAAGATTACACTTAATTATTTAAATCAAAGTGCTCTGCTTGTTGATTTAAATTGTGATTAAAATCAGGGATTTAAATTAATCCACTCTGGATTGCATAAACACCACCTTAATAAGAGGGAGCAGTAGCTTCATCACCCAAGTCATTCAGGAAGAGCACGGTGATGGAGCACAAAGGAGACCAAAGAAGTTCATTAATGGACATCCCTCTGCTGCCCACACTCTCCCATTTTTCCCAAAGAGAGAGAAAGCAAATGCTTGAGTGGGAGGGAGTGTTGACAGGAGTGTGCATGCATAAAAACATGCACAGGTACTATGAGGTAAAATAATGGTGATAATTTTTCATTAAAAGCAGGATTTCTCTCTCACACAAAATAAAGCAATTACTCATGCATTCCAATTATTCTTTCTTGTTTTAGCACTAAGGTCCCCAGGATAGTCTATGCTCATACTTGTCCATTAGCAGGAACATGAAGCATACTCCCTGTTTAGCTGATACCGACATTTGGTCAGTGTGTCACTTAGAAAGCACTACTAAATGTTACACTGAAAAGGATTTAGCTCTGCACTCTGATACCCACACCCAACCCCTGTTCCAGCTTCTGCCAAATCCTGGACTCAACATTTCTTCCTAGATAGCAGGGAGGTGAGTAGCACTAACCAAATAGTACAACTTACTGTTAAGGGAGATCTACTGCAACTTAACTAAATGTCCAATGCATTGCCAAGGTCATCAAAATGCCAATGTAATGACAAAGGAGCATAAACTCAGGTACTTGACAATGTAACCTACAGCACATTTACTCCAAGGACACTTTAATATCTTATATGAGAACATCCTCTCAAATAATATGATTTAATTTTCAGCAGAGGTCCCATTACAACTAAATGAAAGCAGCTAAGCCTGTCTTCTTTCTGCTTCGCAGCTTGATTTTGAAGGACAAACTACCCTGGTTGAGCCTACTTCTAAGGAACTGCTTTTCTTCTTTGATTTTACAAGAAAGTGTTTTACAATCCAGAGAGGATGAGTCATCAGAAAATCCTTGTCTCATTGCCAAAAACCTGCCCCTCTTCATTATGAACATAAAGATAAAAGCTCTTACAGTACATTAGCTGGCATACGCCTACACAGACAGTACAAATAAATTAATTGTGCCTAGCCTCAAACATCCAAAGAGGTGTAGTAGGAGCTCAGTCCATCTTGTTTCATTAACAAATTAAACTGTAATAGAGCATCAACAGTTCTCTTATGTACATAAGCTTGGCTGTCGTATAGAAAGGCTTTGCAGGTATCATGAGTCCTTACAGACATACATGGCAATTCTTCAGCTACTCACATTGGTTTGCACAGACTACATAAACACCAGCAAAAGTTGTATCTGCTGGAAAAAACTTTAAGTTGGAGTAAGGGTATAGGATGTTGGTCTATTCAGAAGCTGCATAGGATTTTGGAACCCAAGACTGAGGTAGTGGTGTTTATTAAAAAGGGAATGTTGAGTATGACACTATTCCACACATGCACAAATTGTCTTGCATCTGACAAGAAAGGCAAGTATATTTGGAAGTGTGAGTGGACTGTGTCCACTCTGCTACATTCAGGTTCCTAATTCAGAATTTGAAAATTTGCACTACCTGCAAACATCAAGGTTGTTTCATAAAAATATACACACAAGTGTATTGTACAACTCAGACAATGAGAATACAGATCAAAAGGAAAGTCACTGGGTAAAGTACAGTACATGGAGCAGGGGCCAGAATTGCCAGAGATAATCAACATTTATCATCAAACTCCTGCTACAGACAAACTGTTTTCTTTCTGGAATGCTCACAATCTTTAGCATGAGAAAGTTATACACAACCAACTTGAAAAACAAGTTTAACTCTACTTAGCCACAAGCTAAGATTACACCCTCAAACACACCTTTCTAAGACTTCTTATGAGAGGTTTGTTTGTGCAATACAGTTAAGGGCAATTTGTTAAAATTGCTCTGTGATTTTCTTTATCCTTTAACTGCATAATTTAAGCAACCTGCATTTTATAAGTTCAAAGAAATTTCTTTTTGTAATTATGTATTTCTGCTTTTACCTCCTGAAAATAGAAAAGCTGAAGAGAGAGAACACAGAAAAAAGAATGGATGAGAGAGACTGAGCTCAATCTAGCACAGAAAGGAACTTCTTAATTAATGAGAACAGAAAGTGAGTTAACATAAAACGAGGGTTCAAAAATATCTGCAGTGTCTGCTACTGCTGCTTTACCTCTTTGGCCTCTGACCTCAGGGCTGGGAAAAGCCAGAGAAAAAGGTAAGGCAAAGCAGTGTGGATAGCCAAAAGCCAGCACCTCCCACCTGTCTGAAGCCCCAGTGATCCCTGTAGAGAGGATTTTACCCACTGTGTTTTGGACAGGCAGTTGTTAAGCTGCCACCCAGGGTACAGCAGGGCACGGCCACGGCTGTGACATCCTGGACATCTCTCAGCCAGGGCTGCCTTTCAGCTTCCACTTCCATCCCTCCTTGAGTTCCACTTCGACCAGAGATAGTGTTTTCCTTCTCCTCCTGGCTGAGGGAAGCACGCTGCTGCTATCTGATGTAGGTAGCTGTTATGTGGTATTGCCCATGTGGACATGGCCTCAGCAGCTCCCAAACAAGCTCCAGACTCCATTTGCAGAGGCCAGTGTTTTCCTGAAGTGTGACCAAAGACATAAAGGACCAAAGGATGCGCACCTTGGAGCAGACTGTGGCTCACCGCTCCCACTGCACATGCACTTTGTTTTTTTCCAAAGATCAGTTTTGACAGGCACCAAGGCCAGGGCAAACATACTGGCCCAGACTCGTGACATCACCTGATTAATAAATCCAAGGAAGGTTTGGCAGCCCTGGCTACGGGCAGCCAGTCCATGGGAGAGCGGCAGCCACGCATCAGATAACGCAGTACTAACTCACTGCCCTATGCACTGCTTCAACCAATAAACAACTTTCTCATCAGCCCACTGTAACCATCTGTTTATAGGGCCCCTTCTGTAAGCCCCAAGGGCCCCCCAAAGCAGAGACCCAACCCTGCTATCAGAGCTCCCACTCCTGCCCCCAGCCAGTGAGATAAACAGGGTGCCAAGGATGTCATCCTCATGCAGCAATGGCAGTGCCACAACAAGGGAGGTGACAAAGGGTCCTGGGACTGTGACCCTGCCTCACTGAACAGAGCCCAGATCCTGCCCCAGCACCACAGCCAAACACATGGGGAGCCCCATCGAGCCCTCTCCATCCCACCAGAGCACAGCCAGGCTTGTGGCCCTCAAAATTGAGGCCACCGTAAGTCCTTTCTTTTCCCCTTTCCTTTATCAACAACACCTCATTATTGCAGAATGATGCGAGGGCTTAATTAGTGCTATGGGTTAATCACCCTGCCCAAGGAGTTCCATGAATAAAGGAAGCCAACCCAGGTTCCCGTTATCCAGCTACCAGCATGGGCTCTAATAACGCTCCTTCTTCAGCCAAAGCCAACCACAGCCATCACACAGATACATAATGTCTGATGTATAACTGGCGATAGCCTCTCTTTTATGGGGTTAATACTTGCCCTTGGGGATAATTGTGCAGGACTTCAGATGAGAGATTCCCATAAAAGGCAGTAAGAGTCACCCAGCTCAAACCACACATAACTCAAGCTAGTTTACCCCTTTGCATTATTTAAATGTCTCTCTTTAATGTGAATGCATCAATTTAAAGGCACAGTGCTGCCAGCGCTCCGGGCAGGCAGTTCTTCTCTGGCGACCAAATGTGTCTGTTCAGAATTTAAATTTGCATGCATTTCAGAAATGTGCTATTCCTAGGCCTCCTGGCTGCCAGGGAACACAGGCAGGAGTCCGCCATTCCCACTGCTGTCAGGGAAGGCTGCTGTCAGATTTGCTGCACCGCTGCACCTGGGGGTCAGGCAGGTGGGGGGCTGAGCCCCTCTGACCTGCTGCAGATACCGAAATTCACACACTGGCGTTTCCAACCATTGGTGCTGGCAATTCTCCTGACCCCAGAAGGGCACCTGGACACTCCGTGCGTGGACCCAGAGAAGGAAGAGAAGCCACTGGCCCTCCTGGCCCTTCCACTCGGCTTCCCTGTTCCTGGTTCTGGCTTAGGCTGTCCTTGCAAGCACTTCTGCTAAATCAAAATTTCCACCAGCACATGCAGGTAACCAGAGACTTTTCCCAATCAATTACAGCTTGGCCTTCCATTTTAAGATTACAATTTTTTTTTCCCCAGGTTTATATTTGCACAAAGACTACCACAAGGTTCAAGTTACAGCAATTAATGAAATTTAACTACATTAATAGGGAGAGAACCTTTTAAAGAACAATTTTGGTATTAATGTTAAAAAAATGCAGTAATAAGAGTGAGGTAGAAATATTTTCACTTGATTGCCTGTTTCTTTCTCTGGCTACAAGTATGAACTTGTTTCCTGGTCAAGGGGAATTTTTGCAGGTAGGAAAAAAAAAATTCTGCCATCCACTCAGTCCATGAGTGTCTTGTTTTTACAAGGCAGAAAGGTTTTGTCAGTCAGGTTACCTAGGAGTGAAAGTTATGTCTCATAATCCATAATTCTATTGCCCGTTACACACCATCTGGTGACACAGTCAAAGATAATCTGATTTTTGTCCTTTAAAAACATCACATAGCTGTATCATGTGGTGCATGCAATATGATAAATGACTTATTTAAATATGCCATTTCTGTAGTTTACAATTTCATGGTCACTCTCAGCTAACATGAAAGCAGCTTCAAACAGGGGTTTTATTGATTGTTATTTCAAATATCTGAATCCTTAACTGAGGTTTTTACCTATTTACAGTTACACCTAAAATTGTATGATCAAACAGCTAACACCTAACCAACCTTTAAGAAGGTTTTATCGGAATCAAAAGTTTTGCATCTACAATGGAACAAATATCACGACAAAGTTGTTCCATGTTCCAAAAGCAGCAATGTCTTTTCCCAGTGTCTTTACCAGAAAGAGCCTGATATAATTTAAATCCAGACTACTCACTCACTCTGTTGCAGGAGTTCTCAAGTATTTCCACAGATTCTGTAAGTCTATCCAGAAAAAGATCCTTGAAAGATAATAGTCCATCAATACATCTGCAGGTTTGCAGCAGGTTTGCTTTTGTCACTTTTTTTTCAGTCTCCAAAATAGTTAAGTGAGCTGCCAAAAGTTGAATCCTCACAAAATAAATCAAAAAAAGATAATCAATCATGCTGGGCAAAAGAAAGCTCTTACACAACTAACCTGGTGAAGGGAAATAGGCCATTTGCTGTTGCTCAACTCCTTTGCCAAACTATTTCAGTGGCCCTTACATTCTCCAAGGCCAGACCTTCAAACAACAATCTCATCCCCTTCTGATGCACAAGACACACCCAAGACATTTTCAGGAGGGGTGGAAAGTAGTAAAAGAAGATTTCTGTGATTTGCAGTCAGGTTCTTCTGGGAAGATTACATATTTCTAAGAGGCTATAATGTACACATGCATCTGTACCTCTGATACAATCACATAATCACCATTCAGATCTAAATAGCTATTTTTCCATGCAGATTTTTATTGCTTTCTCTTCCTGGAATAATTAACAACTTTCAGATTTTTTTAATTTAGGAAAAGAGTTAATTTTCACCTGACTCTTCAATTACAGCTCCGAATAATTCCCATTTTCCTTGCAGACTGTCAGGCTGCTGTGCTCTTTGCTCTGGTAGGTCGTCTTCACAGCAGAGCCTCTGGGCAGAGCACAAGCCTACAATAATCTCATTTAGTGATACACCTGCATCACTCACTGGGATTTTCCACAGTCTCAGGCTTCATTTGGAGAGAGGAAGGCAGCAGTGCTCCACTGAAAGCCAATTCCTCACAGAGTTTCATGTCGGGTCCAGCTGCTGGGATGCCAGGCCATGCTCCATGGGGAGGCAGGGAACATTCCCAAAAGCTGGTGGGAACAGGGACGGCACAGGAGCCCCAGGTGCGAGGTCACAGCTGTTCCATTGCGCTGCTCCTCTCTCGCACGCACCTGCAGAGCCCTAAAAGCGCCAGGCCTCATCCACACAGCATGGGAAGCTCGTCCCATTTCCTCTGCCCTCTAAATCTGATCATCCCACTTGTGCTCCCTCTGACCAGGCTGTCCGGCTGCCTGTGCCTGTCAGGTATATTCTGCTACTAGGAAGGATTTGGACAAAGCATTTAAGTATCTGGCAAGCATTTTCTTCAATGAAGACATGCTAAGAGCTAGGCAATCATATTTTTAACTGTGCTGCCTGCCAGAAAAGTGCACAAACTTCCAATAGCAAAGAAATTAGGTCATTTTGGTCAACTGCCAAAATCAGCACATTTCCTCTTTTGGTTCTGGATGTTGCACCTCCACACTCCACAGTGTGTGACAAGGCGTGAGCGGGAGGTGTAGTCTCTCAGGAAAAAAAATAAAAAGTAAGCTGGTGGATGTTAGCTTTTTTCTTTAAAAAAAAAGGGATGGGGAAGGAAAAGAGAGGGGAAAAAAATCAGGAAGTGTCCTATTCACATGACCTCTTCCTGAAGATCTATTTAATTGGAGTCTAGAATAACCTTCCTAAGAAGATGTCAATACCTTATCCTGATGTTACAGCAGTGTAAAGCCTCATCCTGTTAAGGAATTCAAAAGGCTTACAGGAGGGATGCAGCTTGTGGTTAGAAGGCTGGACTGGAATTTAGTAGATCAGGATTAAACCCTGATCCTGCCACAAGGTTCCGTGGGGCTTGAGCAAAACTCCTAAACTCCCTTGCCTGAGACCCTATCTTGAGCCTGGTCTTGTGCATTTAAAAACTAAGTTCTCCTGAGCTGGGAATATCTCTTTGCAGTAGAGCAGAGTCTGGAACAGTGGATTTTGGATGCTCATTTGGGCCTCTTAATGCTAATGCAGCACAAACCAAAATGACAGTAGTAGCAGTAGTAATAATAATAATAATAATAATTACATCTCAGTCTTTATTTTCAAGTTAATGTCTGCCAAAAATGTTAGAGAAGTTTCTCATTGTGGCAACTACTGTATTTATGTGCATAATTTACAAGCAGCTCATCTGAATAATTTGAATTTTTTATTAAGATTATTTTCTCATTTTCCATTGAGAAGCCTTCTTAGATACTGACTCACTTTCAGCCTTGTAGGGAAAAGTGCCAAGCATTTGTTTTTCTTCTGTCTGCAGTAGTTATTTGACTCCTGCATTAAACTCAGCAAAGCCAAAACTGAATAGGAACAATCTTAATTTAATTATTAAATATATTCCAAGCTTCACTGTGATTTTAAAAAGAACTTTCATGTGGGGTAGTGGAAATGTGCCAGGGAAATCTAAAAGAACTGTATGTAATCCTCTGTCCCCACCCCTCCCTTCTTCCAGCCTCTCTCAAAAGAAGGTTAGATGAACCCAAATCTAGCGGAGTCAGGGTGAGCCAGTTTCACTCTAGGTTTGCTTGGCAAAAAGTTGCCAGGGCATCCTGCCAAGCCTGCCACTTTTGAGATAAATATGACTTACTTTCAGGGCAGTTTTATGAGGGGCACAGCAAGAGGCTCATATACTCTGGCAATTCAATTGCAGATTTAGCTATGCAGCAGCTGCCGCTGCTCCATTATAAACAACAGCTCGCTCTGAAGTTCTCTTAAGAAGTTTACAAAAGGGACAGTGTATTTATCTGACGTCTGTTACAGTGCTGTGCAGATACACAGATGGCCTTTGACTCTCACCTTCTGCATCACACCCAGCTGAACCCAGTCCCACAGAAAGGGTTAGGCTTTAAATTTGCCTGCTCTTTTCCTGATGACACTCCCTTCATCTATCTGACAATCAGAGCCAGCTTACTTTCCTTGGGAGGGTCAGATTGGCAGATGAACTACAGTGAGGAGAGGAAACAAGTTAAGTATGAAAACATTCTCATAAGCTCTCACAGGAAAAGGATGTAGCTAACAATAAAAGAGAATACTGCATTTCTCTGCCAAACTCTATCATACAAGATTATGCATTTCCAAAACTTACATTTATACCGTTTAAATTTCAGTGGTGCTACATCTGCAGGAGGTATATTCCAAAACACCCTTCCTATATGCCCCACAGTGAGTCAATTCTGGAGGTTTCCTTTTGAGGTCAGCAACGAGCACACGGATCACCACAGGATACTGCCACTGGAGGGTAACTGGAGCCTAACTCCCACCAGAGTGCTGGGAGTTGCAAACTGAAGAGCTCCACCACTGTCTGACCGGTGCTGTGCGTGATCCCTCAGGGAACACCTCCCGGAGCCACACGGCTGTCAGGGCCTGCTTGAAGCGAGCTCCCTTCCCCAGGTCCTCGCCCCTGTGCTGATGGCCTGGCCTCATGCTGGGCACAAACACCCTTTGCGGTGCAGTTGGAAGGATATACCTAAAGTTCGTCCTTCCTCCTCTGGAGTCCCCTGCACTTCCTCAGTTGTACACAGCTGGAACAGTAAAGCCAAGGAGCAGATAAAAGCATGGTTTTGAACAGCCTGCCCTTTCCTGGCTTAATGACCACATCATCTGCAGTTTCACTGGAAAGCTCCAGCTCTGACTGCCCTGGCCAAGTTTCATGGCTTTTTGTACCTTTTCGGGGCGCAGTCAGAATGAGCACTTTGATGGCCCATGCATTATTCCCAGAAATGCAGCAGTCAGCACAGACCCATTGACCTTTGTTTGGTTTCCTCAGTCCCACCTGGGCAGCTGATTTTGACTTGTTCCTCATTTTGTTCACCTGTGGGCAAGTCTGCCAAACAGGCAGCACAAGTGGTTTTTGCTGCACACAGGCTGCTGGACAGACTTTTGCAAGCAGCCCTTGGTTTAAATTCGGTGTCTAACGAGTGGAGTGAATCCCTGCACTCAATTCTACAAATGCAAAAGAAAAAAGAAAAGCTGCTGATGCAGGCCATTCTCAGAAAGGGATCCAGGGCTCTGTAAGTTGCCTTCTTCTCATGGATCTGGAACCACTGCACGCGATGAAAGCAGTCTATTAACAGTTGATCATAAAACATTCTCTGAGATTTTATGTCCTAAATTATGTATATGATTGTTCGGCCTGTTTGGTGACTTATTGTAGTGGGAAATATAAAACACTGTTATTACACCTCTAACTAAGGATTTTTAAACTATTATTTTAATTAAATGGGGGGGGGGGGGGG